>CAMZMU010000079.1:770013-1217808 GCA_947311845.1 Poa pratensis
CCTCCTCCGTGCGGTCTTCTTCCTCTCCATCCGCCGTGGGGCCCATCACGTGCGCTGTCGGAAACCGTACGACGGGAGCCTTCCTTGCGCGCGCGCGCAAGCCTTGCCCTAGGCTCGACAGATGCATGCACAGGCACGTACGTCTTGCTGGACCTCGGGAGCCCCACCAGATGCATGCACATGCATGTTGTGCTGGTGGACGTCTACCACAGCGGCAGGAACGGGGGCTTCAACGTCGACATATTCTTGCAAAGAAGGAGCAGCACCTAGAGTAGGTGGATTAGTGGAGACGTAAGATACGTCATAATTGCGCACATGATCACTCTTAGCCGGTTCCGAAGACGGAAAGGTGATGGGCATGGCGAAGAGAATGAATATCGATCGTGACACCGGGAGTAGCATATGGAAAAACAGTTTCATCGAAAAGAACATCCCGAGAAATATAGATGCATCCTGTGGAGCGGTCTAGACACTTGTAGCCCTTGTGCATAGGACTGTAGCCAAGAAATACGCAAAGTTTGGAGCGAAACTCAAGTTTATGTGCATTCTACTTACGCAAACTAGGCCAACACGCACAACCAAATATACGAAGAAAATCATAATTAGGCTGGATGTTAAGAAGACGGAACATAGGTGTATCCTTATTAAGAATAGGAGTGGGCATACGATTGATAAGGTAACACGCCGTCAATTAGGCTTCATCCCAAAAACGAAGGGGAAGAGAGGAGTGCGCAAGAAGAGCAAGGCCGGTCTCAACAATATGACGGTGCTTGCGCTCGTCTATGCCATTTTGTTGGGAAGTGTGGGGACAAGACACACGGTGAGAGATGCCTGTGGTCTGAAAATAACAATGCAACTTGTGATACTCACCAATCTCACCGAACAGCCTTAATTTTAGTGTCTAAAAGACGCCCGGCAGGAGCCTGAAAGGCATAGAACACGTGCTCAACATCAGACTTGTGCTTAAGGAGGTAAATCCAGAAAAACCGTGAATAGCATCAACAAAGCTAACGTAGTATTTAAAACCACCAGAAGAGTCAACAGCGGGACCCCGTACATCGGAATGAATTAACTCAAGAGGCATAGTGGAACGACGATGAGATAAATTATATGGCAACTGATGACTTTTAGCACGCTGACAAGCATCACAAACTGATGAAGAATTATCTGAAGGTAAACATGATAAACTATGTTGCTTAACAATGTTTTGCACTACATTATTTGTGGGATGACCAAGACTTTGATGCCATTGTGACGATGTGGCCTTGGTGCCGGAATATGCATGAGAAGATGACGTTGCACGACTAAACTGGATAGGGTAGAGACCGCCATGACTTCTACCATGCAAAAGAACCTTCCTGGTGGCCTTGTCCTTCACACAGAAAAATGATGGGGAAATTCAACAAAACACGTCATTATCACAAACAAGGCGATAAACGGAGAGAAGGTGCTGACCTATGTGTGGAACATGAAGAATATTGTTTAATTGGAGAGAGAAACCGGCTAAACGACAATGACCAATATGCGAAATAGACAAACCTGCACCGTTGGCCACTTGAACTTGGTCTTTCCCTCCATAGGGCGCGTGGATATGAACTATAAAGGCGTTCCAGGTCACTTGTAAAGTGATCAGTAGCCCCGGTGTCCATCACCCAGGGTTGATTGTCGTTGGAGCTCATCGAGGCGGCGTTGCCTGAACGCTGTTCCCGCTGAAAGTCCTGATTGAACCGATTCTTGCACTCCATGGCCTCGTTCCCGCCATTGTTCTGGCCAGTGTTCCCCCCGTTGTAGGGACGTGAGGGATTCCCGCCATATGTGTTGCCTCCGCCGTAGGTCTGGCGGGGATTTCCTCCACCCTGCCCCGGCTGGTAAGGAGCAGGACCAGCGGGGCGACCCCCACCTTGATAGGCGGAGGGGAAGGGCGGTAGTCTTGGCTGGTTGTAGCGCCGAAAGAACCAGGCCGAAACGCTGCATTTGCCGAAGACGGCACTCCACGTCCTGCGCTTGCTGCAACTGAAGAGCTTCAAAGGAAAGCACATGTGAATAAAATCGGCGTAAGGCACCGATGCATTGTTGACAGTAAGCGAAGCAGCGATGGAGTTAGATTGCCGTCGGCATAGGCTATACCGAGGGCAGCCATCGACATAGCATTCTCGGCGTATCAGGGACTCGACTCAGCCTCCAATGCCACCGGCATAGGAAAGCCGTCAGCATACGAAGCTATGGCGACGGCTTTGCCCTCGGCCAGATTGTTCCCCAAATTTGTTTTTCAAAAATTGTAATTTTTATCCTTTTTATAGTATTTTGTAATTCCATTCCGAAATTTCCCACTTAGCCACACACTTAATATCTGATTACACACTTAATCTCAGGTCAAAATACTTACCCTAGTCAAACTTCCTATTATGTCACGCATATTCAAATTGCTCAAGTCCATGCACGCTTAACTTTTCCAACGACTTTTTCTACGCTGAGGACTAAGTCGAGGAGCCAGCCTCGTCGGGTCTTACGCCGACGGCCCAGACAGAATGCTGTCAGCGTAGCACTACAGGAACGGCTAGCAATGGAAACAAGACTAGACTGTTCGAGTTTTACCAACAGAATCTTGGTTCCGTCAAAACCCTACAAGATAACAAAAAACTCATTCAGCACCGAGCAATAGCATGCAAAGAGTAACTACGGCGCACATAACCATATGGCCTTTCGCCCCATATGGTTCGATTAATTGCAGCTGCTTCCTCGTCCAGGAATGAACTGAAGAAGAGCTCAGCAAATGCTGTTGCCATTTCAGAAACAGAAACCAGACTAAATTTCAGCTGCACTCATGGGAATTATGTCACAAACTTGGTTCCTTGAGAAACAGAAACCTGCACTGCACAAGAATTGCTTGCATAAGCGAGTAAGGGTTTTTATTCCCCATGCAGCAACATACAGGCCAATCAACAAACAGAAGTGAAACAGCTATGTACAATCCCAGCCCGTTTGAGAGCTACGTACGGTCACAGCTTGTAAAACCCTATTTAGGCCTACGTAAACCCTAGGGCAAATAGCTCAGGTACTACGTTTTTTCAAGGAATTGGCTGTGATACTACATCTTTTCAAAGAATAGCTACGGTGCGACAGGTGAGAGCAGCAAAATAGCCGCGACCCACCCATTGTGATTAAACGGCCGTGTCACTTACCTGTGCTAGTTAAGGAGTGTGGAATTAGGTTTAGCGGATGTGGGACCCACATACTTGTACCCGGTCAACCCAACCGGTTCGAGCAACCGCACAGACCGACCTTGCCCTAGCGCGCCATCTGAACCCAACAGTGTGTGCCGTAGCTCCCTCTCCGGCGGTGGAGCTATCCACTCCTGGGGCGTCGAATTCGTTGTCGCCGCGTGGCCTTCCCATCTTAGTTCAGCCCCAAATCTGACACATTCCCTGCCGTTTTTGCTCGCGACCAGGCGTATTGGAGGCGGGGCAAGCAGCCCGGAAGAAGGAGGTACATGGCGAGCTCCGCGGAGCCGACAGAGACAAATTCGAGGTAATACATCACTCTCGTGCTCATTCTGCTATCGATTTGAGCTCGTTCACTTCCAAGTCGTCAAATTCAACTCAAATCGTCACATTCCCGCCTCGTTGTCAAAACAGGGGAGATGCTGACAAAATCTTCGAATTGGATGTCAAATTTATGCGTTCTATGGTGAAGCTAGCTGATGGTAGCGTGAGGGCCATAGATCACGACACAGTAGTTAATTTGCAGCTTTCATTTTATGATCGATTTTGGTAAGAGGTAGTTTAGGCATATGAAATATATACTTGGTACGAAAGTTTGTGTTTTCTATAAATTTCCCATTTAATGTCCAATCATGTAGTTCGCTTATTGCCTGGCATTGGGAGTATGTTTCTTTTACATAGAGATTATTTGTTTCGTAGAGCATTTGTTAAATTTTGAGAGGATTGGAGTAGGGTTTTTTTTTCTACCGATTCACCTTCACTATGTTTCAGAAAGTAATTTTACAATACACTAAAATATATCAATAAGAATCTTTAGTTGGCACAAATTCAGTTATGGAGAGTCCAATTCCGTGTAACCTTTTTTACCAACACAGCAAACACGTATACTCACATAGACGAACATACACTCACCCCTATTATACGCATGTACGCACACCCTACTCCTAAGAGCACATTCGATAGACTGAGATGGCAGGTTGGGTCTATAGATAGACAAAATCACCAAAAATACATTGTTATTGAAAGGAACGTCGTCGCCTTACACTGAAAAAATATTCCTCCTTTATAACACACAACTGTAATATCTGTGGTTCGATCCCTAGTTGGCTAGGGCCTACAACCAACCTCCTAGCAATCAAACAACATGTTAGTTCTCAGTTTTGTATTTTTTATTCCTATTTGTTTTTTATCTTGAGAGTCAAAGATATTATATTCGATTTTCAAAGTTAAGAAAGTTTGATTACAGTCATTGAAGGTCATCTATTTTTTCAAAGGAACTAATTTTAACCTATTTTACGTTACCCTCTCCAGGCGACTCTCCGCGCGACATCGAAAATTCATTCCGTTCATTGGATACTCTCATGCACATGTAATTATTTTTCCATGTGATATGATTACGTGCCAATATGGACAACATAGTTTTGGTATTCTAAACTATCGTCGATCTTACCCCCTTCCCTTCATCCACACAATCTCTACAAATCTCATGGCAGCACCGAATTCTTTCCCGACGGCCATCGGTATTATATATTATCATATGTCATACTACTGCAATACTTCAGCAAAAATATTACATTCATAATTTTTAAACAAATAAATAGAAAACAATATAGTTGTAATACCATGTCATTTTAAATCTTATTACTATAAACTATAGGCAAGTCATGACCTCTGAGCCTGTAATTAAGCTCACAATTGTGCCGCCGGTCGAGCTACGCCTAATTAAACGTTTGTGCTCAATATATATGGTTGAAATGTAGTGATGGATAAGTCTACGTTATATTGATCTCAAATTTTACAAAGTGGTCTAATGTGAGTAACCAATGCGTGGATACAAAGTCGTGTCATTTGGAGCACTAATGAAAAGTTTTGATTCAATTTGAAAAGAAAATATTACGATCTAACTAGAAAATACGTAAACTGAATGCACATAACAATGGAGATCTGTAGGTACTTCTATTCAGAGCATGCATCCACCAACTATGCCTCCCTGTAGTAGGCTAGCTGCTAGCTGTTGCCTTAGAAACGTGCGGTTCACATGCATGTTTTTGTGGGGCTAATAAGTTCACGTATGGTGATTGGACTTCTATTTCCTACTGTTTAACCAACGCATCTGTTTTATTTATTTTTTTGAGAACAACACGACCGGCCTGACTCCTTCCGTTCAGTAATTCTACCAGGGCGGATGGGTCGTGCACGTACGTGAAACCGAGACAATGTTGCATATGTACACAATTTTACATCTCCACCGTTATTAGTCATAGTTAACGAAAAATTAATGGATGAGATTATTTAGCACATGTGGATCAACCTGGTGTCTCGAATAACTACCTCATTTTGCTTTTCGTATATAATAGATAGACTGTCGGTGAACTAGTAGAAAAGGGGCAATACGTTTCGACCATTAGTACCGGTTCCCTTAGGAACCGGTACTAGTGGGTTCGATTTACCCTTTTTCCAACGGCTACAACGGCCGTCCCGGACCTTTAGTCCCGGTTCCAGACACGAACCGGGACTAAAGGTCCACCACACGCTACCGCAGAGGCCGGGGCCCGCGCGAGAACCTTTAGTCCCGGTTCTAGCCTGGAACCGGGACCAAAGGTAGACCTTTAGTTTCGGTTCTTTGCTAGAACCGGGACTAAAAGTCTTTCCTATATCATCTTCCTCCCTGAGCCAGAGCTTCATTTTTCCAGCTCGGGTTTCATCTCCATTTTCTCTCCATTTCCCTTCCCTAGGTCAAGTTCATCCCCATTTTGTTCATCATTTGTCAAGATTTGACCCCGAGGTTAGCACAGCTTCATCCATTCTTCCGGCGCTCATTTTGTTGCTTGTTTAGCTCATTTAGCTCATTTCACATTTCTAGTGCTAGCTAGGTGTTTGATGAAATGTCTAAGTTTGGGATTTGTTTTGTTTTATATGCAATTTGAGCTCAATTAAACTAAATTATGATTTGTAGCTTTTAGTGTCGTCCCGTCCCCGTCCTCACCGCCATCGATAGCCCGCGCCGTCTTGTCATCTCGGTGAGCCTCTTTTTTATCTTTTATTTTAAAAAATTTACTTGTATGATTTAAATGCGTAGTTATTTCCTGTATAATTTTCTTATGTTTTTTTATATGTATAGTGTCATGGTTTTGATATCCGTCCCCGTCGGCCCTCGTCCGGTCTATGATTCGATGTTGTATATTTTTATAACTATTTGTTTCGTTTCGTGTTTATCACAATCATGCCGACCAACTTGACATAGATATATTTCTATTTAGGAGGTAGTTGAACCGAAAATTCCAGCCGACCCTATTGTCGAGTTTTTAGAAAAAGAAAACAACGATTTAAAAACAAAATTGAAGATAAGTGAAGATCTTCGTCTCCAATGCCTGGAAGAGAAGATGGTATTGGACTTGAAGATTGCCGACATCGTTGATGCTCACGGGGTCGAGCTTGCCGACGTCGTCGCTGCTAACGAGATGAAGATGGATGCAATGCGCGTCAAGCTTAAAAAGATTAGAAAATATGCCATTAGTCAGGAGGCTTGGTATCATTATGCTGTTGGTTCAATAATTATCTTAGTTGCGATTCTGATCGCATTTGTTGTTGGATTTAAATTCTTTAGATAATTGTATGTTAGTTTCAATTGATGTATGTTTATGAGAACTATGTATTAGATTTGGTCACTACTCTACTTTGCTTGATGAACTTGTATTAATTAATTTGGTCACTTATCTATTCATGATCGATGTAGTATATATATATAATGGTTTTTGATATACTTATATAATGCAGATGAGACGGCAATGGATGTACGGTGACCGATGCTGTCCAGAGTTCATTAATGGCATGCATGATTTTCTCCGTGTGGCTGAGACAAACAAGCGGACAAATGGTTTTATATGTTGTCCATGCAGTCTTTGTACGAATATTAAGGATCACTCTTGCTCATCAGTTATTCACGGCCACCTATAATGGAAGACAATGAAGAAGAAGAGGATAATGACAACTATCCTATGTTCGAAGTTGAAGAAGATCCCATTGTTGAAGAAGATCCCATTGTTGATGAGCCCGACGATGATCTTCGTCGGGCCATTCGTGATGCACAAATGGACTGTGGAAGTGAAAACGAGAGGTTGAAGTTGGAGCGCATGTTAGCTGATCACACCAAATTGCTGTATCCAAATTGCGAAAATGGCCAGAAAAAGTTGGGTAGCACACTGGAATTGCTACAATGGAAGGCAGAGAATGGTACTTCTGACAAGGGATTTGAAAATTTGCTGAAAATATTTAAGAAGATGCTTCCAAAGGATAACGAATTGCCCTCTAGTACGTACGAAGCAAAGAAGGTGGTCTGCCCTCTAGGATTAGAGGTGCAGAAGATACATGCATGCATTAATGACTGCATCCTCTACCGCGGTGAGTACGCAAATTTGAATGCTTGTCCTGTATGCGGTGCATTGCGGTATAAGATTGGGCGAGATGACCCTGGTGATGTTGAGGGCGAGCACGGTTGTCCAAGGAAGAGGGTTCCTGCCAAGGTGATGTGGTATGCTCCTATAATACCACGGTTGAAACGTTTGTTTCAAAACAAAGAGCATGCCAAGTTGTTGCGATGGCACAAAGAAGACCGTAAGAAAGACCATCTGGTGAGACACCCCGCTGATGGGTCGCAGTGGAGAAAAATCGACAGAGAGTTCCCGACATTTTCAGATGACGCAAGGAACTTAAGATTTGGTCTAAGTACAGATGGATTTAATCCTTTTGGAGAGCAGAGCTCCAGTCATAGCACTTGGCCTGTGACTCTATGTATCTATAACCTTCCTCCTTGGCTGTGCATGAAGCGGAAGTTCATTATGATGCCAGTGCTCATCCAAGGCCCGAAGCAACCTGGCAACGACATCGATGTGTACCTGAGGCCATTGGTTGAAGAACTTTTACAGTTGTGGCGTGAAGAAGGTGTGCGTGTGTGGGATGAGCACAAACAAGAGGAATTTGACCTACGAGCGCTGTTGTTTGTAACCATCAATGATTGGCCTGCTCTTAGTAACATTTCAGGACAGTCAAACAAGGGATACAATGCATGCACGCACTGTTTAGGTGAGACTGAAAGTATACATTTAGGTAACAAGAATGTGTACCTGGGCCATCGTCGATTTCTTGTAAACAACCATCCCTTGAGAAAGAAAGGCAAACATTTCAAAGGTGAGGCAGATCGTCGGCCGAAGCCTACCCGCCCTTCTGGTTCTGTTATTCATGATATGGTCAAGGATTTAAAAGTAATCTTTGGGAAGGGTCCTGGCGGTCTATCTGTTCCGAATGACGCTCTCAACCACGTACCCATGTGGAAGAAGAAATCTATATTTTGGGAGCTGCCCTATTGGATAATGCTAGAGGTTCACTCTGCAATCGACGTGATGCATGTGACAAAAAATCTTTGCTTGAACCTGCTAAACTTCTTGGGCGTGTATGGGAAGTCAAAAGATACACCAGAAGCAAGGCAGGCCCATCAACGTATGATGGAACGAGACGGCGCTCATTCAGAGAATCATCAAGGTCCTGCGAGCTACGCTCTTACGAAAGAAGAGAAGAAAATATTTTTTGAATGTCTTAGCAGTATGAAGGTTCCATCTGGCTTCTCGTCGAATATAAAGGGAATAATTAACATGGCAGAGCTAAAATTTCAAAACCTAAAGTCTCATGACTGCCACGTGATTATGACACAATTACTTCCGGTGGCATTGAGGGGGCTTCTACCAGAAAATGTTCGAGTACCCATTGTGAAGCTATGTGCATTCCTCAATGCAATTTCTCAGAAGGTGATCAATCCACTTTCTCTACCAAATTTACAGAAGGATGTGGTCCAATGTCTTGTCAGCTTCGAGTTGGTGTTCCCACCAACCTTCTTCAATATTATGACGCACCTCATAGTTCACCTAGTCGAAGAGATTTTTGTTCTCGGTCCTGTATTTCTACACAACATGTTCCCCTTTGAGAGGTTCATGGGAGTCTTAAAGAAATACGTTCATAACCGTGCTAGGCCAGAAGGAAGCATCTCCAAGGGCTATGGAACGGAGGAGGTCATTGAGTTTTGTGTTGACTTTATTCCTGATCTAAAGCCGATTGGTGTTCCTCAATCGCGGCATGAGGGGAGACTGCGTGGAAAAGGCACGCTAGGGAAAAAAGCAACACTATGTCAAGATGGGATTTCTTTCACTCGAGCACACTACACAGTTCTACATAATTCCAGCTTGGTGGCTCCGTATATCGTGGAACACAGGAATATTTTACGCTCCAAATACCCAGAGCAACCTGAAGATTGTATTGATGGAGAACACATGAAGACTTTCGGCAGTTGGTTACAAAGACGTCTCATTAATGACACCAATGTTGGAGAACAGCTATACTTGTTGGCCAAGCAACCATCTTCGACTATATTGACTTTTCAAGGGTACGAGATAAATGGAAATACATTTTACACGGTCGACCAAGATAAAAAGAGCACCAACCAAAACAGTGGTGTCCGCTTTGATGCAACAAACTGCAATGGGCAAAAGGAAACATATTATGGTTACATAGAGCAGATATGGGAACTTGACTATGGACCTTCTTTTAAGGTCCCTTTGTTCAAGTGCAAATGGTTCAACCTACAAGGCGGGGTAGAGTAGACCCACGGTACGGAATGACTACAGTGGATCTCAAGAATCTTGAGTACGAGAACGAACCATTCGTCCTAGCCAGTGAAGTGGCTCAGGTTTTCTATGTGAAGGACATGTCTACCCTACCAAAAAAAAGAAAAGATAAGCAAGCGAATACATCATACGATGAGCCAAAGCGCCACATAGTTCTTTCAGGGAAAAGAAACATCGTGGGAGTGGAGGACAAGACAGACATGTCAGAAGATTACGATAAGTTTCATGAAATTCCGCCCTTCAAAGTGAAAATTGACCCAAGCATCAAGTTAAATGAAGAAGATTGTCCTTGGTTACGGCGCAATCAGAAGAAAGGGACACACACGAAGAACAAGTGAACACTAGATAGGGATGTTGTTGGTGATGTGTAATAATGTATTCAACTTTTATGAAACTGTGTAATAATGTATACATCACGAATAATATCACTAACTTTTGCCGGGTCCTAAGCCAGCCCAACACACGGTTTTGGTGGGATTCCGAAGCACTGGAGCCCGGCTCCGGCGAAACCGGAAGCTTGCATCCGTCTCGCGTCGTCGTGAGCAGCAAATCGACCTTCGATCCACAGCGGCAAGACGTCTCTGATGATCTACGACCGTCCCAAAAAGTGTTGGGAATGTCACAGATCATCAGAGCGCCTTGCCGCTGCTTGGATCGGACCGAGGGGCATGGCTACCACTTCCACCACCACCACCACCACTCCCACCTCCTCGGCAATTCATCATTGCGTCACCCTAATCCAGTGGCTGGATTCAACCTACCTGAGGGCTTGTGTTTCCAACAGCGTCGTTGTGTTGTCATTGTTCACCGTCCTACAGGAGGTGGCTCCAATGGCTGGCCGGTGAACAAGGACGAACACAATAATGCCAGGGAACATGCCAGCAGGTAGCTAAATCCAGCCATTGGATTCGGTGGCGAAGGTAGACGCTCGTTCTGTGCCGTTCGCTGCAGGGACGCCGCTATTTATAGGCGATTAGAAAGTGTACCTGTGGATGAGGTGGGAGTGGTGGTGGTGGTGGGAGTGCTGATCCAATAGCTCACAAGCCCTCAAAAGAAACACACCCCTGATCCAATGGCTCACAAGCGCTTGAAAGAAACACACGATCCGTGTGCTTTTTTAGTCCCGGCTGGTAACACCAACCGGGACTAAAGGCGGGCTTCGCGGTCACGGCTCGTGTCAGTCACACGTGTCCACCCCTGATCCAACGGCTCAGAAGCGTTTGAAAGAAACACACGATCCGTGTGATTCTTTAGTCCCGGTTGGTGTTACCAACCGGGACTAGTTCTTTAGTCCCGGTTGGTGAATCGATAAATTAATTTAACATAGAACTAGAGATCTACGTTACAACTTCACTAGTTCTAGATACTAGATAGAACAAATTAAGGTACAACTGCAAATTACGATACAACACAAGTAAAACAAAGACTCTACCTATCTCCCATCGATGCAGCCTGCACCATCCGCCGTGTTGCCATCCTTGCCCTTTGACGAAGATTCTGCCTTCTTGCCTTTGCCCTTGGACGAAGCTTCAGCCTTCTTGCCATTACCCTTGCTCGATGCTTCAGCCTTCTTCTCCTTGCCCTTGCTCAGTGCTTCAACCCTCCTTTCCTTTGACGACGGCATGAAATTGTCGTCATCATCACTGTCAACTACCCAGAGACATGAACGACCGTACGAATCACGGTCAGCTTCAGTTCGGTAGAACGGACTATTCGTAACTTTTCTGTCGAACTTATCTGCAAGCCTGAGCATTTCTGCATGAATTTGGAGCGGGGTCCTATACGGAAACCCATCACGGCATAGCTTCGCCCCAAGCAAAGCGAGATGACTCTCAGTGTGCAAAATTTATTCAATTAGAACTACCCTACCATCTACCTTCAAATTGCTCGAAAGCCTTGCGAGATGCTCGGATGCGGAAATGTGAAACCCGGACACACACTTCTCGCAAGGACCAATACACACCATGCTTGCGCTCAAGTGAGTATCATGCCTACCTTCGACTGGATTTTATAGAACAACCGGCAGGAAATAATTGTGTGGGAAAAGTTGGCGCGAAAAAATTGTGCGGGAAAAGGTGGCGGGAAGAAATTTGGCATAAGACGGTGGCGGGAAAAAATTAGGCGAAAACTGCTCCGGCGCCGCCCTATTTTTCAAATTTCCGCACCGCGCGTGCTATTAGGCGAAATTGCCATTAAAAATAATATTATTTAAAAAAACAGAAAATCAAAAAGAAAAAGAATAGACACGGTGGCTATTAAATTAAATAGATATAAAAGAAAAAGAAACTAGAGAAAACATAAGTAATAAAACAATTATATTTGGAGAGAGTTCAGTTATATTATCTCTAAATATGAACTATTATGAAATGATATAATATGTTTGCATTTTACTTTAAATAGTAAACAAAAAAGGAAAAGGAAACAAAAGGAAACAAAAGGAAAACGAAACAAAAAAAACAGGAAAAAGACCTTTAGTCGCGGTTCTATCCAGGAACCGCGACTAAAGGCCCGTGGGCTTGGCGCGCTAATTTGGGCGGTCCAAATTTGACCTTTAGTCGCGGTTCCAGCCACGAACCGCGACTAAAGGGTCTTAGTCTCGGTTCCAGCCACGAACCGCGACTAAAGGTCCAATTTCGCGGTTATTGGGTGGCCTCGGCCGAAATTTTTTGCAATCTCTCCCCAAATCGACTCGCGCTGCCTCGACGCCCCACGACGGCGAAGCCCTGCCACTCTGCCGCCTCGCCACTCCCCTGCCGCTCCGCCCCTGCCTCGACGTGCCCCCGTGCCACCGCCGCAAGAGGTAGCTCCTCCCTCGCCCCTCCCCTGCCCTCCCCTGCCTCGCCCCTCCCCTGCCCTCCCCTGCCTCGCCCCTCCCCTGACTCGCCGCTCCGCTGCTGTGTGCCACCGTGCCCCCGTGCTGGCCGCAAGAGGTAGCTCCTCCCTCGCCCCTCCCCTGCCCTCCCCTGCCTCGCCCCTCCCCTGCCTCGCCGCTCCACCGCCGTGTGCCACCGTGCCCCCGTGCTGGCCGCCGTGGCCGTGGACGGAGCAGCGCAGCCTCGCCCCTCCCCTGCCTCAAGCTAACTCGCTTGAATTCGAGCGATTCGTGCTCGACAGTGGAGTTGCTGCCACTGCTGATGTCAGCACGACCACAGTGGAATTGTAGTGCCATTGCTGAAAATTCGATCAAATTTGAACCGCAAATTAGGACTTGATCAAAATTGAAGTTTGAAGTTTTGTATGCAATTTTTAGTAGTTTTGTAATTTTGTAGTACATGTAAAAATTAGGAAATTTTAGTACTTCGTGGTTTTGCAATATTTTTATGTAGTTACAAAGATCATTTAGATCATTTTATTTGAAGTTTGAAGTTATTATTTTTGCATAGCAAAATTTAGGTCATTTAGATAGCAAAATTTAGATCATTTAGATAGCACAATTTAGGTAGTGTTAATAGTTAGTAGAAAAAATTGTTAATAGAAAATTGTTAGTAGAAAAAATTGTTAGTAGAAAATAGTTAGTAGAAAAATTGTTAGTAGAAAAATTATTAGTATAAAAATTGTTAGTACAAAATAGTTAGTACAAAAAATTGTTAGTAGAAAAATAGTTAGTAGAAAAATTGTTAGTAGAAAAATAGTTAGTAGAAAAAATTGTTAGTAGAAAAATTGTTAGTGGAAAAATTGTTAGTAGCAAATTTGATAAGTTAGCAAAGTTAGAAAATTTAGCAAATTTTTGTGTAGCAATGTTATAGATGCAAATTTTATAGATTGCAAATTTGATAAGTTAGCAAATTTTTGTGTAGCAATGTTATAGATGCAAATTTATAGATTGCAAATTTGACAAGTTAGCAAAGTTAGAAAATTTAGCAAATTTTTGTGTACCAATGTTATAATGCAAATTTTATAGATTTTTGTGTCGCAATTTTATAGATGCAAATTTTATTGATTGCAGGGACATTGAGCTATGGATCCTAACTATGTGCGAGACGAGGAGAATGAAGACGTAATTATGCAACAGATATATGAGGATGCCAATCCATATGATCCTGATCGAGAAGATGCCGGTGGAGAAGATGTCGGCGGTGGAACCGATGCCGGTGGAGAAGATGATGAGGATTTCACCTCACAATTTCTGATGGACTCTGGTGAGGGAATTGAGTCCGAAGAAAGAAGAGCCGACGAGGTATATATATTAAGGCTATTTTGTTGATCACTACATTCATTAATTGATTTGTATTGCACTTATTAACGCATTATTTTTCTTTTAGCCCTCCGGATCGAGCAAATCTGCTAATAAGTTTAAACCTCGAAGCGGCACGAAAATGATGTCGAGCGATCAGCCAAAGTTACCGATCTATGTAATTGCTGATAACGGCGACCCGCTGGAACCCAAAGAGAACCGCCGTAAATTCATAAATCAAGCTGGAGCTATTGTTAGGGACATGCTCCCGATCACCATACCAGAATGGCATAAGCCGGCGGCCGCAAACGACGATGACCCCTGCTATGTCCACCAGATTACAAAAGATTTGATATATGACACACTCTTGTCACATTTTAACTTCCCGGAAGATGTCTCTGAAATCTAGAAGGAGAAACTCAAGCAGTGGACTCTCTCGAAGATGGCCGAACAATTCCGGAACTGGAAGAAAACAATATGGAAAAAATATGAAAATGAAGATCCAGATTTCAGTGGAAGTTCCAGAACTGGCCGAACACTAGTGAAGATACAAGATGACTGGGCCGCTTTTAAGGCGTATAAGAAATCGGCTACGGCTGTGGCCCGATCGGGGAAAAATAAGGCAAATGTTGCGAAGAAGAAATACCACCATAGGTTGGGGACAGGTGGCTACAGGTCTGCCATTCCTAAGTGGTTAGCCACTGAAGACAGACTGCTTGCTAAAGGGATCACTCCACAGACACTGGACTGGCCCGAGAGGTCCAAATTCTGGATGTTCGCGCATGGTGCATTTTTGGACGAGCAAACAGGGCTGATTGTTGCAAAAGTAGAAACAATCCTCCCGAAGCTTATAGTTGCAATAGATGAAGCTCGCCGGGGTGTGTACAAACCCGATAGAGAGGACGACGAGCTGACATGGGCCCTGGGTAATCCTGAACACGTTGGACGATTACGAGGCCAACCCGGCGGTGTCACCGTGAAGACTGGGTTTCCGGAGTGCGCTGATAGTTATAGAAGCCATGCAAGAAAGAAGAAGAAGGGTGAAGAATGGCTATCGGAATTGGAACTAAAGGTGCAGCAGCTCATGGAATCACTTAATCAGCCAAGGCCGTCTCAACAACAACTAGAAGATCCTCAAGCCAATGCCGACCGATCTCAGCTTAAAAGCAGCGTTGGTTCCACGCAAGTCGAACTCGATGCTCACTACGCCGTGGATGATGTCACGGAGAGGACAGATTGTGAGCTACATATGCCATTTAGGAACATATCCATGAAGGTGGCAGTCGGCTATGTTTTACCAAATGGATCCGAAGCAAGCTACCATACTGGTGACATTCCAGCTGGCTATGCTCGTGTCGGGGTGGATGAAATTATGCCGGGTATGCACACATTGTCTCTTGAGATTCCTAGAGGTGATGGTGAGACGACATTGCGAGAAGTCAAGGCCATCGACTCCTCCTTGTAGCAGTCCACCTCATCAGCAAAGCCCATCACTCCTAGACAGGGACGTCATGAGCGCGAGTCCATCTCCATCTCCGCCGCGTGAGGAACAGCCTATTAAGTTTCTCCCGAGGAAGCGCAAGGTCGGTTCGCCGATTAGGAGGGGACCTAGAAAGCAGAAAACACCGCCGCCTCCTGAGAAGTTACCATGTGATAAAACTGTCGAGGAAAACGCCGCCGCCGTGAAGGCCTATAATGCAGCATTCTTTGCACCGAAAGTGCCCGAGCCAAAATTTACCGCCGCCTGCGCTCCGGAGGCGTGTCATCGAACAATCGATAACCTATGTAACCCTCCACCAGCGCTGCCATCAGACTATGAGCGTTATATTAGCAAGTCATATGACGATCTGATGGAGGTCCCGCCGCCGAAAAAAGGTAAACAAGTTCCCCAGCTCGGAGAACAAGAAGTACAATCGGTCCCCCCGCTCAAGGTGTTTGACGAAAAAGAAATACATCGTATTGCCGCGGAAGCGCAATGTACTCCACAACAAATAGGTTCGTCAACCGATTACCCCATCGCTGAACTAGCAAGAAAATATGTTCCCGGGGAAAATTTGGTCGACGGCAAGTTATCAACAAAAATGCGTGAGTTGCATGCCTGGTACAAGAAAGCCGTAAATGAGGGGAATGTCAGTCTGCTGGTGGGAGTTAATGAAGAGTACTACTGCCAACTACAATACGCTGTGTCCGTTGAATTTACCGAACTTTTTCAGTTATACAATATCCGGGCCCTCGACAAATCTATCCTCAGTTCCTATTGTCTGTAAGTGATTTATTTCTGTAATTTAAGTCTTTACCTCAGCTCGTTCATTGTCTGTAATTATCCTCACTATAATCTTTTGTGCGCTATATTTTGCAGAATGAAGATGCTCGACTTGAAAAGGAAAAAAAACAAGGACTTTGGGTGGATTGACCCCGATAAATATCATGAAGTCACCATAGAAGATCCCATGTATAACAAGGACACACCGGGGGATTTGCTAACGTATTTCAAGCAACACCGTGACAAAAAGACTATATTATGGCCTTACAACTTCAAGTGAGTGTTACTGTCTCTTCTACACATTCTATTTTGCTCACCCGATGTTAAGTTTAACTGACAAGTTATGCATGACTGTGTATATAAACACGTGCAGGTTCCACTTTATTCTTCTCGTCATTAAAATTCATGATGGAGAAATTCATGTCCTTGACTCATTAAGGAAAAGTCCTGTAGATTACAAGACATGTTTTGATATGCTCACAAAGTAATTTCATTTTTTATCGCCTCTTTCGTTCATTTCCTGATATCAAGTCATTAATAACTCCTTTGTTAATTTTATTTGTCGGGCAGCGTTTGGAAAGAGTTCATCAAGGAAGAACCCGGTCAATGGACACCGAAGCTGACATGGCGTCTGAACACTGTAAGTAGTACTACCTAGGTCCACGCACCATTGTCATACTTGATTATTATTTGATTGAATTCTATTCTTGTATAGTCTTGCGCGGAACAGCCACAGGAACTAATTACTATGGATACTTCGTCTGCGAGTACATACAAGTTCTGACCTGCGAGAAATTCGAGGGCAAAAGAAGTAAAGAAGTACGTAAACATTATTCACAACGTTATTGTTTTACCATCAGTTGTGCTGAGTTTTATTCATTTCATATATATATGTATACACACACAACTCATGTATTTATTTTGATCTTATTCTTTTAAAGTTGGCAAAAAAGCGCTGCAAGCTACCATTGGAAACCCGCTTCAAAGCCATTGCGGAGGAGTTGGCGGGATTTTACCTTGCGGAGGTCATACCTGATACAGGAGAGTACCACTATAATACATAATTAGTATGCCTCCATGTAATACTGATCCGCATGTAATTAAGTACCTGGAACCGGGAAAACTTGATCTTCATGTAATTAATTTGTTTGTGTCATCAACGTGATCTTCATGTAATTTGTATGTGTTAAATATATATGACTTCATCTTCGTGTTTTTGGCGCATCGACGTGATCCCTGTACGATGAAACCATCCGATAACCCTAAACCCTAAATACAGAAAATTAATCGAAATAGGAAAAAAAAAGTAAACACACTAGTCCCGGTTCGTGTTACGAACCGGGACTAAAGGTTCCAGCCCAGGCGCCTGCGCTGAGCCCACGTGGATGGGCATCTAGTCCCGGTTCGGAACCAACCGATACTAAAGAGCAGGGGGCTCTAGTCCCGCTTTGCTAGTCTCGGTTGGCTAACCGGGACTAGAGGCTGTCTGGAACCGGGACTGCTGTCCCGTTTTCCACTAGTGGTGATTAATCCGTAGAAGAGTGACCAACATGAGTATGTCAAGGTGTCCGTATCTTAGCGGACAAAAGAGATCTGGCGCCATGTGTGCTTCTGGTCGGGGCTTTCGGTGTCGGAGTATCCTCTTAAGAGTGTAAAAGCGTGAAATTAAACCCATGTGATTCTTGGTTTGGGAAACTCACCTCCCTCCATGTGTCGCACCATGAGTTTTAATTTGCCTAATTATTTAACAACATTGTTCTATCGTATTTCCTAGAACAAAGTCTATTTTACCAAGTATATAAAAGGGTATGAATTGTTTGTTGAGTATGATTTATCGTAATCACTCATATAGTCAACGTATGAGAGTGCGCAGCGAAAAACATCGTGATTCGAGAAGTAAGCTCTACCAGTGGGTGTGAACGACTAGAGAACTTTGTTTTCTTCCTAATGTAATAATCTTCTAACAATGAGTAATTGAGCTTCTTGACAATCCAATGTTCTGGTTTATGCCTGATTTAGTATACGGTCTATAGGCGCGCGGTAGAGGAGAGCGCCCAAGGCTACAGTGGAGAGAATGTTGGGGGCACAACAATCTCTCCTCAATGGGACGTTGGTAGCCCGGTTGGACGCAAAAATCTCTCCTCACCCAGTTTTCAATTGTTTGGTAGCATGTAACCCTCTCTCAGCCATGCCCACCTCACCCCGAAAATCACTCTCATCCCTGCCCGTGAGAGAAGATGAGATCGAGCTTCTCTCCTTGGCCCTGCCCGGTTCATCCTGGAAACATGCCATGCGTGGGACCCACCGGGCCGTCGGCTGCCCGCCCCGCTCCACACCCGAGCTCATTTGCCCCCCCGAGCCCTCTCTCCCCTTCCACGCGACCTGCCTCATGTCGCCATTCTCGCCGCCCCGCCCCGCCCTGCCGCCCTGTGTCACCTCAACCTCGCCATGCCGCCCTGCGCATCCGCCCACCGCTGCCGTCCACGCTCGACCGGGCCCCGCCGCACCGTGCCACCTCCTGCGCCTCCGCCCGGCGCCTCGGATGGCCGCCGAGCGCCGTCACCTTGGATGGCTATGAGCGGCGCCTCCAATGGCCGAGCACCGCTGCCTGCGCCACCGCCCGGCGCCTCGGATAGCCTAGGACTGCCGCCTCGTGCCTCGAAGCCTCACGCCGCCTTGGATGGCCGCGAGCGCCGCCGCCGGCGAGATGAATCAGTGGTGGAGTGGCCGTCAGACCTGATTGCTTTTTCATTTCTGCTCAAGGGCTTTTGTGTAAACTTTGGACCCATTTGTAATTTTAATTCTTGGACTCCAGTCTCACCACATATGACCTACCAAACACTATCTCACGGCAGCCTGTTTGAACACATACGATCTACCAAACACGCAACAAATTCTCAGCTCAACCCGTATAAGCTCAGCTTGGCCCAGTTGAGAAACACAAGTTGGAGAGACCCAGACTACCAAACACACCCTAAGAGATTGATCAAAGCTTATTAGAAAAAATAACAAATAATTGTTCCTTGTTTCTTTTCTGATAAGCCATGGTGAACACAACCGAAATATTTTTTATAACAGCAAGTAAATCCCCATATACTACCTAAAGTTGCACCAACATATATGTTTGAATAGAGTAAACTGCCAAAAAATCTAAATGAAGCCTCATAACATTGGCAACCGTAAATCTGTAGTGAAACTTATAGCTGACAACTATTATCTTTAGAAATGGGCCTAAAATCCATGTCAAGTCAACCATTTGAAATTTACGTATTAATAAATTGTTGTAATTATTGCATCATATACCATTTTCCTTAATTGTTTCATTCTTGTAATAAGAGGTTGCTAATTTTTCTAGAGGTTGATGAAGTCGAGGCATTAGTGTTGGTATTGTAAACCTAGAGGGATTTATTTTACTCACAAGAGTATATGTTCCCGGAGGAACAAATGACACTCCCGGTATGGATATGGTACCTTTCTCATGCCTTAAGCCTTGATCGAGTACCAACCAGTTTATTTAGCTTTAAATTTATTATCTTTAATAACAAAAATTTACTTGTAAAATGGATTTAGTAATATAAGGTAATTTTGAGTAAAATATGAAAAAGTATGCACATACATGAAAAATGTTCTTAAATGTCACGGCTTTAGTTTGACCATCCGGTCCACCACGACGTTGTGGCCCAGCAGGTTTCTCTAGAGGTGGAAGATGTCATCTTCCTAGAGCGTCCCTGTGAGAGATCATTGTCACCTAAAAGTAAGTAAATAGGTGTCTTTAAAACGATACGTATTACGTAGGAACACCGTTTTGATTAGTTTGAGATAGTTTTGAAGATAACCAAAAGATCTAAATACTCACATATTGAAAAAACAAATATAAAATAAATGAGATAATGCCAAGAGTGCAAAGTTTGATATATGAGTAAACAATGCAGTCAAGCTATAGCTTATTTTCACTTCTATGATGTGATTTTAATTTTTTGGTTTGGCCTTCATGTTTAGTCCTTATTAATATATTAAGAGACATAGGTCCTACACCATTAAAAAAATTGTTATATACGTTTCCCTCCGTGTAGCTTCATTTTGAGCTAGGGGTGCAATCGTCAATTGTAGATTTCAAACTTCTGCTTTGGGATCCTTTGTTTCCTTACTTTTGCTACGTGAATTTGTGATACTTGTTCAATTATCATCGATAATGAACAACGGTCCTTCCAAACGGAGCCATTTCAGAATGGGGGATACAATTATCGTACCTTTGTTTTATTTTTTGGCAAAGCTTCCAACAAGGGCAAGCCTGGCATGGTGGTTGGGTATATCCACTTGTTTGTGGTGGTTTCCGGATCGAATCAGCCTCTTTGCATAAAGGTGATGGAAATGCTATCTAAGAATTCCCTTCATCCTGGATTGTGATTTCTTCGCGAAGTTTATTATCAAAAAAATTATTGCTGGATGCAGTCAAGGATTAACATCCAACTATTGTGTCTTATTCTAGGATGATTGTTCAACTGCATATGCCGCGGTTGTCTCTCATAATATCACTAATCTTACAGATAATTAGATCTTATTGGATGGGAAAAGAGGCTTGTTCGCCCGCAGAAGATGATTCTTGTCACATTCTCTCTTGCAAATGTCCATTGTCATATAACAATTGTACGTCCATAAACAACAAAAGCAATTTCCGTTACCGCAGTCAGAACGTTGTTCATGGAGACACTTTTCGTTAGAAAATTTGATCTTCTCATTATCCACATCTTCCATGATCACACCTATGGAATAAAGGATAATAATCCATCAGTATTCGTAAAAATCTTTTGTTGCCTTTTTTGGGGGAAACTCGTATGTTATTATTAACTGATAAGCAATCGATTCCTCGCAAAATAAGGATGAGGAATGCAATAATTTAGGAAAACACATCAAAAGAACACGAAATTTATGCACACATGCAACGGTTGCTGAGGATGGAAGATGAAAATTTGAAAAACTACAAATCAGCAAAAGAATAAGAATAACTTGGTTGCTTATCTGCCACTTACATTGTGCATGGGTAACAAGGTACACGGTGAAAAGTGTCAGTAGAACAGCTTGTGCATGGACATGGGCTTTGTGCTTTTCCATGCACACTATGCTAAGCAAACTTGTCTCGTATTCAAGGTGTGAGAAAAAAATGTGTACAAAGATCGAAACTACCCGATGCTATGTTGTATCGATCCACTCATCGTCGTGTATATATAAGCAAGTCCGAAAAAAATAACTAGAAAAAGATGCCATTTATTACTATAAATATGGTCTCATTAGAGTAGATACTGCCTAGTTATTATTACCATGTTAAGTTATCTCTATTTTTAGAAAAATATTCCAAATGTAGTAGCCAAAATCTGGAGTGACGGAAAAATATCACCGGAATAATCTGTTGATCTTCACGTATTGTCTAGCATATCTTACAGTGTCGGTGAAAGCATATCCTAAGGAAAATTGTCAGGTACATTTTGCTTTGATATCATGTTCCTGAATCCTGACTAATCGGTCAAAATGAACTTTACGAATTATTAAGTGATATCAGGCTAGTGTACTCTCCTTGTTAAGTTCTCTTTGTATGTTTTGCACTGGCAAGGAGCATTCAACGCTGGCCCAGGCCATCAACACGCGGTGGAGCATGAAATCAGGCAGGTGACAGCACACGCGACGACCATGCCAACAAGACGGCATTGTTTTTTTTAGATCATCTTATTTTTCGCATAACGCGATACATTACGCCCCGCTCATGACGTCCTGTGGGCCAGGCCTAGAACGTTCATTCGGTACTCGTTGCTCTAAGAATTCTGCTCTTGTACATTTCGCTTTTTTTTGTTTTATTTATGTTATGGTCCACTTTGATCAGTTTTTTGTTATCTTTTTTCCTTTTGATATTTCAGTAAATTGCATTCGCCGGTGTTTGATCGCCCATTGCGGAAAATTCCTTCCTAGCTTACTGCTACCTCCCGTAGGAGTCTAGTCCTTGTTTGTATGGCCTGGCGGGCAGCTTTATGAAGTCACTTACATGAGAAAGCCGACGTTATAATGTTGTAAAGACATACTCACGGTAGTACTACCTCCAGTTTTAAATATAAGATTTTTTTTTCTAATTCAGATGTAACAAGTAGAGTTAACACGCGCCTCAACAATTTTGTTCTAATTCAGATGTACCAGCTTTCCAACGGCCGGCTATCTTGACGGGTGCAAGCCAAGATATGAAGCCGACTTAAGAGATTGTAGCCTGTTGGCCATAACCTTGGTAATTGTTTTTGGCAAAACCGTGAACTAGACTTACTGGACTAATTTTAGTAGGGCTAGGAGACTGGATCGGGATGTCGGCTCACCCATCACCCATGCTACCACTCGGCCACTAGCGAGCCCTTGACTGACCGGAGAAATGTGGAGCATGCATGCATGCATGCATGCTTCTGCTTGCTGCTTGATGTCTCAAACCGATACAAGGGGTGGTGTTATTTAACTAGCTACGTACTACTAGTAAGCTGCACATACCAGCTTTCCTACGGCCGTCTATCTTGACCGGTACAAGCCAAGGTATGAAGCCGACACTTATCCTGAAATGCGCTGCATATGCACGCAGCTTATCTTGTCTTGCTGCCCATAGTATTTTAGCATTCTGTTGACGCTCCACCATACTCTAGGGGCTATCACATGCACATGCATCGTGGTGGTTACTAGCAACCCGTGATTAATCAACAGTTAATTCTCCCGTGGTGGACTGGGGTCGACGACTCATCTTTACTATTAAATGGGAGTTGGTACTTCGTACGTGAGGGCGGACCACGGCTCGCCGTACATTTTGCACAAAACACCCTTATCAATCTTGAAATCAACCCGCAGTCCTCCCCTCTTACCTGTTTGCTTCCTCGCTCATATCGTCCGTTCCCTTCAGCACCGAGGGAAGAAAGAGAGGCGAGTGGTGCCGCTAGGGTTTGCCGCCGGCCGCCAGCCGCCGCCGTCCCTTCCCATCGTTCCCCGGAGAGGCCGCCGCCGCCGTGGGGATCTTCGTCCGCCTTCCCGTATGCCCAGATCCGAGCGCCGTCGCCGCCAACGCCAGATGCCTCTCTGAGCCCTCTCTTCTGCCTGCCCCCTTGGGCATCCGTTTTGCCGCCGTGGCGGTCGCCGGTGACACCTCCCCGTCGAGCAACCGTGCGTACGTCTCCTTCCCTTGCAGGTTCCCCATATTTTGTATCTTCGTTTATTTTTCCTAGCTGGCTGGACTCTTGATTCGATTTATTGCTTGGAGGCTTATTTTCATCCACCAAGTCATTTTCGTTTGGTCAGATTAATGCAGGAATTTCATAGAATCAATAAACCGATGTAAAGATATTTTATGAGCAAGAAAAAAAACTGTGGCAGTGTAACTACAAGCACCAACAGCTGGATACCTTTTGGTGTACCCCGAATGTATGAATCAAGAGCTTCATCAGCTCCTGCAATTACTGTAACGACATTTAAGTGCATATTTTTACTGCCTCTCTTGGTGCAGTTTTGCTCTCTACCCTTCCAGAATAGCAATGGCATACCGCAGCTAGATTTTTCTTTTGAGTTATTTTAAGATCTGAAGTAACAATAATTTTGTTTCACTGAAACACTTAAGCTTTGAACAGGAGATGCAGTGCAGTTTTGTTCAAGGGATCATATTAGACTGAATGGACTTACTTTTGTAAAAAAAAATTAGGTTACGTAGTGCTTAGCTGTTTCATTCTTAATGTCATGGCAAACTTTTTTTAAAATCCTGTCTTGCTCCAAACCTGTAGAGTATTATTTGTCCGGTTATGCAAGATATGCGTCAATTTCCCTGTTCCCATGTATTTACACTTGATATTTGTCCATTTAACTGAAGCACCTCTGATTTCTGTAACAGATAAGGGTGGCAGCACTGGTGGACTATAAGGGTTCTGGTCGGAGCCATGGAGGAGATCGCTGAGCGCGAAGACGATCTTCACCACTGCCAAATTTTTTAATTTTTTTAGTCCGTCGCCATTTTTTTGTTTGAGAAGCTTCGTTCGTGATAATCCATTGGTTGCATCAACATAAATAATTGACATGATTTTGTGAGATGATATTCTTATTTATCATGGTCAACTTGCAGGTAGAGCTCTCAAGGAAAGCATAGCGCGCCACCTCCTCGACACGCTCCACTGCAATGACGTGTACATCTTCGTGCACAACGCACTACTAGGAAACTAGCTATAGGTGGATCTCCTTTCTGTGGCGCACCGGTGCGCCACAGAACTTTTTCAGTGGCGCATCCCTAGTGGTGCGCCACAGATTTCTGTGGCGCATGAAAAATCCATGCGCCACTGAATATAGCATTTCTGTGGCGCATTCAGTACCGTGCGCCACAGAAATACCGTGGGCCCCACCACCCACATTTGAATTCGAGGCCCACCAGACATGTCTGTGGCAAATGCGTTTGCATGCGCCACAGAAACATGCATTTCTGTGGCGCATCCAGACCCATGCGCCACAGAAATAAGGTGGGCCCCGCCCCCAATAATTGGGTGCATGGACATTCTGTGGCGCATGGGTCAGGGTGCGCCACAGAAATGCAGTATTCTGTGGCGCACCTGGTTTGATGCGCCACAGAAAGGACATATTCTGTGGCGCATGGGGATGCATGCGCCACAGAATATGTGTTCCAGATCTATAAAAAGGTAGCTTCCCCTACCTACCACCCCCATTGTCCCTTCTCCCTTCATTCCCCCCCACCTAACTCGTCCTCCTCCTCTCTCCCATCCAATTTTGGCCATACTTTTCTCCATTTATTGTAGTTAAGCCTACTTTTTTGATAGATATTTGGTGAGGGCTTGGGGAGAGCCTCCATATACACTCTCCTCCTCTCCCAAATACTTCTTTTTTTCTCCTATTCTCTCTCCAACACCACACACTCTCTCTCATCGACTCAGCAACGAATCTACTAGGTGAGGAAAGTTGGATGAACATGCATATGCATGTTTTGTGTGGCCGGCGGTGTGTGGATGTTTGTATGTTGTAGGTGAAGTTTGCACGATGGCATGACGATGATTATATACATGAAGCTTGTGTGTTGTGCATGAATTGGTCCGGAAGAAACTTTTTTTTGTTGCTTGTGCCGGCGTGGTGCATGGATGTTTGCCGAAATGTTGATTAATTTCCATTTCGGCAAATTTTTGCACCACCCATACGTCCTACTTTCAAGAGAAGTCATGCCGAATTTTTCCGTCGAACATGCATGTATGATTCGTTTCTCGTTTCCGCTCTTTGTATACCGCGTAGGCAACCATGGTCGTCAACATGAGCTCCGGTCGAATCAGTAGATACAAGGAAGAAGCGAAGGCGGAAATGATTCGGTGCAACAGGCGCCAGATAAGATGTCCGTGTCGAAATTGCAAACTCAAGAGGTGGATCGACCCTGATTCCGGACAATTGGAGGATCACCTGCTCAGGCGCGGTTTCATGCTAGGATTAAACGAGGCGCCGACAGAAAATGGTGCGCATGAAGACGAGGGCGGCCGGGGAGAAGACGAAGAGTCTCCCGTACATGGTTATCTGGACGAAGGAGATGTCGGCGGGCAAGATGGTCATGATGAAGGAGTAGATGGTGGTGGAGAAGACGCGAACACGCAGAACCCGCTAATGTCGGCCTTGCTGGACTCTCATGTTCAAGAACTGCTCCTCAAGGAGACGAGCAACACCAGAGCTGCAGCCAGAGAGAAAGCCAAGCTGGTGCAAATGGAGATAGACGGGAAGACTCCGTTGTATCCTGGGTGCTGACCACAGGATACGCGCTTGCAAGTAACGCTTGATGCTCTGGAGATGAAGGCGGAGAACAGATGGACCGACGTGAGCTTGACCAAGAACTTGAAATTCATGCACGGTCGTCTTCCCGAGGGGAACACATTGCCAACTAGTATCGAGGATGCCAAGAAATTCGTGTGCCCTCTTGACCCGCCGCACGTTAAATACCACGCCTGCATCAATGATTGCGCAATTTATCGGGGCGAGTACAAGGACATAACCACATGTCCGGTGTGCGGCCAAGGACGGTACAAGAGCACTGGGACCAAGAAAGTTCCTCTAAAAGTGGTATGGTACTTTCCTATCACTCCCCGTCTGCAGCGGTACTTCGTGGACCCTAAGGAAGCAAAGCTCATGCAATGGCACGCGGAAAGGGAGAAGCCCGAAGAAGATCCGGAGAAGGGCAGGATCCTGACACACCCTTCAGACGCTAGCCAGTGGGAAGCATTGGACAACGCCTTCGAAAATTTTGGGGGCGACGCAAGGAATGTCAGGCTGGGTATGAGCACCGATGGACTCAATCCGTTCGGCAACCAGAGTAGCACGCACAGCACCTGACCCGTGTTTGCATGGCCTTACAACCTTCCCCCGTGGCTGTGCACGAAGCAAAGGTACATACACATGAGTATTCTCATTCAGGGGCCGAAACAACCAGGTGTCGACATACATCTGTATCTCGCGCGGTTGAAAGAGGAGTTAGCCACGTTGTGGGAGACGCCAGCCCGTACGCGGGATGCATACACTGGAGATTATTTCGACATGAGAGCGCGTTGCTCACGACGGTGCAGGACTATCCTGGTTGCTCACGACGCTACTATCTGAAGGAGGGGACGGGGGAATTCGTCACCGACGATGCCAATGTGAGGGAATTCGAGAAAGTGCTGGTAAGGAATTTAATTACCGCGGATATCTCAAAGTCCATTGCGTTGATCTAATTAGATAACAAAGTCATATTTCTAAATGGGTTCACCTAAATTTCCTTTGTCTGCACAGGAGAAAGAGTTGAAGGCTGACGATGAGGCCGGCCCGTCGTCCCAAGGGTCGACGGAGCCGTGGGACACGACCTTCAACAGGGCGATGAATGTTTACAAGGAAAGGGACAAGTCGGCGCCGCCGACGTCAGCTGGCTGTGTGTCCGGCTTTGGTACGAGCATGAAGTTCCTCCAGTACTACAGCACGGATACCGAGAAGAGAAAGGAGAGGAGGAAGTCGAGTAAGAATAAAGCCGAGGTGGTGGAGCTAAAGAAGAAGGTGGAGTCACTAGAGCAGGAGAAAGTGGACTCCGCCAAGGTGGACCAGTTAGTGGAGGAGAAGCTCCGCGCGATGTTACCCGCTGGGTTGATGGAGGGGTTAGCTGCCTGGAACGCGGCAGGTCGACAGGGGCCGATACACGTGCCCAGCTTCGCCGGCAGCGACTCCAGCCGTAACGTGTCGCCGGACCTGGTGACCCCGCCGCCCAACACCGCGGCGCAGCAGCCGCTCCATTTGGTCCCACCGGCGCCCCCTACCGCGGAAGATACCGAGGCGCTGCCAGTGGTGGCGGTGAATGCACACGAGGAGCGGCCGGAGAATGATAGGCCGGCCGCCGGCACCGGCGCCCTTGTCTCGACAATTGCCGAGCTCGACGCCATCACCAAGGTAGCTAATTAGTTAGTCCGCGGCATCTTCTATAGCTATGCGCCTTTGATGACTGTAAAAATGTACTCCCTCCGTATCAAAATATAAAACTTTATAGCTAGTTTCTACATGCATGCATCTAGACATGTTTTAGTACAAGGTTCTGCCATGTCTCATGATGCCCAATGTGTTGACTCCTAGGACATGCCTTGCATACTCCTGCATACGGTGGGGGCCGGCGGCGAGTTGAAGGAAGTCGCAGAGGGCACTCTCATACAACCTTTGACCCGGGATATGCACAACGTCAGAATGAGCGATGCCGTGATGAAGGTCAGGTTGACTGTGGTAGTGCCCGAGTTTCGTCACATCGACCCCCACATGCAACCTCCGGGAGCCGATGAACACTTGGTCCTTGGAGAATGCCCCAAGTGGCTCCTTGAATGGCCGAAGACCCAGATTCGTCTTGGGGGGGTCAAGCGCACCACCGGCGCCACCTCGAAGCGCCGGCCCCCGATCGTTCGGCCCTCGACGAAGCCACCACGAAAACTTGTTGTGAAGGAATCGGCGCCAGAAGCAGCTGTTGCCACCACCCAGAAGGAAACGCCGGTCGTCGCCACCACCCGGAAGGAGCCGCCGGTCGTCGCCGCCACCAACCGACACAAACAACTTTTGGGGACGTCTGAACCGCAACCGTCCAAAGACAAAGCCGTTGCACCTCAAATTGGTGCCAACAACGACGAAGATGACGATAATGTCGATGTCGATGGCTTCATCAACACTGGCGCCAGCAAAGATATGTTCATGCCGGATATACATGATGATGAACCCTTCCGTGCTCACCGCACTCTACCTGCTCGTCCCACTACATGCACGCAACGCCTGAACTTCCAGGGTTTATCTCAACAAGACACGCCTCCGGAGGCCGGAATTCAGTCTCAACCGGCTAACGTTTTCAGCCCTGGCACAATCTTCAAGTCCGTTAAGGAGGGAGTGCAATCCCCAGAGATTAAGAAGAAGAAGCACGGGAAGAGAAGTAGGCCAGGCGCCTCTGCGAGCCAGCCAGCTCCTAAGACTATCCGGGTTCATGAAGACATGGTACCACCCCGTGCGGATGGCTTGACCCGACTTCATGAAGCTGGTAAACCGATACTGCCTTCGGAGCTGCTCCGCCTCGCAAAAGGACCCATGTACACTTTGCATGAAAGTATCTTGATGCTAGAGGCCATCCTTCTTCGAGACGTGAATCCAAGTTACCCAGTGTTCACGGCCCAGGTGCCAAAGGACAAGGACTTGGACTTCGTCCATGAAGACCCGGCGGATCTGTTCTTCATAGCTTTTGAGGACGTCTTCAACCTGTTTCACTCTAGACGGCTAGACTATAACATGGTCCGCCTATACGCGCTCAATATGGCGATGAAGATCAGGAGAGATAATAACTCGTACGTCGCGGTAGTGGATCCCTACTACATGCGTGACAACCAGCTGGTGGAAGGATCAAGGACACGGACCATGGCGAAGGAGTACCTCCAGAGGTTCATGCTGACCAACAAGAGGAAGAACACCCTTCTTCTGCCTTTCTTTCCCGAGTAAGTACACATCCGCTCGCCGCCATCGTATCTTATGCTTTCTTATCGATTTCTTCCATTGCTAATCCTTTCCAACATTCCGTTTCAATTGTGTGTTGACCAGGGACAAGTATTGCATACTCGCCGTCCTAAGCCCGAGGTGGTCCATTGCCACTTATTTCGACTTGGGGAGTTTGGATAGGAAGAAAGACTACACCAGAATAAAGGGTGTTCTAGATGAGACTATCGAGGGCTACGCCCAAAAGGGAGGCCCCTTCGAAAAGAAGGGGGAATATTTCACAAGTGACAAGAAACACCGGTTCAGGCATGGGACCGAGTTCCAGTGCATCAAGCAGCATCCTGGCAGCGTGAAGGAGCCCTTCTACGTCCTCCATCACATTAAAGGGTTGGTCCGGGATGCAGAAAAAACGAGGATGCCATCTAGTCTCTTAGAATGGACAAAATCTGCGAGGGCTATCACCGATGATGAGCTTAGAGAAGACTTCCATCACATCCAGATGGAGTGTAACAGCCCAACGTTTGAAACCTAAAATCTGTATAATTTTTTTTTCGCGTTTTGCTTCATATTTGCATTATTGCATCATGGCATCATACTAACTTGTTAAACATCTCACAAGTTGGTATGACAAACTTGCACACAAATGCTGGAGATGGTTGCAAACCAAATGAGCTTGTCTTGATGAACTTGGTTGCAAATCTCAAATCCATATTTGTCAAGGAAGTTCCAAGAGTCCAAGATCATCTTTGCACTTGCTCCAAATATTAAAGTGGACACATTTGGAAATTGAACAAAATGGCATAACCCAACGCGTTGAACAAAGGTGGTCCAAAATATTATTTTACGCAGAGCCAATTTTTGTGTAGCTTCTACTCAATATGGGGATGCTCCCCAAATTTTCCCAGATTTTCTAAAAATGTGTCGTGCCTAGAGAAAATTCCGGGAAGTTGCTGTCCAATTTTTGAGCAGAAAAGGACTAGATTGTAATTGCCCGGGGACTTGTCCGTGATGGAGGAATTTCGGCCAGGGGCCTGGTTGCAAAACTTGCATCCCCTCCCCTGTAGCGACGCGCAGCACGTCGCTGCCGCCGCACCAGGTCGCCGCGCCGCGCTGGACCCTCCCTGCTCCGGCCTTCTCCTGCGAGGAGAAGCACGACCCCACGCCTCTCCTCCTCACTCGCCTGCTCATTCCCCGCTTCCTCCCCGTCTCGCCATCCTCTGTTCTTCTCGCGAGCACGCCATGGCCGAGCCACAGCTCGCGTTCGCCGTCGAATCGCCGCCGTCGTAGTCAACCTCGAGACCCGCCGTCTGGGCAAAAGCTCCGCCTCGCCGTGCTGCTCACCCCTGCCCGAGGAATCGACGCGGGGCCGCCGCTGCTGTCGCCGCCGTCCACTTTTCGCCGCTGCTATCTGAGCTCGCCGCCGAGCTTCGATGGACGCGTTCGTCGCCTCCAGCCCACCCCGCGCCTCGCCGTTGCTTCGAGCGTGTCCGTGGTGAGCCCCGAACCACCCCGTGCCCTTCCCCTCCTTTTTCCCTCGCCGTAGCCGCGTGCCCACGCCGGAATTCGTCGCCGTTCGTCGCCCGCTCGCTGCCCGGCCTTGGGGCCGGCCTAAACCGGCCAGGAGGCCGTTCGCCTCGGGCCACGGCCCGGCCCACCAGCCGGCCCAAACCGGTGGGGAGGCCGGTGCTCTCTGTTAGCAGGCCGGCCTGCCAGCCGGCCCAGACCGGCCAGGAGGCCGGTGGGCTCTGTAACTATTTTGGGCCGTTTCTTTTTTTTTGGATTTCTGTTTTTCTGTTTTCTCTCCCGTCTGCGCGTGAGTTCCCGCTACTCTCTCGCGCAACTCCGGACATCGAACCACGTTGAATCACACGATCCCTCCCTCTCTCCCGAGTTCGAGGAATCGATTCGAAAAATTTAATTAGTTAAAAGCGCTTAATTAAAAGATAGAAATTAATGAAAGTAATAACTTTTTATCGGTGCCTCCGAAAGTTGCGAGCGAGGTACCGAGGCGCTCGGAATAACGAGAGCTATCCCGATTCATCATCATCATGCATATTTGATCCCGATTATAACATTGTACTTATAGTAGTATCGGAATCACTAAGTTAAATATGGGGATTTCTTTCTTTAGTCGAAGTAATCCTTCCACCCCCATTTAATAATGCTAGATAGCTCATAATAAGTTCCATGCATTTAAATTGTCATACCATCATGTGTTTGCGCATTGCATTTGTGAAGCATGTGTGGTGATTGATTTGTCTTCCCGTGTTTTGTGCACCGGTAGATCAAGGAGGTGAAGTGCCACCCCCGTCTCGTGACGATCCGTACTACCAGCCGTATCAACAAGGCAAGCGTAATCCCCCCTCTGAGCATATCTTATCCTATTTTCCGCCGTTATTTTCTCCACTATATTATTGCATGCGGTTCTAAATGTCTTTTGCCTGGATTAGAGTATCCTACTAGTTGCATTAGAATCCTGTTGCCAATACCTGTTTACCTTCCTATTACCATAGGTTTGTATTGTTGGCCATGGAATACCTACTATACTATGCAAGTGCTTAGCCATGCTTAGTGAAATGCCTAGTTGTACTAGGGATGGTGACTGCTGGAAACAGGTGTTAACTTGTGACAGTGATGTTGATGGTGGAGAATGGTGGAGATGGATAATAAAATGCTAAGAAGGTGGGGATGAGAGGCCACTGTGGTTGTGGTGTTTTGTCTCGTTCTCGCCGCCTAGGTGCGAGTTCTGTACCTCCTGAACCAAGACTGAGCGTGCAACCATGCGTGAGGCCTATGCAATTGCAGGAACCCTCATAGACTAAATAACTCGAGCGGGGCTAGCCAGGGTCCTCTAGTTCGGGCTTCCATTTGCGCGTGCGTGATGATGGTGGTATGAACTGGATGAGGATGTGGTGTTAGGAAAATAAGTGGCCGTGGGGCGGGGTGTTGTGATCCTGGCAGTCCTACCGCCACTGATGATCCTGGAAAGTCCTTAACGAGGGAGAAGTCGACACCGCTCCCACCCAGCCGGCTTTCCAAGGAAGAGAGCTAATGCGCAGGTAATGGGCCGGACGGTACGCGTGGCAAACATTGTACACCCCTGCAGGGTTAAATCTTTTCGAAAAGCCGTGTCCACGGTTAGGACGACTTGGGAATGGACGATGATCATAGAATAACTTAACGGAATGATTAAAAACTGGGTACTAGAGGTACCATTCACGAATGTAAGGTTGACTTCCTCGAGGGTGATTCGGGGAGGTGCCTTTGATGAACAGGTACAATGGTGATGTTGGTGATGTTGAGAAAGGTGATCAAAGAAAAGAGTTACTTCTTACCCCTCTTTGAAAATATTCTGATAGTCGATGCCATGAGTTATGTTTTATTAAATAAAATCAGCTTTATGCAAAAGAGCCATAAAACTTTGAAAGCCTCATCGAGCTAAAGCTCTTAATCTTGCGAGTTCGTCGAACTCAACGTCGTTTGTTTTGTTTCAGAGGAGGACTTCACCGACCTCGAAGGTGGGTTCTTTGTGGACGTCGACGAGTAGTCTGGGGTTCCCAGGTGGCAGCTTGGGACATCCCGGAACAGCTGGCGCTGTGATGTTTATCTGTAGGCCTCTTAGGCCATATTTGGATCTTGTTGTTTAGAACAACCTAATTCGCTTCCGCTTGATGTAATGTTGGGTCTGTGACCTCTGGTTGTCATTTGCTATCTTTCTCTATTATAAGAGTTGAACTATATGATTTGTGTCGTAGAGTCTGTGATGTGCCAGTTGTTCCACAAGTCTTGATCTCTCTATTATGCATTGAGGGTTGTGCCTGTGTTAAGGCATCAATCGGGGTGTTGTGTTGTGATGTCCGAGCAACGCCTGCCAAAGGTTTTGGCCGGGGATTGGTAAACCCGTAACCTCCGGTTGTATCGCTTAACCGGTGACACACAGCATCACTGTATACAGTCGGGTCGGGGCGCCACAAGTTGGTATCAGAGCAGTACTGCCTGTAGGAAACCCTTCTACTGGTCGATGTTGAGTCTAGTGTTTGTGAAAATATTTTAACCTAAAAATGAGTTGTGAAAACCATCTTAGGATTCTTTTTACTCCTTATCTGGTTACCCTCTAATCTCGGAGCAATCTTACCTCGATTTGAGTTAAAGGTTTTACTTCTCACCTGTTACTTCAAAATGAGAAACGGGGTGGGTTCGACCTTTAGTGTTATGTGTCACGTTGCTCCCGCTGCGTTGCAATCCCAAATCAACTCAGATGTTTCTACCAATCAATCATTTGATCCTTTCTTTGGGTTTTAACCCACGGACTTGAACATAAGGTCCCGGATTGTGCCAACTAGAGTGTGTTAAGTTGTGATTTCTTAACTCTCACTAGTAGCACATGATGCTGATCTTTGACCCAAGTTCTATCTTGTTGTTTTCCTTCTCGCAAAGTATTATCGTCCCTAGTCTGTGTACTTGTGTAGACGCTAATGCTATTGTTCGACCATTCGGAGAAAGATACTAACCGTGTCATTGTCAAATCTCCAGAATGGCTCGAGGAGGCCGTGGAGGCCGTGGTGGTCGCGGTAACCACAATGATGATGAGGATGATCTGCCGCCACCACCCTCGATGGCTGAGGTCTTGATGGCCATTGAGGAGAACCGTGGGCGCAATGAGCGCTTGCTTGAGCAGTTGGTGCAGCAGAATGCACGGAGGAACGAGTGCAACACTCTCACTGAGTTCCTGCGTCCAGCCACCCACCTTTGCTGATGCTAAGGAGCCACTGGAAGCTGATGATTGGCTTCGTGCTTGGAGCGCAAGTTCTCCGCGCTGCATGTCCCATTGGCGAGCAAGTCAACTTTGCCACCTATCTCTTGGTTGGTGCTGCTGGCTGTTGGTGGGAAAGCCATGTGGCTTTGTTTCCAGCCAACCATGTCTTCACCTGGGCTGATTTCGCACTGCCTTCCGTGCGGAGTACATTCCCCAGCCGATCATGGATTGAAGAGGAGGGAGTTCCTGGATTTGCAACAGGGACGGATGGACCTCCGCACTTATGGTCGTGAGTTCAACCATCTCTCTCGTTACGCCCCAAGGGACGTGACCAATGATGCTGACAAGCAAGAGCTGTTCCGCAAGGGTCTGATCCGCAGCTCCGCTATGAGTTGCTTCCCTTCAGGTTCCAGACCTATCAGGAGCTGTTCAACCAGGCTTTCACTCTTGAGCAAGGAAGAAAGGAACTTGAGCTTCCAAGAGGCCCGCACAGGGGACCACCAGAGTTCCTCGGGTTCTGAGAGCAAGAAGCGCAGGGTGTTTGTTCCCTACAGCGCTGTACCTCGTGCTCCATTCATGCCGAGAGCCGGGATACAGGCCACCTCCTCCGCGCCCCACTACTTCGACACTTGGGGTAGGCGGAGTGGGTACCGTCCTATGCTACCTGCTCCACCTGGAGTCACTTGCTACACCTGTGGCCAGGCTGGCCACTACTCCAGGGAGTGCCCCCAGAAGGCACCTCTCGCGATAACTCCTGCACGAGCCCCTGCCACTCCAACTGGCAAGGCTGGACCTATTGTGCGTGGTCGCCTGAACCACATCTCTGCTGAAGAAGCTGAAGAGGACCCCGGCGTTCTCATGGGTGAGTTACGAATCAACAACAATCTGCTACAGTTTTGTTTGATTCTGGAGCATCGCATTCATTCATATCCATAGCTTTTGCAAAAGACCACAAAATACCGTTTGAGAAAATGAGCCGTCCCTTGGTGATCGCCACTCCTGGCTCCAAATGGCAAACCGATGGGGTTACTCCTGAGTTCAGATTACTATCGGTTACTACTCTTTTCCTTTCGCTTGGTAGCTCTGAGGTCAAGTGGCATTGATGTCATACTGGGCATGAACTGGCTAGCCAAATACCAGGCTAATCTCGACTGTGCTGCCAAGACCGTCACCGTGACCGCTTCTTCCGGTGACAGTGTGAAGTATTGGTCTGCATGTCAAGACCTCCGTCCTCCATCATACCCAACTCACCTGAGATTCTCCTTTGCTTTATGGAAGGCGAATCCCTCCTGAAATCCAGGACATACACGTGGTGTGTGACTTCCCGGATGTGTTCCCGGAAGAATTGCCTGGCATGCCTCCTGACCGAAGTGTGGAGTTTGTCATAGATCTACTTCCCGGTACCGCTCCAATTTCCAAGAAGCCCTACCGTATGCCGGTGGAAGAGTTGGCTCTGTTGAAAGAGCAAATTGATCAGCTGTTAGCTAAGGAGTTCATCCAGCCTAGCAGTTCACCTTGGGGTTGTCCGGTACTCTTTGTCAAGAAGAGGGATTCTACCGTGCCTCGTCTAGTCTCTGACTATACCGTTGAATGCGGTGACAATCAAGAACAAGTATCCTATTCCTCGCATCAATGATCTGTTGGATCAGTTAGCTGGTGCAACGGTATTCTCCAAGATGGATCTGAGGTCAGGCTACCATCAGATAAAAATCAGAAAGGAGGATATTCCAAAGACGGCATTTGTTACTCGTTATGGCTCATATGAGTATACCGTCATGTCCTTTGGTCTCACAAATGCCCAGCTACTTTCATGAGGCTCATGAACTCTGTCTTCATGGATTATCTTGACAAGTTTGTCGTCATTTACATTGATGACATCTCATCTATTCCAAAACCAATGAAGAGCATGAGGAACATCTTCGTTTGGTTCTGACAAGACTTCGAGAACACCGCCTCTATGCCAAGTTCTCCAAGTGTGAGTTTTGGTTGGATAATCTCATCTTCCTTGGTCATGTGATATCCGCTAATGGTGTGGCTGTCATTCCTGACAAGATTCAGTCCATTCTGGATTGGAAAACTCCAATGTCAGTCAAGGACATCCGTAGCTTTCTCGGATTGGCGGGTTACTACCGCCGATTCATCGAAGGTTTCTCCAAGATAGCCAAGGCCCTGACTGACCTTCTCAAGAAGGATAAAAAGTTTGTATGGTCGGCCGAAGCTGAAGAGAGTTTCAAACACTGAAAGCCAAACTCACTCCGCTCCTGTGCTTGTCCTGCCGGACACAGCAAGGATTTCGTCGTCTTCTGTGACGCCTCTCTCAAGGTTTGGGTTGTGTAATGCAAGATGGCCATGTGGTGGCTATGCTTCTCGCCAACTTAAGCCGCATGAGCTCAACTACCCAACTCATGATCTAGAACTTGCCGCGTGGTCTATGCTTTGAAGCAATGGAGACCATACCTGTTTGGTAACCGTTGCGAGATCTTCTCGGATCACAAGAGTCTGAAGTACCTCTTCACCCAGCCGGATTTAAATCTCAGGCAAAGGCGTTGGTTGGAGTTAATCACGGACTATAATGTGAGTCTGAACTATCAACCCGGCAAAGCAAACGTCGTGGCTGACGCGCTAAGTCGGAAGTCCTATTGCAACAATCTGATGATTGAAAGGCCCAACCTGCCCTCATGAAGAGTTTCCCGTTTGAACTGGAAATTGTTCCCTCGGCTATCTTGCAAATCTGGAGATCAAATCTACTCTTGTAGACCAGATTAAGGATGCTCAAACTCGTGACAAGGGTATTCTAAAATCAAGGAAACATTGCTAGCGGGAAGGCAAATGTTTTCTGTCAATGAATCCGGAGTTGTTTATTTTGGTGACCGCTTGGTAGTGCCAAAGAAACGAAAATTGAGGGAGTTGATCCTCCAAGAAGCTCATGAATCTCCTCTCTCTATTCATCCCGGTAGTACCAAGATGTACCAAGACCTTCGACCACTATTCTGGTGGACTCGTATGAAACGAGAAATTGCCAAGTATGTTGCTGAATGCGACACCTGTCGACGGGTAAAGGCTGAACATCAAAGACCTCCGGTACTCTTCGCCCTATTGCAGTCCCGAGTGGAAATGGGATGAAATTGGTATGGACTTCATCACCGGGTTTCCCCGATCTCAAAAGGGCAACAATGCTATTGGGTAATCATTGATCGTCTTTCCAAGGTTGCTCACTTCCTACCAGTCCGTGATGATATACGGCAAGTCAACTTGCTGATTATATTTGGCTCGTATTGTTCCATTGCATGGGGTCCCTCTGAGGATCATATCGGACCGTGGAAGTATCTTTGTCTCCAAGTTTTGGCAGAGTTTCCAAACTGCTATGGGGTCCCGTCTCAACTTCAGTACCGCCTACCATCCTCAAACTGATGGTCAGACCGAAAGAGTGAACCAAGTTTGGAAGACATGCTTCGGGCATGTGTGATCTCTTTTGGCAAGGGTTGGGAAAAGTATCTCCCTTTCGCGGAGTTCTCCTACAACAATAGCTATCAAGCTAGTCTGGGCATGGCTCCATTCGAGGCTCTATATGGAAGAAAATGCCGTACTCCTCTAAATTGGTCCGAGACCGGAGAGAGAGCACTCTTTGGTCCGGATGTGATCAATGAAGCTGAGGAGAAGGTCAGAATCATAAGAGAGAATCTGAAGATTGCTCAGTCTAGGCAGAAGAGCTACTATGATAAGCACCATCAGGAGATTCACTATGAAATTGGTGATAAAGCTTATCTCCGTGTCTCTCCCCTTCGAGGCGTTCGCCGCTTCGGTATCAAAGGGAAATTGGCACCTCGCTATGTTGGCCCTTTCGCCGTTCTGGGCAAGCGATGAGATCTTTCTTATCAGTTGGAGTTACCGGTCAAATTCCCAAATGTACATGATGTGTTTCATGTTTCCCAACTCCGCCGGTGCTTCAAAGATCCTATCCATGGAGTCAATCATGAAGAATTGGATCTCCAAGAAGACCTCACCTATCGCGAGCATCCTATCCGTGTTCTGGATGAAGCTGAAAGAAAGACCCGCCACAAGACTACCAAGTTTCTCAAGGTTCAGTGGTCTCACCATTCCGAAGAGGAAGCAACTTGGGAAAGAGAGTCTAGTCTCCGTGAAGAGTATCCCGACTTCTTTACGCACTCTTAGAATCTCGGGACGAGATTCCTGTAAGGAGGGTAGAATTGTAACAGCCCAACGTTTGAAACCTAAAATCTGTATAAATTTTTTTTTCGCGTTTTGCTTCATATTTGCATTATTGCATCATGGCATCATACTAACTTGTTAAACATCTCACAAGTTGGTATGACAAACTTGCACACAAATGCTGGAGATGGTTGCAAACCAAATGAGCTTGTCTTGATGAACTTGGTTGCAAATCTCAAATCCATATTTGTCAAGGAAGTTCCAAGAGTCCAAGATCATCTTTGCACTTGCTCCAAATATTAAAGTGGACACATTTGGAAATTGAACAAAATGGCATAACCCAACGCGTTGAACAAAGGTGGTCCAAAATATTATTTTACGCAGAGCCAATTTTTGTGTAGCTTCTACTCAATATGGGGATGCTCCCCAAATTTTCCCAGATTTTCTAAAAATGTGTCGTGCCTAGAGAAAATTCCGGGAAGTTGCTGTCCAATTTTTGAGCAGAAAAGGACTAGATTGTAATTGCCCGGGGACTTGTCCGTGATGGAGGAATTTCGGCCAGGGGCCTGGTTGCAAAACTTGCATCCCCTCCCCTGTAGCGACGCGCAACACGTCGCTGCCGCCGCACCAGGTCGCCGCGCCGCGCTGGACCCTCCCCTGCTCCGGCCTTCTCCTGCGAGGAGAAGCACGACCCCACGCCTCTCCTCCTCACTCGCCTGCTCATTCCCCGCTTCCTCCCCGTCTCGCCATCCTCTGTTCTTCTCGCGAGCACGCCATCGCCGAGCCACAGCTCGCGTTCGCCGTCGAATCGCCGCCGTCGTAGTCCACCTCGAGACCCGCCGTCTGGGGCAAAAGCTCCGCCTCGCCGTGCTGCTCACCCCTGCCCGAGGAATCGACGCGGGGCCGCCGCTGCTGTCGCCGCCGTCCACTTTTCGCCGCTGCTATCCGAGCTCGCCGCTGAGCTTCGACGGACGCGTTCGTCGCCTCCAGCCCACCCCGCGCCTCGCCGTTGCTTCGAGCGTGTCCGTGGTGAGCCCCCGAACCACCCCGTGCCCTTCCCCTCCTTTTTCCCTCGCCGTAGCCGCGTGCCCACGCCGGAGTTCGTCGCCGTTCGTCGCTCGCTCGCTGCCCGGCCTTGGGGCCGGCCTAAACCGGCCAGGAGGCCGTTCGCCTCGGGCCACGGCCCGGCCCACCAGCCGGCCCAAACCGGTGGGGAGGCCGGTGCTCTCTGTTAGCAGGCCGGCCTGCCAGCCGGCCCAGACCGGCCAGGAGGCCGGTGGGCTCTGTAACTATTTTGGGCCGTTTCTTTTTTTTTGGATTTCTGTTTTTCTGTTTTCTCTCCCGTCTGCGCGTGAGTTCCCGCTACTCTCTCGCGCAACTCCGGACATCGAACCACGTTGAATCACACGATCCCTCCCTCTCTCCCGAGTTCGAGGAATCGATTCGAAAAATTTAATTAGTTAAAAGCGCTTAATTAAAAGATAGAAATTAATGAAAGTAATAACTTTTTACCGGTGCCTCCGAAAGTTGCGAGCGAGGTACCGAGGCGCTCGGAATAACGAGAGCTATCCCGATTCATCATCATCATGCATATTTGATCCCGATTATAACATTGTACTTATAGTAGTATCGGAATCACTAAGTTAAATATGGGGGATTTCTTTCTTTAGTCGAAGTAATCCTTCCACCCCCATTTAATAATGCTAGATAGCTCATAATAAGTTCCATGCATTTAAATTGTCATACCATCATGTGTTTGCCCATTGCATTTGTGAAGCATGTGTGGTGATTGATTGTCTCTTCCCGTGTTTTGTGCACCGGTAGATCAAGGAGGTGAAGTGCCACCCCCGTCTCGTGACGATCCGTACTACCAGCCGTATCAACAAGGCAAGCGTAATCCCCCCTCTGAGCATATCTTATCCTATTTTCCGCCGTTATTTTCTCCACTATATTATTGCATGCGGTTCTAAATGTCTTTTGCCTGGATTAGAGTATCCTACTAGTTGCATTAGAATCCTGTTGCCAATACCTGTTTACCTTCCTATTACCATAGGTTTGTATTGTTGGCCATGGAATACCTACTATACTATGCAAGTGCTTAGCCATGCTTAGTGAAATGCCTAGTTGTACTAGGGATGGTGACTGCTGGAAACAGGTGTTAACTTGTGACAGTGATGTTGATGGTGGAGAATGGTGGAGATGGATAATAAAATGCTAAGAAGGTGGGGATGAGAGGCCACTGTGGTTGTGGTGTTTTGTCTCGTTCTCGCCGCCTAGGAGCGAGTTCTGTACCTCCTGAACCAAGACTGAGTGTGCACCCATGCGTGAGGCCTATGCAATTGCAGGAACCCTCATAGACTAAATAACTCGAGCGGGGCTAGCCAGGGTCCTCTAGTTCGGGCTTCCATTTGCGCGTGCGTGATGATGGTGGTATGAGCTGGGATGAGGATTGTGGTGTTAGGAAAGTAAGTGGCCGTGGGGCGGGGTGTTGTGATCCTGGCAGTCCTACCACCACTGATGATCCTGGAAAGTCCTTAACGAGGGAGAAGTCGACACCGTTCCCACCCAGCCGGCTTTCCCCGGAAGAGAGCTAATGCGCAGGTAATGGGCCGGGCGGTACGCGTGGCAAACATTGTACACCCCTGCAGGGTTAATCTTTTCGAAAAGCCGTGTCCACGGTTACGGACGACTTGGGAATGGACGATGATCATAGAATAACTTAAACAGAATGATTAAAACTTGGGTCCTAGAGGTACCAATTCCACGAATGTAAGGTTGACTTCCTCGAGGGTGATTCGGGGAGGTGCCTTTGATGAACAGGTACAATGGTGATGTTGGTGATGTTTGAGAAAGGTGATCTCAAAGAAAAGAGTTACTTCTTACCCCTCTTTGAAAATATTCTGACTAGTCGTTGCCATGGAGTCATGTTTTATTAAATAAAATCAGCTTTATGCAAAAGAGCCATAAAACTTTGAAAGCCTCATCGAGCATATAATAGCTCTTTAATCTTGCGAGTTCGTCGAACTCAACGTCGTTTGTTTTGTTTCAGAGGAGGACTTCACCGACTTCGAAGGTGGGTTCTTTGTGGACGTCGACGAGTAGTCTGGGGTTCCCAGGTGGCAGCTTGGGACATCCCGGATCAGCTGGCGCTGTGATGTTTATCTGTAGGCCTCTTAGGCCATATTTGGTTCTTGTTGTTTAGAACAACTTATTTCGCTTCCGCTTGATGTAATGTTGGGTCAGTGACCTCTGATTGTCATTTGCTATCTTTCTCTATTATAAGAGTTGAACTATTATGTTTTGTGTCGTAGAGTCTGTGAAGTGCCAGTTGTTCCACAAGTCTTGATCTTACTATTATGCCTTGAGGGTTGCGCCCGTGTTAAGGCATCAATCGGGTGTTGTGTTGTTGGGAGCGGTGTGCCCAGCAACGCCTGCCAAAGGTTTTGGCCGGGGATTGGTAAACCCGTAACCTCCGCTTGTATCGCTTAACCGGTGACACGCAGCATCACTGTATACTAGTCGGGTCGGGGCGCCACATGGAGCTATCGCAAATCATCGTCGAAGATGTCAGCACAAATCCGGGGTCCTTCCACAACGCCAGAGGTAGGACGATGTATTATAAAAGAAAGACTTGTCTCACACGCAACAAGTGCTTCTTTATTTTCTTTATTATAGACCTTATCCACTTCGATGAATAAATCGTACTCTATTTATATTACTAACCAATATATATCCCAATCCATCTCCAGGGTTGTGCCAGAGGGGCATCGAAGAACACCTGGAGGCTCAGCAGGACACCAGGACGTGGACGACGAAGGAGATGTGTAAACCATTCCCGACGCCGCTCAAGAAGAAGGCTCCATGATCGTGGTCCCGCTATTGCTCACCATCATCGCCGATGTACTCCATTTGATCCTAGTTTAGGCGGTGAACTTCATTTGTAACATGTGACATGATCGATGAACTTTTGTATCATAACTTGTGTAAATATTCGGCACTTGTCACTATATTTATGTATCTCGTGATCCAAGTAATGTGATGACATAGTGATGTGTCTGTTTTCATATACCGTGTAAAATATATTATTGTTTCTATTATATCTGTATAAATCCTATATATGTACCTGTATTTCCTGTAATATACCTGTATTTATACAGCAGGCAGCAGCAATTCCAGAATACCTGTAAATTATTCTGTGGCGCATGTATTATTTTTTCTGTGGCGCACTACAGACAAATGCGCCACTGAAATATTTCTGTGGCGCACCACGAAACCTGGGATTTCTGTGGTGCACCCAAGTATGCGCCACAGAAAACACATTTTAGTGGCGAGATAACTGTGGCGCATCCTCCATGCGCCACAGAAAACATTTTTGGTGCGCCACTGATAGCCTGTTCCTAGTAGTGACGTGCTCAACGACTCTGCCTATGACCGTGACTATGTGGTATACATCGGCTGTCTGTGCGGAAATTGAGGTAAACTGTAGTATATATTGGCTGCCTGTATATTTTGCTTGCAGCTACATGCATTTTGTAGACTGGCATGAGGTGTTCCTGTTCTCCACTTTACATCGAGTGTGAATGGCTGAGTGGCATGAGCTGGTGCAGAGAACCAAATTATCGCAATAGCTGAAATTATAGTTGGCATGAGCTGATCGCAAGAGCCGCTTCTCGGTGAATTGGAAACCAAATTACCATTTCATGGGGACATTGACATTCAGTCAGTACACGGTTGTGCATGATGTCAGTGTTGCAAAGATCAACACACTTACACCTAGATAAAGTCTACCTGTTTTGCTGTGGTGTCTCTACTGGTAGGTTTTCACCACATTTTCTCTGTACAGATTTGATGTTTTTGGTGACCAGTTTGTAGTAGCACACATTTAATTTTTAAAATATATATTTTTAATGTGATATTTCAGGAATTTATTCAAGCTGAGTTGCTTGCAAACTCAAAGAATGTCAGACCATTAGCCAATTAGCCTGCAAAGCTGCATGTGTCCTTAGTACTAGCAGATGATTTATATGGGTTTGGTGTCCTTGCTTTCATTACTGCAACTTTTACCATTCATTTAGGGCATTTAGAAAATATGGTACCTATTGGTTCATCAAATCTGAAACAATACTATGTGTCATTTGTTTGTTGTCTTCACATCCCAAGTGTGTGTTGGGTCATCCATTTCATGGTCATTTTGTATTCCAGCATGCAGTTTGGTTTTCGTCTTAAACGTGTACTTACCTTCTAAGGTTTAACTCTAAGCATATTCGGTTGTGTCATCCCTCTTTTTTGTTTCTATTGTAGCATGCAGTTTGGTTTTGGTCTTGACCCTGTATTTTGCGCCTCTTGGTTTTTTTTATACAAATCACACAATTTTTCAGAAAACATCTAATTTCTCACATTGAATTCATTCCCTGCAATAGATGTTATTTCTGTGTTGTTTAGGAGTAAATTTGTTAATCTTTCTTCTTGCTGAACTAGCACGATTCTAATTTCTCTGAACACTTCAATTCCCATGTCACGTGAGCAAGAAATAGGCCAAATACCTCAATTCTTGCTCAATCCATGACTCGGAAATTCAGTGTCTTGCAGGTGCTAATAATTTAACTCATCGAGAGAGCGGTCAAGACCGCCAATAAGATTTACGGAAGATATAGTCGCTGGGTAATCTGCTCAACAGGAAGTCACATGAGGGGTTAGGGTGCTCCTGCTCGTCTGGATGACCCGACGACCCTTCTCCATGGTATATTGAAATTGAATATCTAGATGCACATCATTGCTCCATCCATGACATGATTGATGCTCTACTTAATTCTTGCCATCCACTTCTAGCAGCTGCACGTCTCGGCAATGTCTCCACCAGCGTCTTCACCACTTCATGCTGAGACTTATGGGCTCCTGCTTGCAACAATGTTGACAGATGTTCTTCAAATCCAGGCCCCTACTTCTACACTGATTGTTCAGTGCTTGCCTCTGCAGCATCGGCGACAAACATTTTCTCGGCTCCAGGTCATCGGCGACAAACATTTTCTCGGCACCAGGTCATTGAGAGAACATAACCAAACTAGCTCAAATCCAAGCAAGCCCATCCTTCCATCAGAGCAGGATCAGACACATCAACATGAATGATAATATCAAGGCTCGTCATTTAGCTAGACCTGCTCTTAAAATTCACTCTAGACCTGTAGCTTTTAGATGCTTATGCTCAGGTTCAGAAGAATGTACAAGTAGAGATATTCTCTCCCAGATCAGCGTGTTTCTATTCACGCTCCTTTCTATAAAATGCACCTAAATGAATAAAATTCTTTTGAAAATAAAATAGCGTCCTTGGCATCCACATGGTATGCATGCACCAAACTGTGATTGCCAATTTGTCGATCACATCGCGGTCACGTGCAAGGACGCAGTGCTAATCTTGTTGATGTCCAATCTCACCAGTCGGTGCATTCTCAACAAGTTAGTATCAAAAAGGAACTTTCAAGGTACTTATTTGATTTGATCTCCTAGTTTTTTTTCTGGTGTTGGCAGCATACATTCAATTTAGTTGGTTATGTATTTTGTACCGAATGTTGTTCTCATACTAAAATAGGCTAACTCTACTTGTGTCGGCATTCAAATTATTTCAGAAACGCACAATTCATTTACTAAGAGATCAAATCAAATAAGTAGAGTTACGGCCATTACGCCCCGCCCCCTCCCTCAGCCAACTGAGCCGATGGAAGGAAGGAAGGATGGCCTCAATGCATGCAACTATGCAAGCTAATAACATGTGACGGCGCCATCCTCCCTCTCCCTCAAGTAAAACCACGATGTGTGCCTCCAAGCTCATATGTATTTATATACAATAATGCTTTAGTTGGTATTCTCGATCACTACCTGGCGCGGAATTAAATTCGCTACTACGTAAGTCTAGTCATGCCCTATATATATGGGGCGCGCGCTGAATGTATGATTCTGTTCGAATTATAAATAACGATGCCTGCACAATGCATTGTGTTGTGTTAAGCTAGACTTGCTACGTTACAAACGATTCAAAAACCTACATTATCCAATGATAAGTTGAGCATTTTTACATGATATATCAAGCCTAAATAATTGTAATTTTATTATTTAGGGTCGTTTATGTGAAACTTAACGTCTTTATTGTAATTTTATTATTTAGGGGAGTCCTCATGTAAAATGAAAATCCCACCATATGGAATTTGTGGGCCCTTGGGGACCCGTCCCTTGTCAAAAAATGGAGGGTTTGATGAATAGCAAAACCGTTTTATTTAATATTTTGGAGATTAGAGGACCGATTTGATGGGTGAATCTTTAAATGGGTAAACATGATTCGAGGTATTTTATTTAACCTTCCCAATCGCCAGTCAAGCGGTCGGATCCGATACAATCTCACCCAAGCACAAGCAGGATCGGTTCCAATACAATCTCAGAGCATCGCATTAGTAGAGAAAAGCTTATACGTGAAAAGTTACTGTGGCGCACAAGGTTTTTGTGTGCTACTGGTATTCTCTCTCCTGTTTTGACAAATCTGTGGAAAAGTTACCTGTGGCGCACAAGATTTTTGTGTGCCACTGGTAAATTATTACCTGTGGCGCACAAAAATGGTGGTGCGCCACAGGTAAGTTTTCACAGATTTGTCAAAACACGAGAGAAGTTACCTGTGGCGCACAGACCTGGTTGTGCGCCACAGGTAATGCAGCTACCTGTGGCGCACAAGCTAGTCTGTGCGCCACATGTAAATATGGCCAAATATTTTTAGTCGTGCGCCACAGGTAGCTACATTACCTGTGGCGCACAAGCAAGTCTGTGCGTCACACGTAATCTGGGCTGAGGCCTTACCACCACCCCCCACCCCCCGTGGATCGTCTTTTCAGTTCTGTAAACAAGAAAAGAAAATGATAAAATTGTCAAAAAATAAAATCCTTCGACATGTAGTTTCGTTTTAGTGTCTAATTTGTATAGAAATTTTGAAATATGAATTTTGACCTTTTTTTGCAAAAAAAAGAAAAAAAAACTTTGAACGGCCATAACTTTTGCATACGACATCGAAAAAATGTGTTTAATATGTAAAAAAAAACTAGAGAAAATTTGGAATTCGATTTCACCCGGGTTTACCCGGTCAGCAATTCACAGATTCCTCAAATTCCAAAAGAAAAAAAAGTTATTTCAAACAGACGATTTTTTTCTACAAAATCAAAAATATTAAAAAAAGAAAAAAATTCAAAATTTCAAAAAGTCCAAAAAAAAGACACAGAAATGTATAACTAAGACTATTGTTGAATTATTTGGCTTTTTTGATTTTTTTGAAGTGTTTTGACTTTTTTGAAATTTTTGGATTTTTTTGGATTTTTTTAAGTTTTTTGAATTTTTTGAAACTTTTGAATTTCCTTTTGAAACTTTAGAAGTTTTTGAAATTTTTGAAATCTAAAAACACATATATATAACACATACCACACATATACACATACAAGAGTTAAGAGGGTTCATATGATATATATTAATAAGACTTGAGTAGTATAGGGGTAGCTGGACTGGATAGAACTTAGAAGTTAAGCGTGTTAGGGTTGGAGCAATTTGAGGATGGGTGACCTAGCGGGAAGTTATCATCTCAGATAGGTTAAAAAATTCAAAAAAAGCAAATAAAATAAAAAAATTCAAATTTTTAGCTTTTCCAAATTATTTCATTTTTTCTGAATTTTTTTGAATTTTTCATTTTTTTAAAAAAATTGCAAAATATCTTACCTGTGGCGCACAGAATCACTTATCTGTGACGCACAGGGGGTGCTGCGCGTATAAGAGGTGTGTCCCAGGGACCTTACCTGTGGCGCACTGTATCACCTATCTGTGGTGCACGGCCTTGTGCGCCACAGATAAGTTGTGTTATCTGTGGCGCACGGCTTGTGCGCCACAGGTAAGCCATTACCACCGGCGGAGCGACACTGGCGCATGTACAGTGCGCCACTGGTAACCCTTTTAGGTGCGCCACAGGTAAGGTTTTCCCTACTAGTGTCGCCATGGCGCCATCAGAGCACATAACCCTAAACGAGATGGTTTCTAAGTTTTTTTTCGATAAGGGAGTTTTATTAGTTAACAAGTTTTTAGCTTACACCTAGCCAGAGGGTTTCTAAGTAGGTAACTTGCTTCTACTTCTAATTATTTGTTTAACTAATAATACTGGCAAAATAAAATTCATATAGTACCGAGGAAGGATAGCAAAAAAGCCATACTGATGAGTCTGGTGCACATACACGGTAGAGATTTGTGTGCCAGACTGATCACCAGAACACAACTGCTTTCCTTTGAACAACAACAGACTGATACACAGGCAGTTTCAGGCCGTGCAAAAACAGGAACCCTTCAATGAGACCACCACATTACCAGGTTCGGTAAAGATGGAGTTCCACAGCAGTAGATTATTTGGCAATGGCTGCTACGAACAAAAGGGAAACGAAACTGAACATGTTCATGTTCAGCGTCAGCAGGAGTGCAGGATTAACAACGTCACCGTTTGGGTGCCTCTCAAACTGAACTAACTTTCTTCACCAGATTGCAATGGAAATTAACATAGCAAGCAGAGTACGAACATTATACGTTGTTCGTCGCAAAAGGGCTATCATGTGCTGCATTTCTAGAAAATGTCTATCTGAGTTATATGTTGTTGTCAAAGTTCAGAAATTTCGGTTTCGTCAGGCGGTAACTGTTAAAGTTCAGTTTTGTCAGTTAGCAATTTCTTCAGATAGTGAAATAAGCCAAGCTACGAGTTGTTCTTAGTTTGTTAGTGTAGCTCATCGCTTTGTTCGGATCGTGTGATGGCTCGATGCAAAAACGATCATCACAACGATATATGGTAGCGAGTGAGGAACGTTGGGATGGCAGCGTTCATGTCCCGTCCGTGGCCTGATTTTCCTCTTTTCAGTTAGCTTTGTAACTGAAAAAATAGAGAAGAAGAATAGAAGAAAAGCTGCCAGTGGAATACAACACCAGAATCATCATGTCCATGAGAACAGATTATTCAAATTGATAAAGCCGTGGATTTGGACGCCAACTCTCAAGCCCAGATTATTTGTAAGAGGTGAGTTCCTTAATGTTTCTTCCTCTCTCTTGTAAGTTCATGCATCTCTGCAGTTTGCAAATGAGTAATATACAAACACATGAACAATCAGGCTGCTGGCAGGAAGGTGCCATCCATGCCTCTGCATCTTCTGCATCCCTTGACCAAAAATTGTACAGTGGCTAGCAATTGTTTTGGGGTACGAACAATAAATATTCCAACTTGGTTCACATGGTATGAGCAGGAAACTTCTGAGGTCAACTGGTAGTACATGACTCGTGCAGGGCACTAAACTAAAATACTAAAATAGTGCATGTTATCATATACAATTGGCAAGAGTCTACTACGGGCTATTCAACACTGCTTTATCGTCGTTACTCTCAAATTTTGATTTAACATGATGTTATATAAGCTTTTGTCCGGTTAGACCAATTGCTGAATTTGTCTCCATAAAATAGAAAGATATCCTATATATTGCTACAAACTATTGTTATAAACGATAGGTAAATAAACGATAAAGAGCGGAAAGATCAAACCAACGGGGACACGAGATTTAACGTGGAAAACCCTCCCAATAATAGGAGAGAAAAAACCACGGGCGCCAGCCAGCAAAACTACACTATATCGGGTGAGGTTACAAACGCCGAGGATTTACACAATGCGAATTCTCCCAACCGACGGCTTACAAGATGTATTTATATGGAGGCAAAACACTAAGTCGACTGGAGTCTAACTCCGAAACGATCTGTACCGTACGGCCTAGGCCTCCGGCGACGGGCCCAAGGCCATGGGAAGCCTAGCCCGAAGCCTGGCCCAAAAAACATGGTCTTGGGGCTCAAATCTAGGCCCGACGGCTGCGCTGGGGCCGGCCTAGGCTTTGCTGTTTGGCAGTTTCAGGAAGAAGCCCGGCCCGCGGCCCGATGGTTTGAATACTGTGGAATTTTTCTTATGGATGCCCTTTGGATCACAGGATTAGAGCCACACATTTTTTATGGAATCCATACCTATGGCTCCAATTTTATAGGATTCTCAACATGAGCTCAAAACTCATTTTAATTTTTCTCCGAGAAATCCAATGCAGTTCCACTCTATTCTATCTACTCTCTCATCAATCCTTCAAAATTCATGTGTTTATTTCCTGTGCACCATCCAAAGGCACATGCTGCACTCATGCGTTTCAGAATCCTGTGGGAATCCACTTTATATGACATCTCAATCCTATTTTTTTTTCTATTCCTATGTTTTTAAATCCTGCAATGCAAAAAAGCCCTGAGAGTGTCCATATAGGACATGAGTTGTTGTACCCCATCCGAATTTGCATCATATCCACTTCAAAAAACTCAGTAAATTTGTTAAACAGTTGACATGTTGTTTATCGATCATTGGGATGTGACTGACATATATAAATGTTTGCATTGATTTCTCTGACATGTTGTTTATAGGTCATTGGGATGGTATATATCTGTATCAAGTTGTTCTCATTTGACCGAGTGCACTTGCTGAGAAGACGATTTGTTTGACCGAGTGTATTTAGTTGTCAATAGATCATCGGGAAGTGATGTGCACATCTTGATCTCTTCGATTCATCTTTTCGAATATGTTGCAGTTTTCATATACAAGAGGTGCAAGCCGAGTGCAAGACAGGGGTCGAGCAATGATGGTGGCAAAACAGGGCAAAGCAAAGAGTTGCAATGCATGTTTCCTGCATGGTCATACTTAGTGTACGGACATGACAATCAAGGTGTGACGCGAAGCTGTGATGAGTTAGGATCAGGAGGAGTATGAGGAGACGGCATGTCAAGATTAGGGGAGATTGTTGGAATAATCTTGCCTAATCCAGTTTAATTAGTGTTTGAGTTTGATTTAGGTTAAGTGTCCACGGGCATGGCATGCTAGCCCTTGTTCGTTGATGTGTTAGAGTTAGTGTCCTAGTCCGGTTTGGACTTTGTCAGTTAATTAGGCAGGTTGAGTATTAGTCCTGTTCGTAGTAAGTATGTGTATCAGAGTAGGTTTAGCATGTTAGGTCGGCTGCTCGTGTATATATACATGGCCGTGCTACGTGAGAAGATGTACCGTGAGAAAACAGAAATAAAGAGGAAAAATACGGGTTTGACATGGGCCCTTGGCCATAAGATTTTGAGTGTGTCGTGTTCGTCTAATTTCATGTGATCAATCCGTGGGCGAATCCCAACAATACCAGAATAGGGGATCGAGAAACAGAAACAAACGGGTAACGAGAACTAAGAGTTCACATGGATATCTTGTGGTCCATTGGGCTTCTTCGTGAAGGCCGTAGGCTCCATGAGTTTTTACCGTTGGCGGTCTATGAAAACAGCTTGGTGGCCTACCTGTTGTTGGTCCCTTCGTCAACACACAGGGTCAGTTCATGGTCATCTCTACAAAGCGTAAATTTCAGTACATGTTTATGGAGATTTCTTCACGGTTGAAAATACAATGAGTGATATTTTTATTGCACATGGGTAGCAGCGTGGTCTACGTATCAGCCATCCAGATTCCTATGCATTTCTTAGAGCTCTCTAGGATCCTTGTAAGCACCTGTTATGTTTTATGCTTGTTGGATTATTGGGACGTGTGCGTTCTAATATTATGCAGATATCGGGTGCATAAGGCTTTGTATGTTCGTGATAATATTAGTAATAAACCACACTATCGAAAAAATAAAAGAGTGACAAACTAAAGAAGAAAATTCCAGTCATGTGTACGAATACTCACTTAGTAAAATCTCTGAAAAGGACAGAGTACCTGCGAGTTCTGTCAAAAATAGATGGATTCAAGCACGAATTCTCTGCCAACGTAATCTAGTAATCAAGAAAGTTCCATACAAAACCCATCCTTACCAAGAAAAATCCATCATTCAATAAATAATTGTAGTACAATATGAAGGGCCGGCAGTATCTAAAGTTGAAACAAAAGTAGTACAGTACCATCTTTAGAAAATAAAAAACGTACACTGCCCAATATAATTAAGCGTTGAATTACACGAAATCAGGAGAAGCACCCATCCGGTGGCCTCTGGAACACTGAACTGGGTGAGCAGCGCCCAGAGGAGCGTAATCAGCTCACCACCCCGGGCGACGGCCACCGCATGGCAATCGAGCTTATCCTTATCCCAGAGAAGTGAATGAGCCATGTGGAGGATCATCTCGCACCAGAACGTAGCCAGGGCCTTCCACGCTGCCTCCTCATCCTTATCCTCTTTATTCATCAGCTCCACTAGCTTCTTGGCCAGCCTTGCACCCTCCTGTAGCACCTTGTTCTTGGATTCTGGGGCGCTCAGTAGATCCACCATTTGCTGGTACTCCAGCTCGGGTGCCGCCGCGTCGCGGAGGGCGCGCTCGGCATCTTTCTTGGCAGCCTTGTAGAGGCTCGTGCTCCATTTATCATCGTCGAGGAGCAGCTCGGGAGAGTGTGCCACCAAGTAGGCGCAGTAGCGTGACAGGTGGGTGGCGACACTCCCAGAAGAAGCCGGCAAGGGTGGGTGCCTCGCCTCGAAGATGGTTGTAGCAATGTGCCAAGCAAGCAAGGTGCCAGATGTACCATGGTCGACGCCGTGTGCTCGGAGGAAGCTGTCACCAACTTTTACGCCCAGTTGTTGCCAAGTCATTTTACCATTCCTTAGGTCATCTCCCCTGCTGCTGCAGCTGCTTCTCAATGTGTCGACAATGGCAGCCTTCACTTCTCTCGGTACCTTGACCCTCTTCTTTGGCTCGGGCAGGGAAATGACACGCCTAAGAAGGGCCACTGGGCTGAATTTCCTTGAATGGAGCACTATGATTGAGCACTGGTTCATATCATCCTGCCAAGGCCTCACCAGCTTGCATCTACGCCTCATCAGTACAACAATCCACTTCCGCAGTTTTGGATATTCACGCCAAGAAACATAGCGGCACATCAGGGCTACTTTAGTCCAGTCGGAGCAGACGTAGGATGCAATCTCCCTTACTTCAGAAAGCAAGACTAGTGCAGCAACTAAAAGCACTAGCACCGGAGTCAAAATAGTCGTTTCCGAAATCGAGATGACTTAAATTCTTAACACCTTTTACTTCACAACTTATTTGACCTTCAGATCCATCAAATGCTAAACTAAGCATCAGCATAACCGAAAAAAATAAGCACTGACCAGTGCTCCAGAGAGAAATAAGTAAGTTCGAGATGGGCAGCCAATCCTTGCAGTAGGTGATCGGAAGGGATGAATAGTAATAATCATGAAGAAAAGAAAGCTCGGTTGCAATTACCCTGAATGTCCTGGTGCCATTTCTATCCTCGAGGAGCACATGCCATAGAAAGTCACGGGCCTTGATGAACCCCCCAGCTTCAGTGACACTATATCTTGCAAAGCGGCACCTCAGCATCTTGAACAATGCAAATGAGAGACATACATCTTTGAGCCGCGTCGCCGTTGACTTGAGAAGCATGTCATCCAACTCCCAAACTTTGTCGATTGTCACTAGACAACCTGCCTGGTTAGTTATCGTAGACAACCTATGATGGACCCCTGATATACTTCCACCATCGTTGCTACTGTTGTTGATGATACTACTAGGCATGATCATGTAACCATGAGGATGCTTTCGTACCACCATAGTGTCCTCCCTTGAGACTATAAGTGGAGGAGGTACATGTTGCAGATCATCTGCGACATGCTGGCTATCATCAGCTGGTAGCTGCTCCATCATGCTTCCAACAATAAGGCGAGGATTGCGTCCAAATGAAACTGATTGCCTTGCACTGTACCAGGCATAATACTTCAAGAATATTTTGGCGAAGATGATAGCAAACGGGCTTAAAGTCAAGACAATAAAACCGAGCTTACGCGCCTCCTTCCCCTTCCCCCCCACTGACCCTCTCACTCGTCGCTATGAAAACGTTGACTGCAAGGTACGTAGTCCATACCGCTTGCACAAGTAGACTAGTTGGTGGGGCGATGCTTTGACCTGCTTCTCTATCATCCGTGGCAACTATCGCGGTGGTGTTGATGCCAACAATCTGAACTAAGGCAGCCCATAGCAAGACATTTACATCATGGAAGATTGAACTACAGCTCGCGACAGCAAAGTCATCATCTAAGGTGAGGGTGACGGTGAAGGATCTTCCAGTGTTTTTTGACACGATGTAGCAGACGATGGGCAAGAACAGTGTGGTAGCACCGATGAAGAAGAAGCGGGTCAGCGGATGGTGGCGGTACCGACGCCCGTAGGCACCTATCCGACCATGACTCCCAACAGGATGGCGTTCCCTATAAGGAGAACATTCACCCGCAGCATCTGCCCTCTCATGGACGTAGTGAAGTTCTCCAGTGAAACGTAATCGCCGGTCTGAGTATAATGGAGCAACAAGATGTGTTAGATGAACACTAATTATTACCGCAATGAACTAAGTATCAAGCTAGCTACATCATTGGCAAGATTGTACTGATTAGCGCCTCTTCACTAACATGTGAGAAATTGATGCTTGTAAGAAGTCTATTATATACTAAAAGCAAAATGAGGTAGTTTTTCGAGACACCACGTTAGTCCACATCATCAGAATTATTTTAGCAGTTAGATTTAAAATTGACCGTTAAGATAGATTTAACCAGGGGTTAAGTTAAGATGTGTTACGTACAACATATATTAAACGTGTACAAGAGAAACTTATGTCACGTAAGTACATGACTATCACGTACCTAGAGTTTCGTAGAAGAATAGATGATTTTATAATTAGCACGTATCTAAACACGATTAAGGAATCCTCCGGCCGTACGATAGTATAGCATGCAATCCATTTTTTTTGTTTTGTTGAAACGCATAAAGCAAGCAATCCTATAGCCATACTATTGACTAGCATAGCATGCAATGTGGTCGAGAAACGTTGATGTATCTGAGTATAATTAAGGAACATGCGATAGATGAACACTAATTAATTACCACAATGAACTAAGTATCAAGCTAGCTACATCATGGATAAGATTGTACTGATTAGCGCATCTTCATGTGATAGATAAACTGTGATAGGTAAGAAATTGATGCTTCTAATAAGAAGTAATGACAACAAGGAAGCCATGATTTGCAGTTTACCTCATGCTGGCGATCATGATTTGCACCTTGCTACTTCCGATTCCCTTGTGCGTGAGCGTGATGAGGACAAATAAAACTCTATGCGCTACTCTATTTAAGAGAGAGGGAAAGAGAGTGTCTGTGTTAATTGCTTGCTCTGAGCCCTTAACCGAAGGTCAGCGCGGCTTTGCTGTTCCTACGTCACTAATACAGATCAGCCCTTACTTCATGCACGCATCTCTGTAGTTTGCAATTGAGTAATCAATATACAAACAGATTGTTAGCGTCCACTCAAATTTAGCCCAGCACTCGGCCTAGTTTCAGACGTTTATGCGCACACAGCCCAACTACAAGAGTAGAGCCCATTCCATCCCGAAAGCCCGGACTGATAGGAGGAGGAATCTCTCCCTTATAAGGTGGGTGTGGCCTCCTCCCCTAAGCGAGGTGGGACTAAAGTGAGCAGCTTCCACCGGCCTACAGAGGGGTCCTCACATCCCATCCCCCTGGGAAGCCCCCCAGGTGGGCATGGCGATGCTGGCTCTGATACCAAATGTTAGCGTCCACTCAAATTTAGCCCAGCACTCGGCCTAGTTTCAGACGTTTATGCGCACACAGCCCAACTACAAGAGTAGAGCCCATTCCATCCCAAAAGCCCGGACTGATAGGAGGAGGAATCTCTCCCTTATAAGGTGGGTGTGGCCTCCTCCCCTAAGCGAGGTGGGACTAAAGTGAGCAGCTTCCACCGGCCTACAGCTGCTCACTTTAGTCCCACCTCGCTTAGGGGAGGAGGCCACACCCACCTTATAAGGGAGAGATTCCTCCTCCTATCAGTCCGGGCTTTTGGGATGGAATGGGCTCTACTCTTGTAGTTGGGCTGTGTGCGCATAAACGTCTGAAACTAGGCCGAGTGCTGGGCTAAATTTGAGTGGACGCTAACATTTGGTATCAGAGCCAGCATCGCCATGCCCACCTGGGGGCTTCCCAGGGGGATGGGATGTGAGGACCCCTCTGTAGGCCGGTGGAAGCTGCTCACTTTAGTCCCACCTCGCTTAGGGGAGGAGGCCACACCCACCTTATAAGGGAGAGATTCCTCCTCCTATCAGTCCGGGCTTTTGGGATGGAATGGGCTCTACTCTTGTAGTTGGGCTGTGTGCGCATAAACGTCTGAAACTAGGCCGAGTGCTGGGCTAAATTTGAGTGGACGCTAACACAGATGAACATGGTTAGCATCTTACTTCAAGATTAGACAACCATGCCTCTCACAGGAAGGTGCCATCTCCTGCATCCGTTGACCTAAACTTGTGAGGGGCTACTACTAATAGTCTTGGGTCTCCGTCCAAAAAACAATTTTGGGCCAGGAACAATACATAATCCAACTTGGTTCACATGGCTTGAGCACGAAACTTCCGAGGGCAATTAATAATTCAACTGTATTTCAAAACTTGGTCCACATGGCTTGAGCGTCTGCATTGTATTGTGTTTCGCAAAAGTAGGTCAATTAATAATTCAACTGTTAGTACATGACAAATGCAGGGCACCAAACTAAAATACATGTTATTGTACTACAGGCTATTCAACACAGGTTTATCATCATTACTCTCAACATTTTGATTTAACACTATGTTATATGAGCTTTTGTCGGGTCAGAGCAATTGCTGAATTTGTCTCGATAAAATACAAAGATATAGTATATATTGCTATAAACGGTCTCGAGAGCAACATTGCCTTTTTGTCATGTATATAGTCACATATTGTAGTTATCTGAATGGAACGGAAAGTGTCCATATAGACCATGAGTTGTTGCACCCCCATATTTGAATTTGTATCTTATCCACTTGAAAAAAACTCAGTGTATTAGTTGAAGCAAATTGACATATTGGGGTGATAGCTCGTTGAGATGCGATGTAAGCATGATTGACATATAGAAATGTTTGCATTGGTTTAACTGGCGATCATGCTTAAGCTTACCCCCGTTTAGTAATTATACACTAGTTGGAAGTAACTTATAGGTAAAACCTTACTGGTGGGGACCAAAATAAATGTATGTCGCCACATCCAGGAGGGCGTACAGGGTCTAGTGGTACTCCATCAATATTTGGTTACTAGTGGCGTATAAGTATAGTTTTACGCGCTCTGGGGTGCCCTATGTGCAGCCAAATATCGATGGCGTACCACTATTTTTGGTCGACGGGTTTGTGCTCCCGGCTCGCCTTCGGAAAACTTGGTGAAGCCTTCGGTTTTAGGTGGTGGGGCATCGGTGTGTGGTCATGGCGATGGACCGGATCATGGCCACCCTCGTCATCAAATTTTTAGGTGTAATGACAGATGTCGCCTGGTTTGGTGTCTTTTGCTTGGTGGATGCATTCTCTTGTAAGGATTTGTTGAATACTAAATAAAAAGTTTTGTTCATCTTCTTGATGCAGAGCCTGAGGGTTTCAACCTCCATCTCAAAAAACAATGTGCCCAGGATTGGGTACATTTACAACTGCGAGAAAAAACTATATTAACATTATACTGAAGATTTCACTGAAGATTTCACCGAGAAAAAACAATGTGCCACCATAATAAAAATCTTCATAACTAAATATTTACAAGTTTAAATTTCATTGGTAATGCTCTTAAAATTATTAGTATTCTCAGTCACAAAAAAAACAATGTGAATGTAATTAACAGCTGGCTAGCTGTATGTATTTTTAGCAAGACTACGAAGACCTGAATGAGAAGTGATCATTGATGTATCATTCCACGGAACATTATAAGATGCTCCGGCAAATAATTAAGATGAGCAGATATAGTATTAGTTCTATCGTAATGAGGCCGTGGCGACGGTAGCGCGAGAATGATAAATTAGTTAGGAAGCTTAATACTCCCAGCGTCCATTTAGGGAAAGACTTTGCTCGCGCATCTCGCTAATCTGGCAGTGGCATCCACATACACCGAGTAATATTATTTCCAACCTCGGTCATCTACGACTTTGCTAATCGTAGAGACATTATGTGGCCAATAGGTGGGGGCAGATGGAGCATCGATCTGAGGTATAGAGCATAAATTGACTATGCGATCTACATTGTTATAACGACTCCCAAGTCCCAAGTCATCCATGATCCATCACATCTGGCCGCACGATCTGCCAGCCCGTAGCACCACCTATAACGTAGTTCACACAGCTGGGTTTTCAAATGATTTTGTTAGGATAAAAAAAACTACATTCACTACTAGGAAATGTCTATACCATAAACGCGGTGGTTACCCATGTTGCCAGTATCGCGCGCTGCTACTAACTGGCAACGTGCCAGTAGACCAAGTAGTGGCAAGGTGTATAATTTTAGCAAGACTACAAAGACCTGAGGCAAAGTGATCGTTGATGTATCGTTCAATGGAACATGATAAGATGCTTCGGCACATAAGACGAGCAGAAATAGTAACTAGTCAGAAGAAGCGTTGACCCGGGCTGGTTCAGTGGTCCGTGGTGCGGCACTGCGGCCTGCCCTGCCCTGCCGGTCTGCCGCGTCATCCAGAAACCCCTCTTATCACGACGACAAGGTCACCGAAACCCTGGCCTACGAGCAACAAGGTCTAATCTTCTTCCTCAACACCACCGCAGACCACACTCAACTAAAGCTAACAACAACACGGCAGAGAATCGACTAACACTATTTGCTATATCTCCTGAAAAAAAGGAGTGGTAGTCTTCTCAAGCTACTACCTCTTCCTGCACTTCGAGGGCTTCACCGACGATACCTTTAGTTCTTCGGGCATCTTGGCCTCAACATGCTGCTCCTTTAGCGAGTTCCTGGCTTGGTGCGTGCCAATTATTGAGCTTGGTGCGTGGTGGGCTTAGAAGCAGGATTTGCTAGTTGGGCCGCTTGGACTACTCGGTAGACAGAAACATCACCGTATTTTCTAATTTTAAGTGAGCTAAACGAGCCTAGCGAGTTACTCGCTAACTCAGCTCGAAAAGCTCGAACTCGTTTACTCAAAAATTGAAAACTTGGCTCGGCTCGTTTATTTTCGAGTTCGAGTCGAGCCGAGTCGAGTAGCGAGTTACTCGTTTAACTCGCGAGTTTCGAGTTTTAATTCCAGGCCTACAAACACAACATAAGATATGCCTTTTCTGAAGAAATCAAAAAATCAAAAAAGTGCTGTCAGGAGTACGATACAAAAAAAATCATGTGCAAAGAAATTATGCTACGGACAAGACATACAGCCCTCGTAAAAAGATTTTGATGCTTTGGCTAACTGGTACAGCAGCAACATCATACCAAAAGATTTTGATGATTTGGCTAACTGGTACAGCAGCAACATCATACCAGCGCAAGGCTAGGAGCTGCTTCAGCAAATTGTAATCATACGAACGAAATGCTGGGTAAGAAGCAACACTAGTGGAAAAACGGGCTCTAGTCCCGGTTCCAGAGGGCTTCTAGTCCCGGTTAGCCAACCGAGACTAGCAAAGCAGGACTAGAGGCCCCTGCTCTTTAGTCTCGGTTGGTTCCGAACCGGGACTAGATGCCCATCCACGTGGGCTCGGCACAGGCGCGTGGGGCTGGAACCTTTAGTCCCGGTTCGTAACACGAACCGGGACTAGTGTGTTTCCTTTTTTTTTTCCTATTTCGATTAATTTTCTGTATTCAGGGTTTTAGGAGGGGGTTTAGGGTATCGGATGGTTTCCATCGTACGGGGATCACGTCGATGCGCCAAAAACACGAAGATGAAGTCATATATATTTAACACATAAAAATTACATGAAGATCACGTTGATGACACAAACAAATTAATTACATGAAGATCAAGTTTTCCCGGTTCCAGGTACTTAATTACATGCGGATCAGTATTACATGGAGGCATACTAATTATGTCTTACAGTGGTACTCTCCTGTATCAGGTATGACCTCCGCAAGGTAAAATCCCGCCAACTCCTCCGCAATGGCTTTGAAGCGGGTCTCCAATGGTAGCTTGCAGCACTTTTTTGCCAACTTTAAAAGAATAAGATCAAAACAAATACATGAGTTGTGTGTGTATACATATATATATGAAATGAATGAAACTCAGCACAACTGATGGTAAAACAATAACGCTGTGAATAATGTTTACGTACCTCTTTACTTATTTTGCCCTCGAATTTCTCGCAGGTTAGAACTTGTATGTACTCGCAGACGAAGTATCCACAGTAATCAGTTCCCGGTGGCTGTACCGCGCAAGACTATACAAGAATAGAATTTAATCAAATAATAATCAAGTATGACAATGGTGCGTGGACCTAGGTAGTACTACTTACAGTGTTCAGACGCCATGTCAGCTTCGGTGTCCATTGACCGGGTTCTTCCTTGATGAACTCATTCCAAACGCTGCCCGACAAATAAAATTAACAAAGGAGTTATTAATGACTTGATATCAGGAAATGAACGAAAGAGGCGATAAGAAATGAAATTACTTTGTGAGCATATCAAAACATGTCTTGTAATCTACAGGACTTTTCCTTAATGAGTCAAGGACATAAATTTCTCCATCGTGAATTTTAATGACGAGAAGAATAAAGTGGAACCTGCACGTGTTTATATACACAGTCATGCATAACTCGTCAGTTAAACTAAACATCGGGTGAGCAAAATAGAATGTGTAGAAGAGACAGTAACAATCACTTGAAGTTGTAAGGCCATAATATAGTCTTTTTGTCACGGTGTTGCTTGAAATACCTTAGCAAATCCCCCGGTGTGCCCTTGTTATACAAGGGATCTTCTATGGTGACTTCATGATATTTATCGGGGTCAATCCACCCAAAGTCCTTTTTTTTTCCTTTTCAAGTCGAGCATCTTCATTCTGCAAAATATAGCGCACAAAAGATTATAGTGAGGATAATTACAGACAATGAACGAGATGAGGTAAAGACTTAAATTATAGAAATAAATCACTTACAGACAATAGGAACTGATGATAGATTTGTCGAGGGCCCGGATATTGTATAACTGAAAAAGTTCGGTAAATTCAATGGACACAGCGTATTGTAGTTGGCACTAGTGCTCTTCATTAACTCCCACCAGCAGACTGACATTCCCCTCATTTACGGCTTTCTTGTACCAGGCATGCAACTCACGCATTTTTGTTGATAACTTGCCGTCGACCAAATTTTGCCTGGGAACATATTTTCTTGCTAGTTCAGCGATGGGGTAATCGGTTGACGAACCTATTTGTTGTGGAGTACATTGCGCTTCCGCGGCAATACGATGTATTTCTTTTTCGTCAAACACCTTGAGCGGGGGGACCGATTGTACTTCTTGTTCTCCGAGCTGGGGAACTTGTTTACCTTTTTTCGGCGGCGGGACCTCCATCAGATCGTCATATGACTTGCTAATATAACGCTCATAGTCTGATGGCGGCGCTGGTGGAGGGTTATATAGGTTATCGATGGTTCGATGACACGCCTCCGGAGCGTAGCCGGCGGTAAATTTTGGCTCGGGCACTTTCGGTGCAAAGAATGCTGCATTATAGGCCTTCACGGCGGCGGCGTTTTCCTCGACAGTTTTATCACATGGTAACTTCTCAGGAGGCGGCGGTGTTTTCTGCTTTCTAGGTCCCCTCCTAATCGGCGAACCGACCTTGCGCTTCCTCGGGAGAAACTTAACAGGCTGTTCCTCACGCGGCGGAGATCGAGATGGACTCGCGCTCATGACGTCTCTGTCTAGGAGTTCTGGGCTTTGCTGATGAGGTGGACTGCTACAAGGAGGAGTCGATGGCCTTGGCAAGACGATGTATTTCTTGTTCCACAGGGCAAAACCACTCTTGACTTCTGCCAATGTCATCTCACCGTCACCTCCAGGAATCTCAAGAGACAATGTGTGCATACCCGGCATAATTTCATCCACCCCGACACGAGCATAGCCAGCTGGAATGTCACCAGTATGGTAGCTTGCTTCAGGGTCCATTTGGAAAAACATAGCCGACTGCCACCTTCATGGATATGTTCCTAAATGGCATATGTAGCTCACAATCTGTCCTCTCCGTGACATCATCCACGGCGTAGTGAGCATCGAGTTCTACTTGCGTGGAACCAACGCTGCTTTTAAGCTGAGATCGGTCGGCATTGGCTTGAGGATCTTCTAGTTGTTGTTGAGACGGCCTTGGCTGATTAAGTGACTCCATGAGCTGCTGCACCTTTAGTTCCAATTCCGATAGCCGTTCTTCACCCTTCTTCTTCTTTCTTGCATGGCTTCTATAACTATCAGCGCACTCCGGAAACCCAGTCTTCACGGTGACACCGCCGGGTTGGCCTCGTAATCGTCCAACGTGTTCAGGATTACCCAGGGCCCGTGTCAGCTGGTCTAGCACGGTTATGAACGTATTTCTTTAAGACTCCCATGAACCTCTCAAAGGGGAACTTGTTGTGTAGAAATACAGGACCGAGAACAAAAATCTCTTCGACTAGGTGAACTATGTGGTGCGTCATAATATTGAAGAAGGTTGGTGGGAACACCAACTCGAAGCTGACAAGACATTGGACCACATCCTTCTGTAAATTTGGTAGAGAAAGTGGATTGATCACCTTCTGAGAAATTGCATTGAGGAATGCACATAGCTTCACAATGGGTACTCGAACATTTTCTAGTAGAAGCCCCCTCAATGCCACCGGAAGTAATTGTGTCATAATCACGTGGCAGTCATGAGACTTTAGGTTTTTTAAATTTTAGCTCTGCCATGTTAATTATTCCCTTTATATTCGACGAGAAGCCAGATGGAACCTTCATACTGCTAAGACATTCAAAAAATATTTTCTTCTCTTCTTTCGTAAGAGCGTAGCTCGCAGGACCTTGATGATTCTCTGAATGAGCGTCGTCTCGTTCCATCATACGTTGATGGGCCTGCCTTGCTTCTGGTGTATCTTTTGACTTCCCATACACGCCCAAGAAGTTTAGCAGGTTCCAATAGGGCAGCTCCCAAAATATATATTTCTTCTTCCACATGGGTACGTGGTTGAGAGCGTCATTCAGAACAGATAGACCGCCAGGACCCTTCCCAAAGATTACTTTTAAATCCTTGACCATATCATGAATAACAGAACCAGAAGGGCGGGTAGGCTTCGGCCGACGATCTGCCTCACCTTTGAAATGTTTGCCTTTCTTTCTCAAGGGATGGTTGTTTACAAGAAATCGATGATGGCCCAGGTACACATTCTTGTTACCTAAATGTATACTTTCAGTCTCACCTAAACAGTGCGTGCATGTATTGTATCCCTTGTTTGACTGTCCTGAAATGTTACTAAGAGCAGACCAATCATTGATGGTTACAAACAACAGCGCTCGTAGGTCAAATTCCTCTTGTTTGTGCTCATCCCACACACGCACACCTTCTTCACGCCACAACTGTAAAAGTTCTTTAACCAATGGCCTCAGGTACACATCGATGTCTTTGCCAGGTTGCTTCGGGCCTTGGATGAGCACTGGCATCATAATGAACTTCCGCTTCATGCACAGCCAAGGAGGAAGGTTATAGATACATAGAGTCACAGGCCAAGTGCTATGATTGGAGCTCTGCTCTCCAAAAGGATTAAATCCATCTGTACTTAGACCAAATCTTAAGTTCCTTGCGTCATCTGAAAATGTCGGAAACTCTCTGTCGATTTTTCTCCACTGCGACCCATCAGCGGGGTGTCTCACCACATGGTCTTTCTTACGGTCTTCTTTGTGCCATCGCAACAACTTGGCATGATCTTTTTTTTGAAACAAACGTTTCAACCGTGGTATTATAGGAGTATACCACATCAACTTGGCAGGAACCCTCTTCCTTGGACAACCGTGCTCGCCCTCAACATCACCAGGGTCATCTCGCCCAATCTTATACCGCAATGCACCGCATACAGGACAAGCATTCAAATTTGCGTACTCACCACGGTAGAGGATGCAGTCATTAATGCATGCATGTATCTTCTGCACCTCTAATCCTAGATGGCAGGCCACCTTCTTTGCTTCGTACGTACTAGAGGGCAATTCGTTATCCTTTGGAAGCATCTTCTTAAATATTTTCAGCAAATTTTCAAATCCCTTGTCAGAAGTACTATTCTCTGCCTTCCATTGTAGCAATTCCAGTGTGCTACCCAACTTTTTCTGGCCATTTTCGCAATTTGGATATAGCAATTTGGTGTGATCAGCTAACATGCGCTCCAACTTCAACCTCTCGTTTTCACTTCCACAGTCCATTTGTGCATCACGAATGGCCCGATGAAGATCATCGTCGGGCTCATCAACAATGGGATCTTCTTCAACTATGGGATCTTCTTCAACTTCGAACATAGGATAGTTGTCATTATCCTCTTCTTCTTCATTGTCTTGCATTATAACCCCTCTTTCTCCGTGCTTGGTCCAACAATAATAAGCAAGCATGAAACCATTCCGCAACAGGTGGCCGTGAATAACTGATGAGCAAGAGTGATCCTTAATAATCTTACAAAGACTGCATGGACAACATATAAAACCATTTGTCCGCTTGTTTGTCTCAGCCACACGGAGAAAATCATGCATGCCATTAATGAACTCGGGACAGCGTCGGTCACCGTACATCCATTGCCGTCTCATCTGCATTATATAAGTATATCAAAAAACATTATATATATACTACATCGATCATGAATAGATAAGTGACCAAATTAATTAATACAAGTTCATCAAGCAAAGTAGAGTAGTGACCAAATCTAATACATAGTTCTCATAAACATACATCAATTGAAACTAACATATAATTATCTAAAGAATTTAAATCCATCAACAAATGCGATCAGAATCGCAACTAAGGTAATTATTGAACCAACAGCATAATGATACCAAGACTCCTGACTAATGGCATATTTTCTAATCTTTTTAATCTTGACGCGCATTGCATCCATCTTCCTCTCGTTAGCAGCGACGACGTCGGCAAGCTCGACCCCATGAGCATCAACGATGTCGGCAATCTTCAAGTCCAATACCATCTTCTCTTCCAGGCATTGGAGACGAAGATCTTCACTTATCTTCAATTTTTCTTTTAAATCGTTGTTTTCTTTTTCTAAAAACTCGACAATAGGGTCGGCTGGAATTTTCGGTTCAACTCCCTCCTAAATAGAAATATATCTATGTCAAGTTGGTCTGCATGATTGTGATAAACACGAAACGAAATAAATAGTTATAAAAATATACCACATCCGAATCATAGACCGGACGAGGGCCGACGGGGACGGATATCAAAACCATGACACTATACATATAAAAAAACATAAGAAAATTATACAGGAAATAACTATGCATTTAAATCATACAAGTAATTTTTTTAAAATAAAAGATAAAAAAGAGGCTCACCGAGATGACAAGGCGGCGCGGGCTATCGACGGCGGTGAGGACGGGGACGGGACGACACTAAAACCTACAAATAATAATTTAGTTTAATTGAGCTCAAATTGCATATAAAACAAAACAAATCCCTAACTTAGACATTTCATCAAACACCTAGCTAGCACTAGAAATGTGAAATGAGCTAAATGAGCCAAACAAGCAACAAAACGAGCGCCGGAAGAATGGATGAAGCTGTGCTAACCTCGGGGTCAAATCTTGACAAATGATGAACAAAATGGGGATGAACTTGACCTAGGGAAGGGAAATGGAGAGAAAATGGAGATGAAACCCGAGCTGGAAAAATGAAGCTCTGGCTCGGGGAGGAAGATGATATAGGAAAGACTTTTAGTCCCGGTTCTAGCAAAGAACCGAGACTAAAGGTCTATCTTTGGTCCCGGTTACAGGCTAGAACCGGGACTAAAGGTTCTCGCGTGGGCCCCGGCCTCTGCGGCATCGTGTGGTGGACCTTTTGTCCTGGTTCGTGTCTGGAACCGGGACTAAAGGTCCGGGACGGCCGTTGTAGCCGTTGGAAATGGGTAAATCGAACCCACTAGTACCGGTTCCTAAGGGACCGGTACTAATGGTCGAAACGTATTGCCCCTTTTCTACTAGTGCAATAAGACAAAGGAAAAGTGAAGAAGGGAGGAACTGAAGGCACGGACTGCGAAAAAAGGTGGTCGGGAGGATGGTCGCGTTTCGAGAGGTGGCACACCGGCGCGGAGTGATACGTCCAAAACGTATCCACTTTTTCGAACACTTTTGCTATTGTTTTTCCTCTAACTTGTGTGATTTAAATGCAATTAACACGGACTAACGTTGTTTTCAGCAGAATTGCCTTGGTGTCTTGTTTTTGTGCAGAAAGTCAAAGTTTTAGGAAAATTCCTGAAATTCTATTTTTCCAGAAGACCCACGGAGCCAGAAGATGAAGCGAAGAGGGTGCACAGGGGCACCACACGCACCCAGGGCGCGGCAGGGCCTTGGCCGCGCCCAGGGGTGGTGTGGCCACCTGTGTGACCCTGACGCTCCCCTTTGGACTACATAAGGCCTCTGACCTAAAAACCTCGGGGGGTTGGACACTTTTCCAGAAAACATCCAGAGCTCCGCCGCCATCAAAAACCCTATTTCGGGGATCAGAAACTCCGTTCTGCCACCCTGTCGGGACAGGGAATTGGAGGAGATCATCGCCATCATCATCACCGCCGCCTCTCCATCGACCATCCATGATTCCCCCATCCATGTGTGAGTAATTCCCCACTGTAGGCTGAGGGGATGGTAGGGATTGGATGAGATCATTCATGTAATAGTTGTGAGATTAGTTAGGGCATGGTGCCTAGTATCTATCGGTAGTACTTTATGTCATTGTTGCAACTTGTTATGCTTAATGCTTGACACTTAGGGCCCGAGTGCCATGATCTCAGATCTGAACATGTTATTGAATCATGAGAATAATTATTTTTTGGATCATATCTACAAGTTGTATACACACGTTACTATCCGGAACCCGAGGCCCCAAAGTGACAGAAATTGGGATAACCGGAGGGGAAGGTTTTGACGTGAGGATCACATGTGTTCACGGAGTGTTAATGCTTTGCTCCGGTGCTTTATTAAAAGGAGCACCTTAATTACCAGTAGTTTCCCTTGAGGCCCCGCTGCAAACGGGCTGGTAGGACAAAAGATGTTGTGCAAGTTTCTCATTGTGAGCACGTACGACTAAATACGGAACACATGCTTATGATTGATTATTACTTGGATACCTTATTATCATTTATCTGCAATTGCCCTATGAATGGTTATTACATGAATTATCTATCCATGCAGCGCCCGTTCATCCATCCCTATGCCTACAGTATTTTAATCCTGCTGTCTACTGCAATTATTACTGCTGTCTTTATTTTACTGCTGCTATTATTTCACTACTGCTACTGTCATAAAACTGTTGCTACTGATAAACTGTGTCGAGCAAGTCTACTTCCAGGTGCAGCTGAACTGACAATTCATCTGTCAAGGCTTATAAATATTCTTTGGCTCCCCTTGTGTCGAATCAATAAATTTGGGTTTTACTTCCCTCGAAGACTGTTGCGATCCCCTATACTTGTGGGTTATCAAGACTATTTTCTGGCGCCGTTGCCGGGGAGCATAGCTCTATTTATAAGCTCACCAGGGAGTCATATTGTTCGCTGCAATTCATTCATCATGGGTAAACCTCGTGATGAGAAGGTTCGCATATTGCCATCCACTACAAGGAGAGGTACAACTCTGAACACTTCTGCTGCTCTTGATTCACTTTCTGTTATAAGTCAACTTGTCACACCACCACATACACATGCTTCACGTGCTGCTACTTCTGCTGAATCTGAGAATATTTCTGATGAATTTGATGATGCTTCTACTGTGCTTGATGAAAGAGGTTCACTAGGTCGTTTTCTAGATGCTACAATTGCTAAATCTAAACAACTTGAAAATACTGAAACACCTAATGAAACTCCTGTTACACCTGCTTATTCACCTGAAACGAGAGAAACTACTAGTGATGATCTTGAGGAAACTATGTTGAACTTGATGATGACTTTATTGATGAATGCATGAATTGTGACACCTCTAAAGATGTTAATGCTATTAAAAATCTTCTTCAAAGACGTGCTGTCAACTATAAACTTTCTCCTGATGCTAATTTGCTACATCCCCATAAATATAAAAGATAAAGATTATGATTCTCTGTGGACTTGTCTTTTATAACTATTGATGAAAAGAACCTTTTCGAGGAACTGAAAATGAAAGTGTTGTAGAACATATGAATCTCTCTACTCTAAGTAGTTTGTTTTCTGATGATATTAAGAAACGCAGTTACTTTGTTACTAAAATTTTCCCTTTCTCACTGAAAGATGAAGCTAAAACTTGGTTTAATGATTTATCTCCTGGATCTATTGAGAGCCCTATGGGTTTAGTCAATGCTTTCTTTCAGAAATATTTTCCTGCTAGTGCTCAACATGCTGCTTTACAGAAAATCTTTAATTTTAAGCAAAATCTTTACTTAGAGCTCGGCCTGGACATCAACTAGCTAAAAATGAACTTCTTGATATATTTTATAATGGACTAACTGTTGAATCTAGGACATACCTGGATAGTTGTGCTGGTTGTGTTTTCAGGAAAAGAACTCCAGATGAAGCCGAGGAATTATTGGCTAAGATAAGCCAAAATCATGATGATTGGACCCTGCCTGAACCAACTCCGGTACCCACCGAGGAAAAGAGTGTATTGAATTGAATGATGAAGAAATGAGAGAAGCCAAGAAATCTCTTAAGGAGAAAGGTATTAAATCTGAAGATGTGAAAAATCTTCCACCTATAGAAGAATTGTGTAAGCCAATTCCTCACTCATCTACAGTTGAGGTACACTCTCTCCAACGCTTTGATGATAGAGATATCCCTTATTCTAAACCTCCTGATCAATGCTTAGATGAGTTTGATAATTTCATTGTTAAGCAAAACAATTTCAATTGGAGAATAGAAAATAGCTTCATAAAGAATTCTCATGTCATTAATCATTTGCATGATGTTTTGGAAAGAACTTCTAATGATGTTAAAATACTCATTAAACATTTTCGTATGGTTCAAACTCAAATTGAGCAATTGACTAAAGTGCAAAAAGATTTGCTAGGTAATGCTTCTAGAGAAAATGATAAACATGCTTTTGGTATAGCAACTAGAGGTGGTGCTTCCACTCAGGATCCTTTGTATCCTGAGGGACATCCTAAAAGAATTGAGCAAGATTCTCAACTAGTTAATGAAACTACTACTCCTTCTAAGAAAAAGAAGAAGAAGAAACATAAACATGTTGAGGAATCTCCTGAACCTATTAAAGACAATGAGCATGTTAATAATCCAAATAGTATATCTATCTCTGATGCTGAAACTGAGAGTGGTAATGAACATGCTAATGATAAAGATAAGAATGATGCTTCTGATAAAGAGGAAAGTGAAGAGGAACCTGAAAAGCATTCTAAAAACAAAAAGTACACTAAAGAAGATTTTCTTGCTAAGAAACATGGTAATGAAAGAGAACCTTGGGTGCAAAAACAAATGCCTTTTCCTACTAAGAAACTCAAATCTAAGGAAGAAGAACATTATAACAAATTTTGTGAATGGATGAAACCTTTGTTTTTGCAAATTCCTTTGACTGATGCTATTAAGTTACCTCCTATTCAAAGTACATGAAAGATATTGTCTCTAACAAGAGAAAGATTCCTAATGAAGAGATTTCTACCATGCTTGCTAATTATTCTTTCAATGGTAAGGTTCCAAAGAAGCTTGGAGATCCAGGTATACCAACTATTCCTTGCTCAATAAAAATAACTATGTTAGAACTGCCTTATGTGATTTAGGTGCAGGGGTGAGTGTTATGCCTTTTTCTCTTTACAAGAGACTTTACTTGGAAAAATTGATACCAACTGATATATCTTTGCAAATGGCTGATAAATCTACTGCTGTTCCTGTTGGTATATGTGAAGATGTTCCTGTTCAAGTGGCTAATAATTTTTAATATTAACTGATTTTGTTGTGCTTGAAATGCCTGAAGATGATAATATGTCTATTATTCTTGGAAGACCTTTTCTTAACACTGCAGGGGCTGTTATTGATTGCAACAAAGGAAAAGTAACTTTCCATGTTAATGACAAAGAGCATACTGTTTATTTTCCCAAGAAGCTGGAAAATATTTGGAGTTAATACAATTACCAATATTAAAAGTATCAAAGTGGGAAGTATTGATTGCCCTATATATGAACCTCATGAAGAACTTCAATATCTTATGATTGGATCTATAGCTATACCATTTAAGGTAACATAATTGTTCAATGTGGTTTAATTCTTTTATGTCATATAAAATGTATTTGGTGGCAAGACTTGATCAACCTTGTTAACAAATATGTTTTACATGCATAAAATTGCTAAACAACATTTTTCTTTCTCCTTTGTTTTTACCTACTGTTTTGCTACTGTAATTTGCAAAGTTAATATGTTTGTCTTTACTAAATTCATTTTTCTAGTTTTCATTGTTTAAAGCACCCAGAAAATGTCAGAAATAAAAGTTTTCAAAAAATTCTGAAAAATATTCTACAAGTCCTAGTTTTTAAAGAGGAACGTGGGAGTACCAGAGGATGACCAGGGGGACCCACCAGGCCACCACACGCCCCACGGCGCGGTGGAGGGCAGGCCGCGCCCTGCCCTGGTGTGGGGTCCACCTGGCCCTCCACTCACTCATCTCTCTCCCACTCCTTTCTCTCTCCCGACCAAACACACCACCATTGCTCAAACTCGTGTTCTTGCTGCTCTTGCTCGAGATTTTTCGATCTACTTGCTCAGCCCATCTTTGCTGCTGAAATTTGGATCAATTGCTCTCCGGTATGTGACTCCTCCGATTATCCAAATAGAATTTTGTTTAGTTGCTATATCTTTGGCATTTTGGTACTGTAGGTGACATGTTATTAGAGCTTGCATGCTTGTTCTTGTTTAGATTAACTAGTTTTGATGCATGTTTAGTCCCTAGCAAGTCTCCCTAGTGTTTCCCTTGATTAACCACTCAAAATCATTTTTATGAGGTTTGTTTAAAATTTCAGAAAAGGAAGATGGATAAACACACTTATGGAGAAATCTTTGAGAGGCAAACACCATCCTCCTCAAGGGAAACAAGGGCTTCAAGATCAAGAGGTGCACCTAGGCCATCATACAATGAGGATCTTTTGGCACCAAGAATTGGTGAAGAGGAAGATGATGGTGTTCCTCATCCATCTATTTTTCCATGCTTTAACTTTATGAGAGATGCAGGGATTTATGATGACTTCATAAATGATTAACAATGTTGGCTTGATGGAATTTATGCAGGATGAGAGGCCACAATATGCTAACCTCACTAAGATTTTTGTTGAAAGCTTTAAGTTTAATACTTTTAACCCCACTGTTGAGTTTAAGATTTATGATCGTGCATGCAACATGGACTTGAAAAGATTTTGCAGGGTCATAGGTGTTGCTCCATCTGGGACAGCAAGGAAGATCAATCACAGCGCCGAGTTGTTGGATCTTTACCATGAGCTGAGCTATGATGATCTCCGTAGAGTGCAGCGTGGTAAGATAAGGAACATTCAATTTCCAGCCATCAGGTACTTCACATATTATCTTGCCACGAGTGTGCTTGCTAGAGAGAACACTAGTAATATTTCTTGCTATCATCTAGCTTTTCTTGCTCATGCACTTAAAAATGATAAAACCTACAACCTTGGTGCCTTGATTGCTCGCCGCCTTGCCGCCAAAGGTCCCATCTTTGGAGGCATTATTGCTGCACGTGTTTTAGCTGATCTTGGTTTTCCTGTTGATCCTTCTGATGAATTATTGATTCCGGAGAGACTTGATCTTGCTGCCATGAAACTTCATGATTTTGTTACTACTAATTCAATATTGGACACTTGATGTATAGAGTTGTTTTTGCTAATGGACCTGAGCTAGAGGTCCGGCTTTGTCGGCCCAGTGGAAACCAGGGTACCACGGCCTGGCCTGCTTAGCCCCACGACAGTCTACTGAAGATTTCACTAAGTCCAGCCTGAGGTGCCTCGCGAGGCGTTTCCCCTCGCGAGGGCCTTCTCCACAGCCTCGGGAGGATATTTCCCTCGAGAGGCCTTTTCACAGCCGAAATACGGCTAAGTCTGGGTGCCGAGGTGCACCCCCTCGCGAGGTCCCCCTCGCGAGGTTCCTTCCAGGAGAAGAAAGCTCTGTCTCCCCGACAGGGCGCACATGGCCTCTGCGCCCGCCGCAGAGTGACGCGCACGTTTGCGCGCGGTGACGCCTGTGCCACAGTTTCCTCTTTCGGGTAAAGGTGGTCAACAAAGCAGCAACAAGCAAAGCGGACTACAAGAACTGCTATTCTGGTGCTAAGGGGACCGTGGTCCGCTACATGTCAAGGAAACCTCACCGTGGGGTACGCCGCAGAGCTCTGCAGCCCAGGCTTATCGTCCTTGGCTGGTGGCTTTGCAGCAAGGAAGGACAAGCTCTCCTGCCATGGACCAAGTCCTTGGACGCCCTCCTGACCGTGCACTGCCCTCCTCCTCTGTCACCATGTGGTTACCCTTCCCTCCCAATGGCAATGAGGGAAGAGATCCGGAGCTCGTATAAAAGGAGGCGGTGTACAACCAAGGAAGGGGATTCGGCCATTTGCACCATCTCACTCTCACTCACAACCCGCTGGTTAGCAAGGAAGGAGAGCAAGACCACTTCCACCATAGCTGTAGCTTGACCCTCGGCAAGCACCACTTATACTGTAAATTCTCCAAGCAAGGCAATACAGACATGCAGGACGTACGGCTCTTACACCTCACGGTGGGCCTGAACCTGGGTAAAAGCTCGTGTGTTATCTCTGTCGTGATGTCCCTCAGTGAGCTCGCCGAGCATCGTCGCCGAGGCAGCTGAGGGTTGCTTGTGCGTGTGTTCAGCCCCTTACTCATTCCTGGCAACAGAGAGACATACCCCTAGTTCGTGGGACTACTCTCCGACATTTGGCGCGCCAGGTAGGGGATGCAGAGGAACCCCTCGCGAGGCCTGCGAAGAAGAAGCAGCTGTTCTCTCAGGAGAAGGCAGCCACAAAGAAGGTGCCGCTGGACGCCAGCGGCTCGGGGGCTAGCATCACCATAGGCGCTGGCTTGCCTACCAAATAGGAAAGCGCGCTCGTCACCTTCCTCAGGGCAAATTCTGACATGTTCGCCTGGACACCGTCAGATATGTCCAGAGTACCGAGGGAGGTGATCGAGCACCACTTAGTCATGTGTCCAAACGCACGCCCGTGAAGCAGAAGACATGGTGCCAAGCGCCAGAAAAGCAAGAATTCATCATCAAAGAAGTAGAGAAGTTGAAGGAAGCACATGTTATTCGAGAAGTTGTGCACCCCACTTGGCTCTCCAACACGCTGGTTGTCCCCAAGCACACCGGTGGAGGCCGGCTCTGCGTCGACTTCACAGACCTCAATAAGGCCTGCCCCAAGGACCCGTACCCCATGCCAAGGATAGACCAGATCATGGACTCAACCGCTGGCTACGACCTCCTCTGTTTTCTGGATGCCTTCTTAGGCTATCACTAGATCAAGATGGCGTAGGAAGACGAGGAGAAGATAGCATTTCTCACCCCTTGCAGTATGTTTTGCTATGTCTGCATGCCCTTTGGCCTGAAGAATGCCGGCTCCACGTTCCAGAGGCTCATGAGGAAGGCCTTGGGGGCTCAGATGGGAAGAAATGCAGAAGCCTACGTTGACGACATCGTGGTCAAGACTCGCCAAGAGCACACACTCCTGAAGGACCTCGAGGAGACATTTGCCAGCCTGCGCAAGGTCGGCATCAAGCTGAACCCTGCCAAGTGCGTCTTCGAGGTACCATCAGGCAAACTCCTCGGGTTCCTAGTGTCTCACCGGGGCATTGAAGCAAATCCTGACAAAATCAAGGCCATAGAAGAAATGCAGCCACCCCGTCGCCTCAAGGACATGCAACGCCTCGCGGGATGCATGGCCAGCCACGGCCGTTTCATCTCCAAGTTCGGTGAGAGTGCGCTGCCTTTTTTCAAGATCATGAAAAGGTCTGGCACGTTCAAGTGGACGCCTAAAGCTGACATGGCATTTGAAGACCTGAAGAAGTACCTGGCCAGCCCACCAATCATGGTTGCCCCACAACCTCGCGAGCCTTTGAAGCTGTACTTAGCAGCCACTCCCCAAACGGCAAGCGCGGTTCTGGTGGCAAAAAGGGAAGAGCCAGTCCTCGCCAAGAAAGATGCTGCCTCTCCAAGCCCAGAGCCCCCTGACAAGGAAGCAGTCTCTCCAAGCCCTGAGCCTCAAGTCGAGCCTGCACAGTCAATGAGCACCCTCACCAAGGACCCGCCGCAAGAAAACCTCGACAAGGCCCCTGAAGGGCCTCACGAGGAGGCTGATACTGAAGCAACAACGGCCACACTTGTCGAGCACCCCATCTACTTCATCAGCACAGTGTTGCGGGATGCTCACGAGCGGTACACCATGCAGCAGAAGCTCCTCTTCGCACTCCTCATCGCCTCCAGGAAGCTGCGCCACTACTTCCAGGGCCACCTCATCAAGGTGGTCACCTCGTACCCCCTGGAGCAGGTCCTGCGCAACCCAAACGCAACAGATCGCGTCGCAGGCTGCGGCATCGAGCTGCAACCTTTCGAGCTCAAATTTGACATCACAAGGGTCATCAAGGGCAGGGCGCTGGCGGACTTTACAGCCGAATGGATGGACCCGCGTCAGGAAGAGCCTCAAGAGGAAGAAGCTGCACCCTCAGGAGGGATAGTGCCAAACTACTGGACCATGCATTTCGATGGAGCTTTCACGCGCCAGAGCGCGGGGGCTGGCGCTGTCCTGACCTCACCAATAGGTGACAAGCTCTTCTACGCTGTCCAGCTATGCTTCTCGCACAGCGACAAGGTCTCCTCGCCGGGCTCAGAGCTGCGATCGCCCTCGGCGTCAAGCGCATACTCATCAAGGGCGACTCTCAGCTCCTCGTCAACTTCTCCAACAAGAGCTACAAGCCTAAGGACAGCTACATGACTGCCTACCTCGAGGAAGTCCGCAAGCTCGAGAAGCACTTCAGGGGAATGGAGCTCATGCACATCCCAAGAGGAGAAAATCAGGAGGCGGATGACATTGCCAAGCGAGCGTCAAAAAGGGAAGCCCAGCAGGCAGGCGTATTTGAGGAGAGGCTCCTCAAGGCCTCGGTAAAACAGCCGGCAGAAGCAGTTGCTATGGACGTTGACGAGGAACCTCCCCAAGCACCAACAACTGGAGTGCCAGACTGCGGTCCATCCTCAGGAGCGCACCTGCTATTAACACTTGTGCGCCAAACTCTGGACTGGATCATTGAGATAAAGGAGTCTTGCAAGATGGAATCCTCCCTGAGGCAGATGCGGAAGCAGAAAGAATCGCCCGCCAGGCCAAGTCATACTGTCTCCACGAGGGTGACCTGTACCGCATGCGCCTCAATGGGATGGCATTGCGTTGCGTCCCCTCAGAGGAAGGCCGCCAGCTGATCAGAGACATCCACAGCGGGGAATGTGGCCACCACTCTTGCACGCGCACCCTCGCGGGGAAAGTCTTTAGGAGTGGCTTCTACTGGCCCACAGTGCTTCAAGATGCCACTGCAATTGTCCAGTCTTGCGAGGCGTGTCAGTTCCACGTGCAGCAGATCCACCAGCCCGCGCAAGGACTTCAGACCATCCCGCTCTCCTGGCCCTTTGCGGTCTAGGGGCTGGACATCTTGGGACCTTTCCCACGAGCGCAAGGGGGCTACCGCTACCTCTACGTCGCCATCGACAAGTTCACCAAGTGGGTAGAGGTTGAACCAATGTGTACTGTTCTAGCGAGATCAGCAGTGAAGTTCATCAGAAGCTTGGCGTGCCCAACCGCATCATCATCGACAATGGCACGCAATTCACCAGCGGGGCCTTCAAGTCCTACTGCAGCAGCCTCGGCACCAAGATTTGCTATGCCTCAGTAGCGCACCCACGAAGCAATGGGCAAGCTGAGCGAGCAAATGCTGAAGTGCTCAAAGGCCGCAAGACACGAAGCTTCAATCGCCTCAAGGCCCACGGCAAGAACTGTATCAAGGAGCTCCCCTCTGTGCTATGGTCAATCCGTACAACTGCTACCAAACCTACTGGTGAAACGGCGTTCTCCTTCGTCTACGGAGCTGAAGCAGTCCTCCCCAACGAGCTCACGCACGGCTCCCCGCGAGTCCTTGCCTTCAATGAAGCAAATCAAGAAGAGCTCCGCAACAACGACCTGCTGCTACTCGAGGGAACTCGTTGCCGCGCTGCCCTCAGGGCAGCGAGGTACCAACAAGATCTCCGCCGCTACCACCGTCGCCACATACGGCCACGCACCCTTGAGACAGGCGACCTTGTCCTCCAGAGGATCCTCTCCAGGGAAGGCCTCCACAAGCTCTCGCCTATGTGGGAAGGGCCCTACAAGGTCACGCACATCTCCAGGCCTGGCGCGGTGTGGCTTGAGACAGAGGACGGCATCCCCGTCAAGAACCCGTGGAACATTCAGCATCTGCGCAAGTTCTACCCGTGATCAAGTCACGTCAGGCGTTTTTTGTCTCAAGAGGGAGGCTTACGCCATCACATCCCTGAGCTTGACAAAGCCTTTCCCTCCACGAGGGCTACATCATCTGAGCTCTCTCTACAATGTGTCACCTGGGGCCGCGAGATGCCTCAGGCACTCCGTGTGGAACCCCATGCTCAGACATGGCGGCAATTCATCCCATGCTTAGACATGGCGAACTCTATTTTGGCCACGCCAAATGTAATGAACTAATTCATCTCAGCATGAAACTATGCGCCTTCGCGCGCCGTTATGTAATATTGCTGTGGTAAGCAGCTACTTTTCTGCACTCGTTTGCGCTCATACTTACCCCCATGCGTATCTCGCGAGTGGGGGCTAAGCACGGTGCCTGTGCCTCGGGACCATCCCAGCAGAGCATCGCAAAACCCAACGGATCCGAGCTCTGAGCCCATGGGCCTACTCCCATGCGCGTCACCTCACCAAGGACCTTGGTGCTTACTCTCCTCGTGAGACACACATAGGGAAACTTATGAGCGCGTGTGAGTTGTACAACCATGCATTGCTTATGGGTATGCCTATTGCTCTTACGTAGGAAAGCAAAGCTCGGAGATCGGCCTCAGGCAGCCTCGAGAGCGAGAAAGCCTCGCCAGGGAGCAAGATGCCCTCCACGGGCAGTCGCCTTGCAAAGCTGAGTCTAAGACTTGTTAAAAAATTTCTCTCTTTCTCTTGTGCCTCTCGAGCTGTTTTTCTCTCTTGAGCCCCATGGGCCGCATGCACATCAAAGGGGGACTCCCGAGCATCATGCCTCGAGAACCCTTACCTCTCCAAGCCTCACGCACCCCCGGCCTTGTTGAACCCTGACTCTAACATACCGACGCGGCGGTGCTACTGTGCTAAGAGAAGGGTCCTAACGACGTAGAGCACGATGGACATGGAAAAGAGACAAAATCCTCCCGAGGGGCACGTCATTACACAGCATATCCGGAATAAGTTCTTTACAAGTCTTTACAAACCAGAACATAAAGCCTAAGGATAAATTGTGCACAGGCGCATCTCGCCACAGGGGTTGTTCAAGCAAAAGGAGCATCGTCGTCGCTCTCCTCGACATCCTCGTCGCCTTCCTCCTCAGCGTCCACCTCGTCCTCACCTTCCTAGGTTTCCACCCTCTGGAAGCGTTGAATAAAGGCCTCCATGTCTGGCCACACCTTGGCGTGCAGCTCCACGAAGTGCTCTTGCTCGACGGGCGCTGTCACAGTCTTGAGGTCGAAGGTGGGCTCAAAGTGCACGAGGTTGGAGAAGATGCGGCCCACAGCAATGCCAAGAAGTTTGCGGCTCTCTTCATCAGCGAGCCCATCAACGTTCTCCATGACCCCTTCCAGGCTGGTGAGGAGCTGATCGAAGAAGGTCAGGTACGCGGCGGCGTTGTCGTCTCCTCGGTAGGGACTGCAGGAGCGCCTCGACCTCCAGGCAGTCTAGGAGGGCTCGCGCACGCCTCACCAAGGACTTGAACATGCGCTTGCGGGTGCGCGTCAAGACCTGCTGCGCAACTATGTTGTGGCGAGCCTGTTCGACGAGTGCCATAGTAGGCTCCACTTGCTCCTGGAGCGAGTGCAGATCCTCCCGTAGCATGGCGAGCTCCTGCTCCGCGTGGTTCTGAGCATCCCTGGCAGTCCGGACACGGCCGGCCTGCCGATTGTTCTGCTCCTCAAGCTCCTTGATGCGGGCGTTGAGCTCCTTGCGCTTCTTCATGAAGCGGTCCTCCTGGGTCTTGGCCTTGTCCTTGAACTCCTTGGCGCAGCCGTCGCGGTAGAGCTTCATCCTGGTGGCGTTATCTTCCTCGAGCTGTTTCTCCTTCTTGGAGAATTTCTCGTTGGATTTCTTGATACGATCCTTGTAGTTGGCCTCATCTTGGGTTACACTGCTCTCACTAGCCTCCAGGCTCTCAAGCCGCACCGCCTGCTCCTTCTCAACCTGCTCGACCTGCTCCTCCCGCTTGCGCAGATCATCCTCGCGGAGGGTGAGCTCCTCGCTGCGCTGCTCCGGGAGCTTCCCGCGGGCCTCCAGGTCCTTGCGGAGCTTCTCCAGGCCGGTTCTCACCACCTCGGAGTCCGCAATGATCTTCCTTTCGCGGTCGTCGAGCTCCTGGTGCTTGGTGGCACTTTCTACTTCGAGCGACTCACGCTCGGCTTCAACGGCCTCGTGCTCCTCCTTGAGTTGCGCGAGGGTCTCCTCAGCTTCGCGGGTCACGCTGGCACGGGTCTCCTCAGCAAAGCGTGTAGCCTCCTCGTGCCACGCCCACGCCGCCTCACCCGCACGGTGGCCATGGTCCACCGCCTCATGAAGTAGGGCCCATGCCCTGTCGAGCTCGGCGCGCTCCTCCATGTTGGCAAGCTCCTCTTCGGCGAGGTGTTTTTCGAGCTCGCCCATGGCATCCCTCGCGAGGCTGAAGACGGAGCTCCAGCGGGCAGCGCTCGGGCGCTGGCGCCGCAGAACTACGGCCCATGCATCGCTGCGGGACCCAGAGGCCTCTAGCCTCGCGGAGGGTCCTGAGGCTTCAAGCCGGGGGCTCGGCGCGGTCTCCGGCTGCTGCTGGGGGCTCCGCTGCTCCTGGGGGCCCCTTCGAGGGGACGCCTCCCCTTCTTCTGCAGTGGGGGCCTCCTGAGGGTCAGGCACGCCCTCAGCGCGGGCTTCGGTGCTCTCCTGCACCAAGGGCGTCTCCTGCTGCTCCCCAGCATTGGGAGCAGCCTGCTCTGCTGCAGCCGCCCGCGCTGCAGCCTCTGCCTCTCCTGCCGCCGCCTCAGGAGTGGCCTCTTCATGAGCAAGGTTTGATGGAGGTGGCCACGTGCTAGCCTCCCCCATCTCGGCGTCGACAGACTCCTCTGTCGATGCGGCGGTCTTCTCTGCCTCTTCTTCAACCTCCTCCTCCTGCTGCCTTGCAGGGGAGGCCTCGAGCCTTGTTGTTGACGTCGCCGTCGCCTCTGGCTCCAACTCCTCGCGGTGCACATGCGCGGGAGGAGAAGAGGCCGTAGCCTCCTGGTGAGGCTCCACGGCCTCAGGCGTCCTTGACGCCGCGGCTGAGCCTGAGCTCTCGCTGACCTTCCTAAGCCTGCGTCGCTTCACTGGTGCCGCAGCGGCCCTAGCAAGATACAAGAAAACTCCTCAAGAGGGTTTCTCAAAAAGCACAAGACAAGAAAGTAAAAGTGTGAGACTTACTCTTCTACGTCGACCCATCTCTTCATGGAGCGCCGTGGCTGCGACGCGCTCGCCCCTGCACTCCTAGAGGGTGTGCATACCCCCTCCTCGCGAGGAGTGCACTCCGGGGCTCCAGCAGGCCGGTCATGCGCCGCCTTCGTCCGCGGCTCGCGGCGGCGCACAAAGGGCTCGTCGTCGCTCTCCTCCTCTTCCTCCTCAATGCGTCGCGAGGGGGCGACCTAGAACGAGCTCCCACTGCCTGAAGAGACCTCTTGGACCTCCACCTCTGGAGGCGCCTCTCTCGAGGAGTTCGTGGCCCCTGTCGAGGGGTTGGGGCCTCCCGAGGCACCCTCCACCTCTGCGTCTGATGCGGTGGACTCCGTCGCCTCCTCTGCCGCCTCGAGGTCATTGAGGGGCTCTGCTTGCCCCTCCACCAGCAGGCCTCATGGGCCGAACGCCAGCATCTCCTTCACCAACTCCAGCACTGCTGGGAGCTCGTACTTGTAGAGCGGCTCCGAGTGGCGATCTCTTGGCTTGGGGATGTCTAGAGCGGTGAAGAGGGTGTCGATGATCTCCTTCACCTGCTCTCTCAGGATGCTGGGCCCGTGCAGGCGCATCCCGTCCTTCACGCCTGAATACAGCCACATGGGCTGGGAGTGAGCCTGGAGTGGGGCGATGCGGCGCTTCACGAACTCCAGGGCCACCATCTGGCCCATGAGGCCGGCATTGCGAAGCACCACCTGGCGCTACACCATGTTGCTGACCCCTGGCCCCGCGAGGGTCTGGCTCGCCCAACACTTCTGCTTCAGGGGGTGCGTCAGGGATCTCAAAGAAGTGGGTCGCCTGGCCGGTCCTCACAAAGAACAAGCGCCTGCGGAACTCCTCCACCTTCTTGTGCACGCTGGTGACGACGTTCTCGCCTTCCCAAGCAATGGGGATGTAGACGCCGTCCATGCCATCCGTGATGCGAAAGGAGACGCACCCGGTCTGCTCGTTGGGCGCTGTGGTGCGCAGCGCGTAGAAGCTGCGGAAGAAAGCGACCGAGGGGCGGATGCCCATGTGTGCCTCGCAGAGGAAGGTGAAGATGGAGAGTATGAGGATGGAGTTGGGGTGGAGATGAAGGAGCTGGATCTGGTAGAACTCCAGAACCTCGAGGAAGAAATCCGAGAAGGGGGGAACCAGCCTCGCGAAGAGAGAGTGGTGGAAGATGGAATAATAGGTGTTACGAGGCTGGAGGTCAACGACGTTCGCCGGCTTCATCCTCGTGGCGCCCTTCTCGTTGGTGTCAGAGGCCGCGAAGCTGCGCATCCATGCAGATGCGGTACCCGCCAGCGCGGGCTTGAGGCTCCCGCACTGCTTGAAGGAGGCAGGCTTCGCCGACTCAAGAATCGCCTTCCCCTTCGCCGCGTCGATGACCTTCTTGGGCGCCATTGCGGTGGAGATGCAAGAAAGGGGAAAGATCAAGGAAGAAATGTGCTAAAGGAGGAAGGAGGCGAGAGCAGGAGATTGCGCAGAATGATGGGTACCTGCACCGGGTTCTCCGCCTGTAAGGCCCCGACGAGTCATTGCCAGGGCGTGGTGGGCCCCGCCATTACGCCAACAACGGCAGTGGAGAACGTGGGTTCGTGGGAGGCTGCGCGAGTTTGCCACGTGTCGCAGGCCTGGCAGGCTACTTTGGGCCCACGCCGTTTCATCTTCGTCTACAAGCATCCTGCGTGCCCGTCGTGGGCCCGGGGGCTACTGTCGGCCAGTGGAAACCAGGGTACCATGGCTCGGCCTGCTCAGCCCCACGATAGTCTACTGAAGATTTCACTAAGTCCAGCCTGAGGCGCCTCGCGAGGCGTTTCCCCTCGCGAGGGCCCTCTCCACAGCCTCGGGAGGATATTTCCCTCGACAGGCCTTTTCACAGCCGAAATATGGCTAAGTCAGGGTGCCAAGGCGCACCCCCTCGTGAGGCCCCCCTCGCGAGGTTCCTTCCAGGAGAAGAAAGCTCTGTCTCCCCGACAGGGTGCACATGGCCTCTGCGCCCGCCGCAGAGTGACGCGCACGTCTGCGCGCGGTGACGCCCGCGCCGCAGTTTCCTCTTTCGTGCTAAAGGTGGTCAACAAAGCAGCAACAAGCAAAGCGGACTACAAGAACTGCTATTCTGGTGCTAAGGGGACTGTGGTCCGCTACATGCCAAGCAAACGTCACCGTGGGGTAGGCCGCAGAGCTCTGCAGCCCAGGCCTATCGTCCTTGGCCGGTGGCTTTGCAGCAAGGAAGGACAAGCTCTCCTGCCATGGACCAAGTCCATGGACGCCCTCCTGGCCGTGCACTGCCCTCCTCCTCTGTCGCCATGTGGTTACCCTTCCCGCCCAAGGGCAATGAGGGAAGAGGTCCGGGGCTCGTATAAAAGGAGGCGGTGTACGACCAAGGAAGGGGATTCGGCCATTTGCACCGTCTCACTCTCACTCACAACCCGCTGGTTAGCAAGGAAGGAGAGCAAGACCACTTCCACCATAGCTGTAGCTCGACCCTCGGCAAGCACCACTTGTACTGTAAATTCTCCAAGCAAGGCAATACAGACAATCAGGACGTAGGGCTCTTACACCTCACGGTGGGCCTGAACCTGGGTAAAAGCTCGTGTGTTATCTCTGTCATGATGTCCCTCAGCGAGCTCGCCGAGCATCGTCGCCGAGGCAGCTGAGGGTTGCTTGTGCGTGTGTTCAGCCCCTTACTCGTTCCTGGCAACAGAGAGACATACCCCTAGTTCCTGGGACTACTCTCCGACAGGCTTCCACAGCCTAGTTTTTTCAGTGTTTTCAGGGGTCCTCTATCGTATTCGATGGAGGATTTGGACAACCATCTCGGTGCACCGGATTTCCATTTACAGCACTACCCTGAGCACCGACAGGAGACCTTTGTGGCGCCCCCTGAGGACTACACCGTGTACTACGGTGGGGCATCCTCGAGCTTTTACCCGGACGAGGAACCCTCCTCGTCGTACACCGAGGGCGCGCGTAGCTGGCAGCCATGGGGATGATTTGTCAACCACTTAGGCCAAAAGCCTAAGCTTGTGGGGAGGTATGCCGACAACTCACTCATTTTATCACATTCATATCATGTCGGTACTTTGTATATCCATGTTTTAGTTTGTTTCTTTTCTTTTCGCTTTTGTTTCTTGTATCCATTTTATTTTCGCAAAAACCAAAAGACCAAAAATATTTCCTTTATTTCTCTTGCTTTTGAATTTGTAGTGCTAGTTTACTTTAGCTTTTCATTTCGGTTGTTATTCAAAAATCCAAAAAGATTTTGCTTTGTTTGCTTGTTTCCTTCCATGCTTTTTAAAATCGAAAACCCAAAAATATTTGTTGTTCTTCTGCTGTTTTGTATAGTTGTTTCAGGAGTTCAAAAATTTCCGTGGTTCCACTTGGGCTTGGTTATCATTTCACATCATTCAAGCCACACAAGTGAAAAGCAATAATGATGATCTACGACAACCGGATGTGGTAAAAGGCTGGTATGAACTCTATTTGTTTTTCATTTTTGTAAATATACCTACTCATGTGAACATGCTTAGCTATCATGGTAGTGGTTATGTTATTTAATGATTGCTTAGTAGTTCATGTCTTCTTATGGTTAGTACCAAATTGCTAATAGTGAATAACATGTCATATAGATATTTACATGCATTGTTCTATTCGTAAAACGGTATGGCAGGATGGTATCCTCCTCTGAATAATTCACTTGATTCGACTTGGCACATGCTCACACATGTTATGACTGAAAAATAAAAGTCAATTAAGCCTTGATGATCTATTTTGCCTCAGAGTTTTAGTATCATCTTTATGCCTCCGTTAATTTTATTTTGTCGCAAGCATGATTATGACCGTTATCGCTCTCGTGGTTGTCGCTTCCCAGTCTATTGCTAGCCTTCACTTGTACTGAGCGGGAATGCTGCTCGTGCATCCAAATCCTTTAAACCAAGTTATCCCAAAGAGTCCACCAAAAATTCCTATGCATGGTATTTCAAGCCATTCCAAGTAAATTTGCATGTGCTACCTTTAAAACTTCAAAATATTTCCCTTTTTGTGTCAATGTTTACCAGCTCATGAGGAAGTGTGGGTTAAGCTTTATTCTACTTGTCAAACAGACTTTTACACCTGGACTAGTGGCATATACATCCGCTTATCCAATAATTTTGCAAAAAGAGCTGGCAACGGGGTGCCCAGTCCCAATTAATTACAACTTTAACGCTTAATTCTCTTCACACTTTTGCCCTGATTCATCAGTAAGCAATGACAAACAGTGAAATACCTGCATGTGTGTAAACCAAAGAGAAAGAGGGATGATCTGCCTTGCTGGTAGAAATAACGTCCTTCATGGGAGCCGCTCTTAAAAGTCTGTTTGACAAGGAGAATACTGTTTTAATTTGCTACCATTCGTTGACAATTAACAAACACCTCTCAAAACATTTTTTACCTCTGTTTTAAAATAAAAAGCTCTAGCACGTGTTAATCCCTGCTTCCCTCTGCGAAGGGCCAATCTTTTATTTTTATGTTGAGTCACCATCTTTCTTTGAGCACCTCTTCGAGAGCATAACTGTCGTTCTTAGTGTAATGTGCTTGTCCCAGAATACGATTAATTGAGGCATAACTATGATACTCTTATCTTTGATATTTATATCTAGTCTTCACTTGAACTTCAGAGGTGCCTTGGCATTTATGTTTTGCCCTTCAAAAAAGGCAAGCGAGATACCACTTTGTCATATCTTTTTACGAACATTGCAATTCTTGTGGATAGATGTATGCTATGTTATTCATTCTTAGTACTTTGGTATCTTTTCATGATTTGCATAACTACTAGGTGTCATTATTTGCATGGTTCCTATTATGAATTGCTAAGTAGTTGATCATATAGTAGGTATGTATACATCATATGAAGCAAATGTGTTCGTAAAAGTTTCTTTTATCGCACTCAGTTGTTAACTGAATTGCTTGAGGACAAGCAATAAGCTAAGCTTGGGGGGAGTTGATACGTCCAAAACGTATCACTTTTCCGAACACTTTTGCTATTGTTTTTCCTCTAATTTGTGTGATTTGAATGCAACTAACACGGACTAACGCTGTTTTCAGCAGAATTGCCTTGGTGTCTTGTTTTTGTGCAGAAAGTCAAAGTTTCAGGAAAATTCCAGAAAAATTCCAGAAATTCTATTTTTCCAGAAGACCCACGGAGCCAGAACAAGAAGCGAAGAGGGTGCACAGGGGCACCACACGCACCCAGGACGCGGGGGCCCTTGGCCGCGCCCAGGGGTGGTGTGGCCACCCTGTGTGGCCCCCGACGCTCCCCTTTGGACTACTAAGCCTCTGACCTAAAAACTTCGGGGGGTTCGACACTTTTTCCAGAAAACTTCCAGAGCTCCGCCGCCATCGAAAACCCTATTTCGGGGATCAGAAACTCCGTTCTGGCACCCTGCCGGGACGGGGAATTGGAGGAGATCATCGCCATCATCATCACCGCCGCCTCTCCATCGACCATCCATGATTCCCCCATCCATGTGTGAGTAATTCCCCGCTGTAGGCTGAGGGGATGGTAGGGATTGGATGAGATCATTCATGTAATAGTTGTGAGATTTGTTAGGGCATGGTGCCTAGTATCCATCGGTAGTACTTTATGTCATTGTTGCAACTTGTTATGCTTAATGCTTGACACTTAGGGCCCGAGTGCCATGATCTCAGATCTGAACATGTTATTGAATCATGAGAATAATTATTGTTTTGGATCATATCTATAAGTTGTATACACACGTTACTGTCCGGAACCCGAGGCCCCAAAGTGACAGAAATTGGGATAACCGGAGGGGATGGTTTTGACGTGAGGATCACATGTGTTCACGGAGTGTTAATGCTTTGCTCCGGTGCTTTATTAAAAGGAGCACCTTAATTACCAGTAGTTTCCCTTGAGGCCCCGCTGCAAACGGGCTGGTAGGACAAAAGATGTTGTGCAAGTTTCTCATTGCGAGCACGTACGACTAAATACGGAACACATGCTTATGATTGATTATTACTTGGATACCTTATTATATTTATCTGCAATTGCCCTATGAATGGTTATTACATGAATTATCTATCCATGCAGCGCCCGTTCATCCATCCCTATGCCTACAGTATTTTAATCCTGCTGTTACTGCAATTATTACTGTTGTCTTTATTTTACTGCTGCTATTATTTCACTACTGCTACTGTCATAAAACTGTTGCTACTGATAAACTGTGTCGAGCAAGTCTACTTCCAGGTGCAGCTGAACTGACAATTCATCTGTCAAGGCTTATAAATATTCTTTGGCTCCCCTTGTGTCGAATCAATAAATTTGGGTTTTACTTCCCTCGAAGACTGTTGCGATCCCCTATACTTGTGGGTTATCACGGGGGCGGCGGCGGTCAGGGCTGGGGAAGTCGAGCCGGCAGGCTCGGGCGGTGCTGGAGGTAGGCGAGGTCGTCCGGCGGTGGTGCGGCGCGTGGGCGCCACCGGTGCGGAAGGTCCTCGTCCGTGCGGGTGCTCGTGGCATATCGGGCCCGCTCAGGCTTGATCTGGGCCGTGCGGGCGGCTAGCGGGCGGAGGAAGCTAGAAAAAGAGGTGCGAGGCATGCTGGTCTGCGTGGTGCGAGGGGGAAGCAGGTGGGGCAGCCGCGAGGGAAGATGATGCCCGGGAGGGCTGTGGTGCACGAGGATGATGGCCGCTCCCGAGGGCATGACGACTGGTGCAGCTGGCCAGATGGAGGTTTGGTGGTCGGCAACAGTGCTGCCCTGACTGGCCTGCTGCTCCCAGCGCTTCGAGGACAGATCGACCTCTGGGCGAAAGCCTTGCGCTGACTTGTCGGTACCAACGACGGTGGCGCCTCCGGGCGTCGTTCCCTTCTTGTTTGCGTCGTTTGTATGGATGAACACCTAAGCTCTTTTAGAGCGGGCGGCGGCGACAAAAACGTCGTTACCTTCTTGAAGGCGCCGCTTGGGAGTTGTTTGGCCCTCGTGGTGCAACGGCTTCGCGATGGCCGGGCAGGTTGTTGTTGTCGGGGAGGTGGACGCCGGGGCGGCGGCTCCGGACGGTGGTGGATGTCGAGGCGGCGGTCTCGGTCTCTCACGCTACGATGGTTCTATGAGGCAGAGCCGTTGTTTAGCGTGGGTCTGGGTGGCGACCTGGATGAATACTGCGCGGGTAGAGCATTCGTCGACCCGACTGGATCATCTTCGGCCAATGCGAAGGTCGATCTGGTTGCTACGCCGGGGCGGCAGCCCCAGACAGGTTGGTTTTGGTGGCGACCTGGATGAATACTGTGCGGGCAGAGGGTTTGTCGATGATACGTCTCCAACGTGTCCATAATTTCTGATGTTCCATGCTAATATTATACCAATTGCTACATGTTTTATTTACACTTCATAGCATTTTTATGCATTTTCTGGGATTAACCTATTAACAAGATGCCACAGTGCCAGTTCCTGTTTTCTGCTGTTTTTGTATTTCAGAAAAGTTATTCTATAAATATTTTCAAAATTGGATGAAATGAAAGCCCAGGTCCCTATTTTTCTGTCACGTATACGGAGTTCGAAGGAGACACGAAGACGGGCACCGAGGTGGCCACACCACGTGGCGGCGCGGCCTCCTTCCCGGCGAGCCACGACATGGTGTGGGCCCCTTATAATACCCCGTAATTTATTGGATATTTTCATCGGGGTTCTTGTCATCGCTTCGCCATACTCCTTTCGTAGTCACCTTCATGTGACCTTTCAAACAAAATCTATTCTCAAATATCTGAGTCCATAGATGCGTCGGGCTCGTTGAGATAGTCGAAATTGACTACTCATTTGCCCAAATGGAAGTCCAGATGCACCGCCTATGGTTTCTCTGAATTCAAGGGCTATGATTAAAGGGGTATTACAAAAATATGTTTTTAAAATAAGAAAAACCTGGCCTCATCTCTATCCCCTTCCTCCACAACGTGACCTTCTGATCCACCTGAAGAGTTCACCATTCATCTCCTTTTTCTTCTCCAAGCGGCAGCCCTCTCCCCATCTTTCTTCTCCAAGTGGAAGCCCTCCCAACTCTCTTCTCCATGCGGCCGGCCCCTCCTTCCTCTATATTCCCACCCACCTATTCCCTGCCATAGCTGCATCTGAGGCTCCCTCACCCCCTGCGAGCTGTGCTGGAATCGGTGCTAGAGGAATAAGTAGAGGAGACATAAGAAGAACAAGAACAAGGGAGAAGAGGAGAGGACTAGAGAACTCATCTTCACCAACATCTGTTTCATCAGTTCCTTGTGGTCTAGCTACATAGGTGAGTTACTCCACCGTGTATGATCTCAGATCTCGTTTTGGGTGGTGAATTCATGGAGATTAGGCTTGGGATTAGCAAGTGGGGAATTAGGGTAAAGTTTATTCCTGCTGCTGTACCTTTGAGGTTAGGGATGGTAATCTCTAATTTCGACATCCCCGATGGCCGAATTAGATGAAGCCCATATGAGACGAAATATAGGTTATCCTCTCGCGGTCATTTTGAGTGGTCATTTGCTCAATTTGGCCCAGCCGTTTGTTCGGGGCAATAGAAGCAAGTTTCTGCCCTGCTGTGCTAAAACAGAGTACTTATTGTTTTGGGTTAAATCTTTCGGAACCTTCTATTGCTCATAAAATGGTGAACTAAAATAGTACAGCTAGCTGGGAGCATCTACTGTCTATATCAATTTAGTTTACTCATTTTGTGTTGGTAGTTTCACCGTAGTGAAATTCATTTGGGGTTAGGGCAAGAATCTGTCTATGCTGCTGTTTCTGGACATACAGTTTCAGAAATCACCATTTTAGAGTGCTCAGATGGCAAATTTAGAGGAGCAATAGTTGGAGTGTTTTGTAGGCCTTGTTCCCACGATCGTTTTAAGCCATCAAACGCATCAATCGGAGTTGTGAAGCTCCTGCTAGGACTGTTTCATTGCAACTGTCGAAAATTCAGAGACAGCGTAGATTAGTGTTTCTCCGTGTGTATAAGGAGCATTTAAATTTCATCCAAATTCATGTTTTGTTCTCTCCTGGATGGTGTGTGATGCCTAGGTTCTAATACAAAAGGATTTACTCAATTTCTATGAGTATTCTTGTTGTTATGAATTTCCAAAGGTGGCTACTTGTTATTTCAGAATTCTGGAAACAGCATAGTGGTATTTGCTAGTTATGAATTAGATAGCTCCATATTTCGAGTTCGAATAGTAGGAGTTGTTTGTAGTTAAGTTCCATATGAATGCATAGGCATACCATTTGCTGGTTTCCGAGCTTTCTAGCTCGAGTTATGAATTCTTTCATGAAGGGACAGCAAAGGGGTTGCCCCCTCGGAAATGTGATTAGCCACATTTGGTGTGTGTGCTCTGCATAGTTGGCTTACTCACAGGTGTGGGATTATTCCCAATCAACGTCTTCGCTATCGGTAAAGGCAAGTGCATGACGAACCCTTGTTCTCTATGTTCGTCCATTGTCTGACAGTTTGACTGATTGTTGTCATTGATTGAGATGTCTTGTTCAAATGTTTCGCCTTGTACTTATTCAGTTATTTCGATTTGGTTTCTTCATCCATGTTCAGAAATAGTTCACTTTCTTAATTTCCTAGCTAACTCGGTGAGAAACTGTTCACAAGTGGCTAGTCCGATAGATTTCGGTGAGAACTGTCAGCTTGTGGGCTAGTCCGATGGCTAAACTTTCTTGTCGGTCCGGTGAGAGACTGTCCCGAGTGGCTACTCCGATAGAGTTCGGTGTGAACTGTCAGCTCGTGGGCTAGTCCGGGCGACATATTCACCCTTTCTGTTAGTCCGGTGAGAAACTGTCTCGAGTGGCTACTCCGATAGAGTTCGGTGAGAACTGTCAGCTCGTGGGCTAGTCCGGGCGACATATTCAGATATTCTGTTTCACTCTTCGACAAATTCAGATATTCGGTTTCAGTCTTCTAGTTCATAAAGGAGATTATCAGTATTTTCAGGTGGTCCTTGTTGGGTTCAGTAGTGTTGGATGTTGAAAAATTGGTAACCCCTGGCTATGTACTTGACAAACTGGGATTATTATTCTGTTGGTTCTGTATTGTACTTGCTGAGTAATTTTATACTCATTCTTGTGTTTCATTCGGTTTTCAGGTACTAATAAGCGACGAGTATGGGATATGGACGTAGCACCTCTACTTCATTGAGCACGTCACATAACTTCAAATAATAATCAGTGGACGCCATTTCTTTTTAGTGGCTTTCTACAGTTCTTGGTGTTTCTTTCAAGTCATTATACCGCTTTCTATCCTCTTATTATGAATTGCTTGCCATGGATGTCCTTAAAAACAAAGGAGGTGCTGTCCAAGTTTAAAATTTTCTTTAATATGGTTGTGAGTAGAGTTGTGTGGTAGCACTCCTAGGTGCTTTCCAATCCTGGGGTGTTACACCCCTCGGGTGCCCACCGACGTCGCCCCTTCGCCTATATATTCATCTATTCAGGAAAACCCTATACACCCAAGGCATATTCCACGAAAAGATCCGTAAGCCGCCGCCGTCGTCAACCCTATCTCGGGAGGATTCTGAAGCTCTTCCCGGCACCCAGCCAGAGAGGGGAATCATCACCAGAGGGCTCTACATGGCCATGCCTGTCTCCGGGGTGATGCGTGAGTAGTTCATCCTTGGACTACGGGTCCGTAGCAGTAGCTAGATGGCTGTCTTCTCCTATTGTGCCATGATGTTTAGATCTTGTGAGCTGCCTATCATGATCAAGATCATCTTATTGTAATGCTACATGTTGTATTGCTGGGATCCGACGAATATTGAGTACTATGCCAAGTTGATTATTGATCTATCTTATATGTTATTTGTGATCTTGCATGCTCTCCATTACTAGTAGATGCTCTGGCCAAGTAGATGCTTGTAACTCCAAGAGGGAGTATTTATGCTAGATAGTGGGTTCAGTCTCCATTTAATCTGGGGGAGTGACAGCAACCTCTAAGGTTGTGGATGTACTGTTGCCACTAGGGGTAAAACATCGATGCTTTGGCTAAGGATAATTGTGTTGCTTACGTTATGCACTTTACTTAATGCAATGATCTGTTGCTTGCAACTTAATACCAACGGGGGACACGGATGTTAACCTGAAGGTGGATCATTAGTCATAGATGCTGTTGGATAACGGTGTATGTATCATGTTGTAATGCCTAAATAAATCTCATAGTAGTCATCATGTCTTGTACATGCATTGTTATGCATTCTCTATTTTGTCAATTGACCAGCTGTAATTTGTTTACCCAACATGTAGTTATTTATTATGGAGAGACATCTCTAGTGGACTGTGGAACCCGGTCCATTCTTGTACATTGATAATACAACCTACTGCAAACACTGTTCTTTTACATTCTCTGCAAACAAACATCATTTTCCATACTATATGTCTAATCCTTTGTTTTCAGCAAGCCGGTGAGATTGGCACTCTCACTGTTAAGTTGGGGCAAAGTATTTTGGTTGTGTTGTGTGCAGGTTCCAAGTCAACAGTCAGAACTCCTGATGACCCACAAGTATAGGGGTGTATCATAGTACTTTCGATAAATAAGAGTGTCGAACCCAACGAGGAGCAGAAGGTGCTGACAAGGAGTTTCGGTAAAGGTTTCACTGTAAACACTAGCAGAAAAGTTTATAGGGTTTTTTGATATAACAGGTAAATAAAATACGAGTAAGTAAAAGACAGTAATAATAATTCCAGCAAGTGGCCCAATCCTTTTTAGAGCAAAGGACAAGCCGGTTGGTTTACTTATGATGGCAAAATGTTCTTGAGGACACATGGGAACTTAGTCAAGTGCTTTTGCTTCAAATAGTTGATTAATCTTTATTGTTTTGATAAGTGTTGTGTGGGTGAACCTATGCTAATGCACCGCCCTTACTTGGACTAATACATACTTGTGATTATACATCTTGTAAGCATCCACAGTTGCAAGAAAGTAATTAAGATAAATCTAACCACAGCCTTAAACTCTGAGATCCTACACTCCCTCGTGCACCGGTATACTAACGGGGGTTAGGTTTCTGTCACTCCGGTAACCCCACAATTAGCAACCAAATACACAATGCATTCCCCTAGGCCCATAAAGGTGAAGTGTCATGTAGTCGACGTTCACACGACACCACTAGGAGAATAACACCACAACTTAAATATCAAACCATTAAATATTATTCAACATAATTCACTACTAGCGACAAGACTTTCCTATGTCCTCAAGAACTAAATAAACTACTCACAAGACATCATATGGATCATGATCAGAGGTGATTTAATGATGAATAACAATCTGAACATATACTTCAATTCACCGATAAAACTCAATAGCATCAACCACAAGGGGTAATTAACACCGGGAGAGTTCCCCTATGAACTAGACAAAGTACAACCCTAGATGTTACAGCGGAATGAGATGGGGCAGCGGTGATGATGGTGTTGGCAGTGGAGATGATGATGATGATGATCCCGATGAAGTCCAGCATGATGGCTATGATGATGGCGATGATCTCCCCCCTCCGGGAGGGAATTTCCCCGGCAGATTTCTCCCTGCCGGAGAGCTTTTTCTCTCTCTATTGTTTCCGTCCCGTGGAGGTGGCGGAATATTTCTTCTGGCTCCCCTCTCGAATATTAGGGTTGAGGGGTTGAAGTACGCGAAGGGGGAGTGCCTGAGGTGCGCCAGGGGCACCACACCATGCCTGGGCGTGGCCAAGGTGGGGTAATTAACACCGAGAGAGTTTCCCCTATGAACTAGACAAGTATAACCCTAGATGTTACAGCGAAAAGAGATGGGACAGCGGTGATGGTGGTGACGGTGATGGAGATGATGATGATCCCGATGAAGTCCTGCACGATGACGATGAGGATGGCGATGATCTCCCCCTCCGGGAGGGAATTTCCCCGGCAGATTTCTCCCTGCCGGAGAGCTTTTTCTCTCTCTCTTGTTTTTGCCCCGTGGAGGCGGCGGAATATTTCTTCTCTAACTCCCCGTGTCTTAGGGTTTCTGGGGGATGAATTACGCGAAGGGGGAGCGTCTGAGGTGGGCCAGGGGCACCACACCTGGCCAGGGCGTGGCCAAGGGGGGACCCACGCCCAGGGGTGGTGTGGGCCCCTCCTGGCCTATCTCAGCCTCCCCTTTTGGCTGCCTCCATCTTCTTATAAAATAAGACGGTGCTTTTTCCAGTTGAAATCTGACTCCGGCAGTTAATTATCCAATATCATCAAACATGCAAAATAAGACAAAATAACATAAGTAACACCTCTTAATATGAAATATATCAATGAATAACAGTAAATTATTATGTAAAATAGTGATGCAAAATGGACGTATCAAACCCCCAAGCTTAGACCTCGCTTGTCCCCAAGCGAAAGCTGAGCTCAGTAAACTAGACAAAAGTTTATGGAGTGAAGCGTCGATAATAAAGAATACGGACAAGAAGCATCAGTATTTACTAACAACACAAATCATTTTAAACAACAACTACTCATCATAAACCTAACTTGAACATGAGTAGTGAAACAACCACAATAAAAATACACGAAGGAAATTATAGATTAGTAATGGCACACTTCATTCTTGGTCATAGAACAATAAGCAATCAATACTTATCTTTCGAAAGGAGTCTTTATATTAGAGCTTATATTGCAGAACTTCACATACTCAATTATCACACCTTCTTTACAGTCATTGATAACTTGCAAAGCTATATTCTTAGAGGCAAAAGTCTTTGTGCTAAGACAAGGAAGGATAAAAGCATGATCGAAATATTAATGATATATAAGGTTGAATCACAACAACTCAAATGCTTGCTCAAGGAAGAAGGAAATAGGTGTACTGACTCAACATGAAAAGTAAAAGAAAGGCCCTTCGCAGAGGGAAGCAGGGATTAAGTCATGTGCTAGAGCTTTTAAGTTTTTGAAATCATATAGAGAGTAAAAATTAAGTTTTGAGAGGTGTTTGTTAATTGTCAACGAATGGTAGCGGTGAAAACAGTATTCTCCCTGTCAAACAGACTTTTAAGAGCGGCTCCCATGAAGGACGTTATTTCTACCAGCAAGGCAGATCATCCCTCTTTCTCTTTGGTTTACACATGCAGATATTTCACTGTTTGTCATTGCTTACTGATAATCAGGGCAAAAGTGTGAAGAGAATTAAGCGGTTAAAGTTGTAATTAATTGGGACTGGGCATCCCGTTGCCAGCTCTTTTTGCAAGTTATTGGATAAGCGGATGTATATGCCACTAGTCCAGGTGTAAAGTCTGTTTGACAAGTAGAATAAAGGATAACCACACTACTTCCTCATGAGCTAGTAAACATTGACACAAAAGGGAATAATAACATTTTGAATAATTTAAAGGTAGCACATGAAAAATTTACTTGGAGTGGCAAGAAATACCACATATAGGTAGTTATGGTGGACACAAATGGCATGGGTTTGGCTCAAGGATTTGGATGCACGAGAAGCATTCCCTCTCAGTACGGTGGTTAAGGCTAGCAAGGTCATGTGGCAAGCATAAAAGTTGGGGGATACACACAAATATACATGTAATAGAAGCAACCATGCTATCTTCCCTGTAAGCACAAATGTTTTAACTCAAAGAATACTAATCTTATTGGCTAGCAAGAAAGAAAGATAAAGGGATAATATTTTTGCATGTAATTCCCTCCTTCTACTTAAGTTTTCATGGTATTGTTGCTATGACCAATACTAAGTTTGCCACAACTAATATAATTTACTTATGTACCCAAAAGTGGCGTCAATACCAATGGCAAGATCAGCACATAAAGAAGATTGCAGGCTAAAATAAAATGTACCGAAAGTAAAGGTGGAACTTCTCATTAATATTCTGAACAAAGACACACTCAAACCAACGGATACATGGATAACTAAAGGATTGACACTCCACATCGCAAACCATCTTATAAGATAACTTCTCTACTCATGATATGACCACGAAATTATAAAAAAAAGGATAAAGATGATACTGGGCACTCCCCCAAGCTTGGAACAAGCCAAGGGAGTGCCATTACCCCTTGACGATTTAGGCTTGATCTCTTGGTGGTGAAGAAGACTCCTCGTCATCAAATTTCCAAGGCAGAGGCTCCCCATCAACGAAAGAGGATTTGGTTTCCAAGAACCTGAAACTAGCAGCTGAGCTTATGCGTTTGAACCTAGCTTCATACTCACAGTTTTGGTTTTGAAGATCGTAAATTTGCCCTTGTAACTTGGATGTAGTTTCACTAAGTGCGAAGATTATCCCACAGCTTATCAGTCTCCTTCTTGTGTTCATCAATAAGCTCATTAATGATCTTGTGGTTGATCTCCACTCCGCGCTCTATCATCTTCTGGTACCGGAAAACTTCATGCTCTACTTCTTCTAGCCTAGCCTTCATGTCCCCTTCAACCTTGGGTCCCTTGACATCTTCTCGAACAAGGACTCCATCCACAAGCCGCATCTCTTGAGGGTGCTGCTTCAGCTCATTGATGTATGGGTTGACGACGTTCTTGAAGAAGGTATCCTTCGGAGCCCCGGATGAAGACATCTTCTAATCTTGGAGCTAAACCTGGCAGAAACAGCTCGAAAACAAAACACGACGAAAACACGATATACGGACCTCGGGAGATCCGGGTATTATATAGCAAAAAGTTTTACGACAAAAGGAAGGTACAGGACGAAACGGGGTCGGAGACGGGCTCCGAGGAGCCCACACGCACCACGGCGCGGCCAGGGTGGGCCCGCGCCCAGGGGTGGTGTGGTGCCCTCGGGCACCGTTTCCTACCCTTTTCCGACTCATAATTTTCCATATTATGTAAAAAAACAAATATTTAGGTTGGAAAGTAAATCGCGAACTTTTTCTTACCGAAACTGTTACCTATTCCAAATCAGCTTTGCAGTTGTCTGAATTTGACTTTTTATAAAATCCTCTGGAGTTACCACTTTGATAAATCAACATCTTCATTATAAGAATCTCCAGAAATGTAATGCTTGAGTCTTTGACCATTAACCACTTGTGGTCTGTCCCCATCTAGTGAATTGATTTTAATCGCACCTGAGCGATAGACCTCCTCAATGATATAAGGTCCTTCCCATTTTGAAAGTAATTTTCCTGCAAAAAATCTGAGACGAGACCTATACAATAAAACTTTTTCACCTACGTTAAATTCTCTCTTAAGAATTCTTCTATCATGCCATTGCTTAACTTTCTCTTTAAAGAGCCTAGCATTTTCATAAGCTGCATTTCTCCATTCATCTAAAGAATTCAAATTAAGCAATCTCTTTTTACCGGCAAGTTTAAAATCTCTATTAAGTTCTTTCACCGCCCAATAGGCTTTATGTTCTAATTCTAGAGGCAAATGACAAGCTTTTCCATAAACCATTTTGTAAGGAGACATTCCCATAGGATTTTTATAAGCAGTTCTATAAGCCCACAAAGCATCGTTAAGCTTTTTAGACCAATTTTTTCTAGATTTATTAACAGTCTTTTGCAAAATAGATTAATCTCTCTATTTGATAATTCTACTTGACCACTTGTTTGGGGATGATATGGTGAAGCAATTCTATGATTAACATCATACTTAGCTAGAGTTTTTCTAAAAGCACCATGAATAAAATGAGAACCACCATCAGTCATGAGATATCTAGGCACACCAAACCTTGGAAAGATAATATCTTTAAGCATTTTTAATGATGTCTCACCATCAGCACTAGAAGTTGGTATAGCTTCTACCCATTTAGTAACATAATCAACAGCAACAAGTATATGAGTATAACCATTTGAGGAGGAAAAGGACCCATAAAGTCAAATCCCCAACAGTCAAAAGGTTCAATAACAAGAGAATAATTCATAGGCATTTCATTACGTCTACTAATGTTACCTACTCTTTGACATTCATCACATGATAAAACAAATTTTCTTGCATCTTAAAAAGGGTAGGCCAATAAAAACCTGATTGTAGAACCTTTTGTGCAGTTCTATCTCCAGCGTGATGTCCTCCATAAGCACTACCATGGCATTTGCTCAATATTTCTTTCTGTTCATACTCAGGAACACATCTTCGCATTATGCCATCTACTCCTTCTTTATACAAATGTGGGTCATCCCAAAAATAATGCCTCAAATCGTAGAAGAACTTTCTTCTTTGCTGAGCTGTAAAGGTCGGAGGCAAATACTTGGCAACAATAAAGTTAGCATAGTCAGCATACCAAGGACTTTCGCGTGAATTACCTTTATTGCAGCCAATTGTTCATTTGGGAAACTATCATTAACAGGTATAGAAGCATCTGATATATTTTCTAATCTAGACAAGTTATCGGCAACAGGATTTTCAGCACCCTTCCTATCTACAATATGCAAATCAAACTCTTGTAGTAAAAGTACCTGATACGTCCAAAACATATCTACTTTTTCGAACACTTTTGCTGTTGTTTTCCTCTAACTTGTGTGATTTGAATGCAACTAACATGGACTAACGCTGTTTTCAGCAGAATTACCCAGGTGTCTTGTTTTTGTACAGAAAGTTAAAGTTTCTTGAAAATTCCAGAAAAATTCCAGAAATTCTATTTTTCCAGAAGACCCACGAAGCCAGAAGATGAAGCAAAGAGGGGCAGAGGGGCACAACACGCAACCTCGGCGCGGGTGGGCCCTGGCCGCGCCGAGTGGTGGTGTGGACTCCGACACTCCCCTTTGGACTACATAATGCCTCTGACCTAAAAACTTTAGGGGGGGTCGACGCTTTTTCCAGAAAACCTCCAGAGCTCCGCTGCCATCGAAAACCCTATTTCGGGGATCAGAAACTCTGTTTTGTCACCCTGTCGGGACGGGGAATTGGAGGAGATTATCGCCATCATCATCACCGCCGCCTCTCCATCAACCATCCATGACTCCCCCATCCATGTGTCAGTAATTCCCCGCTGTAGGCTGAAGGGGATGGTAGGGATTGGATGAGATCGTTCATGTAATAATTGTGAGATTGTTAGCGCATGGTGCCTAGTACCCTTATTAGTACTTGATGTCATTCTTGCAACTTGTTATGCTTAATGCTTGACACTAGGGCCCGAGTGCCATGATTTCAGATCTGAACATGTTATTGAATCATGAGAATAATTATTGTTTTGGATCATTGATGACTCCCAAGTGCAGGAGATCAATTGTAGTACCTTTCAATTAGAAAAGGTTGTCGAACCCACGAGGAGCTGAAGGTATTGGTTAGCAAAATCGATAAATAAAACAATGAAAGAGGCGAGTGTTTTTGGTATTTTTTTTGTATAGGTGCAATGCAGAAAAGAAATAGTAGCAAGTCAAAGCTCTCAAAGAGAGAAAGCCCAATCCTCTTATGTGCAAGAGGACAAGATCAAGTGATGTGTAACTTATAAGTGGAAAACGTTCCCGAGGGCGGCATGGATATTACTAGGCATAGAGATTTATTAAACAACACGTCGAATATCTTGTCAAGTTTTAATCTTCTTCGGACGGAGCCATTTTTTAGGTAAAGCTAAATAAATAAACTAAACCCCTTATGATGGATCATGTGGCCAAGCAAATGACTGCACAAGAATTATTAAGACGAAAAGTCCCACCATAGCATTACACTCTAAGGTCCCCAATACTAATACCCTCATCATGCAACTTCATGACTCGGACCAGGGTTTACGTGTCCTCCCAAGTCACCCTCAATTCATTACACTACGGTGTTCTTATATGAGCCCATAAAGGTGAAGTGTTGTGCAGTCAACGTTTGCACAACACCATCATAGAATCACATAAAAGATAAACACTTGACAAAATACCAACACATGTCATATATAAATCATTGCCGATTCATCCTATGCCCTCAGGAACATACGGGAACTACTCACAACGTGCAAACATGATGATATTCAGTGGCATAAGTGGTACAACGCAATCTGAAAATATAACTTCACCTCCAAATAATGACAAGTACTCAATCACAAACATGAATAGTAGCACAAGACAAGTATCTAGGGTATAGCAACTCTCAAACTATGAGGGGAACGAGGTGGATCACGGAGGGGAACGAGGTGGATCACGGAGATGATGATGGAGATGGTGCTGGTCTTGGTGGTGGTGATGATGTAGAGGCCTCCTCCCACGCCAAGGAGGAGAGGTGATGACGATGACGGTGATTTCCCCCTCCTCCGGAACTCCGGAGCAGCAGAGTCTGATTCCCCCTCGGAGAGAATCAGGAGTTTCGCCGCCGCCACGGCCTCAGATGGACTTGGAAAAATTAGGGCGTAACTTTTCGGGGAGGACGAAGGCGTGCATAAAAAGCCCCAAGCGAGGAAGTGCTCGAGGCCCCACTTGGTGGGTCCCATGCGGCCAGGTACTGTGGCCACGTGGGCCCACCCATCTTGGGCCTCGAGGCTCCCCTCTCTTCGGTCTTCTTCCCTATGCGTTGTTCTCCATGAAAAAATGGCTGTGCAATTTTACTTTTATTATTTGGATCCCTGTAGCTCCTGAAACATTAAAAACAAGAAAAGGAGGTTTTCTGCCTCCCAGAAATTAAATACCAAAAATAGAGACTTTGTAAGAAAGTCCAATAAATCGTCTAAAACATGTAAAAATAATGATATTACAATGCAAATAACATCTTAATATGATGCTAAGAGTTGTATAAATGATGATATAAAATGCACATATCAATCATATCTATAAGTTGTATACACACGTCGCTGTCCGGAACCCGAGGCCCCGAAGTGACAGAAATTGGGATAACCGAAGGGGATGGTTGCGATGTGAGGATCACATGTGTTCACGGAGTGTTAATGCTTTGCTCTGGTGCTTTATTAAAAGGAGCACCTTAATTACCAGCAGTTTCCCTTGAGGCCCCGCTGCAAACGGGCTGGTAGGACAAAAGATGTTGTGCAAGTTTCTCATTGCAAGCACGTACGACTAAATACGTAACACATGCCTATGATTGATTATTACTTGGATACTTTATCATTATTTACTTGGAATTGCCCTATGTATGATTATTTCAAGAATTATCTTATCCATGCAACGCCCGTTCATCCATCCCTATGCCTACAGTATTTTAATCCTGCTGTTTACTGCAATTATTACTGCAGCTTTTCTTTTGCTGCTTCTATTAGTTTACTACTGCTACTGTCATAAAACTGTTGCTACTGATAAACTATGTCGAGCAAGTCTACTTCCAGGTGCAGCTGAACTGACAATTCATCTGTCAAGGCTTATAAATATTCTTTGACTCCCCTTGTGTCAAATCAACAAATTTGGTTTTTACTTCCCTCGAAGACTGTTGCGATCCCCTATACTTTTGGGTCATCAAGACTATTTTCTGGCGCCGTTGCCGGGGAGCATAGCTCTATTTATAAGCTCACCAGGGAGTTATACTGTTCGCTGCAATTCATTCATCATGGGTGAACATCGTGATGAGAAGGTTCACATATTGCCATCCACTACAAGGAGAGGTACAACTCTGAACACTTCTGCTGCTCTTGATTCACCATCTGTCATAAGTCAACTTGTCACACCACCACATACACATATTTCACGTGCTGCTACTTCTGCTGAATCTGAGAATATTTCTGATGAATTTTATGATGCTTCTACTGTGCTTGATGAAAGAGGTTCACTAGGTCCTTTTCTAGATGCTACAATTACTAAATCTAGACAAATTGAAAATACTGAAACACCTAATGAAATTCCAATTACACCAGTTTATTCACCTAAAACGAGAGAACATACTAGTGATGATCTTGATAATGATTTTATTGATGAATGCATGAATTGTGACACCTCTAAAGATGTTAATGCTATTAAAAATCTTATTCAAAGACGTGCTGTTAATTATAAACTTTCTCCTGATGCTAAGTTTGCTACATCTCCCATAAATATAAAAGATAAAGATTATGATTTCTCTGTGGATTTATCTTTTATATCCATTGCCGAGAAAGAACCTTTTCGAGATACTGAAAATGAAAGTGTTGTAGAACATATGAACACTCTTTTTACTTTAAGTAGTTTGTTTTCTGATGATATTAAGAAACGCAGTTACTTTGTCACTAAATTTTTTCCTTTCTCACTTAAAGATGAAGGTAAAACTTGGTTTAATCATTTATCTCCTGGATCTATTGAAAGTCCTATGGGTTTGGTCAATGTTTTCTTTCAGAAATATTTTCCTGCTAGTGCTCAACATGCTGCTTTACAGAAAATCTTTAACTTTAAGCAAAATGAGTAAGAGAAAATGCCTGAAGCTTGGGCAAGGTTTTGTTCTTTAATTAGAGCTTAGCCTGGACATCAACTAGCTAAAAATGAACTTCTTGATATATTTTATAATGGACTAACTTCTTTATAATGGACTATTTTATAATGGACCAACAATTTTTTGTGGCGGCTGGTGGCGGCGACGACCGGCGGTAGCTTCCGGCCGGTGGTGGCGGCGACCGGCGGTTTCTTCTGGGTGGTGGCAACGCCTGCTTGTGGCGCCGGTTCCTTCACGACTGCAGGTTTTTGTGGCGGCCTCGAGGGCCGAACGGGCGGGAGGCGCCGGAGCCTCGAGGTGGCGCCGCTGTCTGCCTGACCCCCTGAAGACCCTTCCCAAGACGAATCTGGGTCTTGGGCCATTCGAAGACCCACTTGGGGCATTCTCCAAGGACCAAGTGTTCCTCGGCTCCCGGAGGTTGCATGGGGGGTCGATGTCACAAAATTCGGGCACTATCGCAGTCAACATTACTTTCATCACGTCCTCTCTCATTCTAGTGTTGTGCATATCGCGGGTCAAAGGTTGTACGGTAGTGCACCCTGCGACTTCCTTCAACTCGCCGCCGGCCCCCACCATATGCAGGAGTATGGAAGGCTTGTCCTGGGAGTCAACAGATGTTGGGCATCATGAGATGGCAGTCATCAAAGGCATATATAGTTATAGAAGATGCTGCGGACTGACTAATTAGTTACCTTGGTGATGGCGTTGAGCTCGGCTAATGTCGAGACAAGGGCGCCGGTGCCGGCGACCGGCCTATCATTCTCCAGCCGCTCGTGTGCATTATCATTATTCTCCGCCTATTAGTATGTTGATCCATGGTAGGGGCACCGGTGGGGTCACCATGACCAGCGACACGTTATTGCTGGAGGTGCTGCCGGCGAAGCTGGGCACGTGTATCGGCCCCTGTTGACCTCCCGCATGCCAAGCAGCTATCCCCTCCATCAATGCAGGGGGTAAGAACGCCCGGTGCTTCTCGTCCACCTTCTCGTCCACTAACTTGTCCACCGTGCTGGAGTCCACCTTTTCGTGCTCTAGTGTCTCCAGCTTCTTCCTTAGCTCGACAACCTCGGCTTTATCCCTAGTCGACTTCCTCCTCTCCTTTCTCGCCTCGGTGTCCGTGCTGTAGTACTCGAGTAACTTCACGCTCGTACGAAAGCCGGTCACATGGCTAGTTGACGTCGGTGGCTTTGACTTGTCCCTCCCCTTGTAAATGTTCATCGCCCTGTTGAAAGTCGTGTCCCATGGCTCCGTCGACCCCTGCTGGGACAACGGGCCGGCCCGAGCCTCAACCTTCAACTCCTTGTCTTGTAGACAAAGGAAATTCAGGTGAACCAACGTAGAAATCAACGCAATGGACTTTGAGATATCCGCGGTAATTAAGTTCCTTACCAGCTCTTTCTCGAAGTCCCTCACATCGTCATCGTCGGTAACAAATTCCCCGTCCCCGGCTTTAGATAGTAGCGGGACCGAACAAAGTTCCAAACTTGCTCGTCCGTGATTTTATGCCACGGGTTCTCTTTTCCAAGTCTTGCAACCTCGACATCCTCCTTGTCCCAAACGGGCTGTTTTCCTCGGTAACCGCCGCTTACCAAACGGTGGTTACCTAAGTTCAATTCCCGCATATCCTTCCCCCACTGGGTCCATTTTTGAGCCTCTGGAGATTCTAAGGACAACTTGAATGCCTTGAACTCTTCTTCGTCGAGCATCGGCTCTTTGGCACTTATCTCGTCCCAGCTAAGACCCTTATCAATCTTCGCCTTCACCCAGGTTTTCCAGCTGCTCAAGGCGGTGCTCATCTTCGTGATGGCTAAACTATCCACCTTTTTGTTGAACGGCTCTAGGAACTTGTATCGTTGGTAAAGCTTCGTGAGGAGGGTTTGGACCAAAGCCACATTGTCCTTGCTTCTGAGGTCCTTCGTGGTGATCGGCACGGTTTTCTGGAGGATGCACCCTAGTTGCATGCCGTACCCGTGGGCAAGGTCCTTAGGCTCCAGTGGTTGGCCACTTGAGCTGACCTGAGTGAACTCGTCTGTGACGTTGCCGATCGCTTGCGGTGTCCTGTCCTTCCCCGGCTTCTTCTGCTTCTGAGCGGTCGGGTTACTGCCACCACCGCCATCCGTGTGTCACCACCCCCGACATCCGTGTGGTCGCCGCCATCGGTGGAGGTGGTTTCGTCCTCGTCGGCGCCGATATCCTCTATCTCATAGTCAGCATCGCCGCCACGAGCCAGTTCGGCAGCCTCCGTCTCCTCCAACTGCTGGGACATAGCCCAGAACGACTTGTTCTTTTCTCTAGCTTATTCTTCGACGCTCTTGTGTTTAGAAGGGCCGGGCACGTCGGCCGACATAGTTGCACTGCATTAAAAAGAGGCAAAAGTTAGTACAACAAATATAAGAAAACATCACTTAATTTAGTACTAAGATACCCCGGCCCATGCATTAGTCGCAATACCCCATATGTCCTATTTTTAGCAAAGTCATGCTAAATTTCACGAAAAAATTTGGCATGACCTTTGCTAAAAATAGGACATATGGAGTACCCGAATTTGCTGGAACGGAAGTTAATCGACGTTCCGGCAATCTCAAGGGCCTCTCGGGGTACCTGCAAGCATTTCACAAATCATGGGCACCGGCATAGCTGGCCGGCAACAACATCACGTAAACACATTTCCGTCAGCATAGCTGGCCGACAACAGCATCACATCAACACAAATAATGTTTGCCAGCATAGCTGGCCGGCAACAGCATCACAAACAACCACGACACGATGGTCGTGGTAGCACAGAACACATGGTCATCACGGGAGCTCACCAGGGGCATCTTCTTGCCTAGCTGCACACACAAGCACATGTACAAAAAAAAAGGATCATGTCAATGGTTACAAAATTAACAATGGGAGAAAGTGGATACATATAAAGTTCAGTTTCATTACACTAACAACAGTAATAGTGGTTGATAATCATGGAAGTACTTGTCCCTGCCATCATGCTGTAATCGTACTAACCTAACACAAGATTCAAGAACACACATGATTATCACACACAAGAACACTAAAACATCTACTGCATTTTTGCAAGCACCTAGAGCTGAGTCAATATATAACAAAATATAAGAAGCACCTAGCACCTAGAACACTAAAAACATCTACTGTATTTTTGCATATAACAAAATATAACAAGCACCTAGCACCTAGAACAAAATATAACAAGCACCTAGAGCCGAGCCAAAATATAACAAAACATCTAGCACACACAAGCATTTTTTTCATCTCATTATGCTTTCTATACACAGATTCATCATGTCCTAACCTAACTATAACCTAACTCTAACCTAACACTAACCTAGCAGCAACCCAAACCCAACAAAAGGTAGCAGCAAAATAGCCAAATCCTAGCTAGGAATTTCGTCAAACACGTTGTGTGCAGGGGTTCGGTAGGGGAGGGAGGAGGGAGAGAAGGGAAGCAAACCTCGGGGAGGGGAGAGAGGGGAGGTCACCGGTGACGAGGAGGCATCCGCGTGACCACCGTGGGCACGGGATCGGCCGGGATTGGAGGAGGCGACGGCGGCGAACGAGGTGTGCTCCCTGGCCGTGGCAACGAGCGACGAGGGCGGGGCGCGGGGGCCGACCATGAGGACAGCCGAGCCGAGGATGGGCGCGTCGAGGTGGAGGCGGCGAGGGGGAGGGAGGGGCAGAGGCGGCGAGGATGTCGATGGCGAGGACGGCCGAAGCGCGAGCGCGGGGGCGGGGGCGGGGGTGGAGCGCGCGGGAGTGGTTTGGACTTCATCGAAATCTCGGATGGAATCTGAAACCGTTGATGTCGTACGCCTGATAGGTCCTTACGTTGTGCCCGGGGCCCCGTGATATGTTGAATATGAGTTTTTCATCTTCCGTAGATGGCGTTTTACTCTTTGCTAGATCCATCTGCCTTTGCTTGAACCAACGCGTGAAGCTGGAGTTGTGCTCTCTGGTTACGTCTCCCTTCTTCCTCGGCCGGCCCAGGTCGATGTAATGTTGCTCGAGTAAGCATTTGTGCTCTTCCACCCAAGGTTTGATCAATTGTAAGTGTTGTAGAGCGACCCGGTGAGCCCTGTCGAAGTTGTCTTTTTGGCCATGAATGCTGACAAAGAGTGAGCGGGTGCCCTCGCGGTGACCATATCCATTAAGCCTGCTGAGGTGTATCCTCCTGGGCAGACCAACATCCTGGTTCTCGGTGCTTAGATAATTCTGGTAGAAGGAGATGCACTCGTAGGTTAGAAAGCCCTTGGCAATGCTTGCGTCTGGACGGGACCTGTTGCGAATGTATCCTTTCATGTCACCGTTCATCCTTTCGAACGGCATCATGTAGTGCATGAACGTCGGCCCGAGCTGCCTGATGTCATCAATGACATGGAGAAGGAGATGCACGCAGATATCAAAGAATGCTGGCAGGAAGTAAATCTCGAGCTCGCATAGTATCAGCACGATCTCTTCCTGTAGCCTGTCGAGCTACTTCACGCCGATCGACTTCCTGTTGATGACGTCTAAAAAGTTGCAAAGGGCAAGCAGCGTATCACGGACGTGCTCGTCCATTATCCCTCGAATCGCAATGGGAAGTATCTGTGTCATCAACACGTGACAGTCGTGAGACTTCATCCCGCTAAACCTCATCTTCGTTGCGTCCAGATATCTGCTTATCTTTCCCGCGTAACCATGAGGAAAATTGACTCCTAGGAGACACTTGTAAAACTGCTCAAGCTACTCCGGACTCATAGTGAAGCACGTAGCGGAAAGCACCACCGTGTTCCTCTTTACCCTTTTGCGGTGACCTTGCATCGTCTTGATCACTATCGGGGGCCTGAATATCTTTCTTGACACCAAGCCATTTCAGATCGTATCTTGCTTTCGGCCCATCCGTGGTCTTTTCTAGCATGTTGGAAAGAGTGCCAAGTAGACTCTCGGTGACATTCTTCGCAAGATCTATAGCCTACGGAACTGGCTGTCCTTTGACATGCGAAAGGAAGAAGATCACAGATGACTTCCCCGTCCCATTCAAGTCTTATGGTTAACGCGTCATTTACGGCGCAAGAACACTGACGACATTGGTTATTAAGTCCTAGGTAATACTTTCCCATGCAAATGGAACCTCCACCAACCACATCATACCATGGTTCCATCTGCCAGCCATAATAGAGTATCCACACTTAAGTAGACAACCAAATAGACATATTATTGTGAAGGTAGAGTTTTATGCTTTCTCTTTCGAGTAGAGATGATAGTATATAAGGAGGTTGCAAATAGTTTCTTAACAGATACTTCAATGGATATGAGCAAGTAATGAACTTGCCTTGTGACTGAAAGGTAGTGGAGTCCGATACTTGGTGTGGCTCCTGACTTCCTGGTTCTACAAAATACCATCATTGTCTGGTAAGGACAATGTTTAAAGAAGCAAATGATGCTCTTATGCATAAGAATGCTATGCATTAAGTTTCTTTGGTGTGATATTAAAATCTTGGTAAATTGTGAGATTTGGAGTGTTTTGAATAATATTTGTCTTTTGAATTATTTTAAGACATTAAATTATAATAAAGCGAATATTTGTTTATTAGATAACAGTAGAAACATTTGTTTTCATTAAGGAATATAAAAATTACTAAAGTTTTATTTTTATTTGATTTTGTTTGAATTCAACAAGATTTAGAAGTATTATTTCAGTATATAAACAAATTTGTGTAGAAAATAATTTACATCAAAATAAATGAATTTAATTTGAATAATATTTTATTTGAAGCTTTGAAATTATTTTAGGTAGATTATTAATTTAACAGCTTTGCATTTCAATTAATTTTAGAGTAAATAACTTTTACAAAATTTTATTTTTATTGCTTAGTGAAAAGACCAAATTGCCCCTGGTTCAACAGGGTTGAACTAGACCAAATCCTGGCCTGGCTCGGTCAGTGTCCGACCCGAGCCCCTCGTCCCTCACCTCTCTCTTTCTCACTCGCTCTCGCGACTCAGTGCCGCCGCCGCCGTCGCCCCTCTATTCCGGCGAGGTCCGGTCGTCTCCGCCGCCGTGCTGCGGTGCAATCGACGCGCCGATCGATGCTCCACCTCCTCCTCTGCTTCGATTCACTTTTCCCCGCCTGTCGCAGCCGTGCGCGACCCAACCCCGTGCTAGGGTTTCGGGTGTCTGCGCGGCTCTGCCGTGCTCGTGCTGCTCCGGTGATTCACCATGGATCGGTGCAAGGTTTCATCCCCTGTGCTGCCGTGGTGGTGGTGATGATGCTTGCTTCTCCCCTGGCTCTCCTCCATTGACCACACGGGCACTGCCCCGTCGTCATGGTGTTACGGCCATGGGCGTATGGTGAGCTCTCTCTTCTCTCCTCCCTTCTTCACTCCTTCCCTGGCCTTCGTGCCCTGCTCTGTGATGTGAACTACTAGTGGTGATTTTATGTTTCCTATTGCAAGGTGTGATGCTGCTCTATTGCTCCTGTGATGAACACAGGATGTGTTCTAATGTTTGTGACATGAATTTGTATAGATAGAATTTATAACTGAGTTGAAATATGCATTGCATGATCTAGCAATGATGTTGAAGTTATTTAAGCATGATTTAATCGAGTTTTGCTTGCTGTGATGCCTCCTTGAGAGTTACACAGAAGCTAGCTGGTTTAACATGCTTTTTTAATACTTTCATGTGCTTCTGTTGATGAACAGAAGATGTGTTTTGATGCCCTGATAGTGCTTTGTGCAAGTGTAGATGATTTTCTGGAGCTAAATGTTTTAGTTAGCTTGCTGTGATGCCTCTAGTGGAGTTACACAGTAGCTAACTATTAATTATAGCTTTGGGATTTCTTTTATGCTATCCAGTGCTCTTATTAGTGCACAGATGTGCTTGTGGTGCTTTTTCCCTTGTGGAATTAGTGCCCAGCATCTATTTACTGGATTTGTGCTTCCATCAGATGTGGATCAAAGCAATATTTGCTTGCAAGCCTTTGCTCCAATGTGTGGATTTGCTTCCCTTGCCTATGATGCACAGGCTGAGGCCATGATTTAATAAGAACAGATGCTTGCTTGATTTTATTAACTCCCTATGATGACTGAGCATAGCATCACTATGCTAGACTGAGGGAAAAGCCACTACACCCACTCCTGTGTATCTAGCAGGTAATCTTGCTAGAAGTAATGTAGCAACCTGTGCTCAGGTGTGGTGATGGTTGTGTGGTGTGCTTGTGGATCTTGTGGCTTTCTTGATCAATAGATCCTGTGGTCTCCTCCTTGTTCGCCTTGCTAGCCTGCTCCTCCAGCTCCAGATGCTTCCCTTGAGCTTCTGGCCTTCCCTCCTTGCTCCTATGCTCCTTGCTTCCTCTATCCCATCTTGCTCCTGCTTTTGGCAAGGATTCAGTGGTGAAAAGTGGATGGATCTGTGGTTTGGTGATGAACTGGGTGCTGTGGTTGATGAACTCGAGCTGGTTCTTGCTGTGAGAAATGGTGCTAATTTGCTACGATTCCTTGATCTTATCCTCCCCAGGCTGGTGTTCACTGTGCTGTTGACAGCACAGAGCTGTGGAGATGAATGTGTTGTGTGTTTACCTGCTTGCTCAGTTCAGTGAACTGGGCCTCGGCATGTTTGAGATTATCTCTAGGTTGTGAATTATTTTAACTTGCCAAATGGATTTGTGTCCTATGATGTTGTACTGAGGCATAAACATTCTGATTAAGAACAGATTCTACACTAAGTTGCCTAATCAACTCAATGATAAAATTAGCAATACACCTTATTGCTAATCTGAGAGTAATACTAATCCTAACCCCCTCTTTGTATTAGTTTTCCTTTGTTTTTGCTTTTCTTTTGTTTTGCAGGAACAACACTGGAATGAAGATCAAGAAGAAGAAATACAAGACATTTAGTTTAGGAAATAATTGTAATTTTTCCTTTTTGTATTTCATTATGTTGTAACAAAATTTGTAAAGACATTGTATTGTTGTATTCAATCAATAAAATGATTTGTTTATCTATATAAGAATTCATAAATTGTAATTCTTATTGCAAAGATTTGAATTATTCAAATCTCTATTAATTCATTTATATAATTATTGTTTTAGTTACTTAAATGTTTGAATTTGAATTTACTTTACAAATTCAATTATTTGAATATTTAATTTGAATTCAAATTCCTTCTACAAGCAAATTCCTAAAGGTCATGTCAAAAATTATGAAATTCACCTAAGATGATCTAAAGCTTAAATTATAATACTGATCAAACTTTGATCACTTCAGGGTTTTTAGTTTGCAAAAAAATTATTCAGATTTTCAGATGCATGCATGCAGATGCACAAATTCCTATTTCTACCCTTCGTTAGCTCCTAAACGTTGGGGTATTGCATACTAGTTGGCAATGTGTTCCCCTCGGGAAGACGCTCGTGGAAGAATTGCATCTTCTTGTTGAAGCTCACGTTGGTCCATTTGTTTCCCGACTTCATCTCCAGAGCATCAAGCGTTACTTGCAAGCGCGTATCCTATGGCTGGCACCCAGGATGAGTCTTCCCGTCTATCTCCATTTGCGCCAGCTTGGCTTTCTCTCTAGCGGTGCTCGTCTCCTCGAGGAGGAGTTCTTGAACATGGGAGTCCATCAAGGCCGACATTAGTGAGTTCTGCGTGTTCGCGTCTTCTCCACCACCATCTACTCCTTCATCATGTCTGCCGGCATCTCCTTTGTCATGATCATCTTGCCCGCCCTTGTCTTCACACGCAACATTTGTTGTCGGCGCTTGGTTGAAGCCTTGCATGAAACCGCGCGTGAGCAGGTGATCCTCTAATTTTCCGGAATCAGGGTCGATCCATCTCACAAGTTTGCAACTTCGACACGGGCATCGTATCTGGCTCCCGTTGCACCGAATCATTTATGCCTTCGCTTCTTCCTTGTAGCTGCTGATTCGACCGGAGCTCATCTTGATGACCATGGTCGCCTACGCGGTATACATATAGAGTGTGTTATTAATTAGAATTAATTAACCGCAACATGCACCCACACATACACAAACATGCATGTTCAACGAAAAATTCGGCATGAATTCCCCTAATAGTAGGACATATGGGTGGTGCAAAAATTTACCGAAATGGAAATGAATCAACATTTTGGCAAACATCCATGCACCACGCCGGCGCAACGCAACAAAAGGCAACAACATGCAAAGATTGATGCACACCACACACAAGCTTCATGTATAAACATCCATCATCGCGCCATATACGTGCAAACATCCATACACACCGCCGGCCACACAAAACGTGCATATATATACATATCCATCCAACAATACCCACCTAGTAGATCTAGATCCGTTACCGAGACGTGACCGTGATCGATGAGAGAGAGTGTGTGGTGATGGAGAGAAAATAGTGGAGAAAAAGAGATGTATTGGGAGAGGAGGAGAGTATGTATGGAGGCTCTCCCCAAGCCCTCACAAATTATATATCAAATAAAGTAGGTTTAATTACAAATAATGTAGAAAAGTATGGGCAAAATGGCATGGGAGAGAGGAGGAACTCGAGCTAGCTAGGGATGGGGGAATGGAGAAGAAGGGGTCACATGGGGAAAGTGGGGGTGCCACCTTTTTGTAAATCTGGCGCCCACTTTCTGTGGCGCACGGTGCTCGGTACGCCACAGAAAGTCATGTTTCTATGGCGCATCCACAAGCATGCGCCACAGAAACATGACTTTCTGTGGCGCACCGAGCATTGTGCGCCACAGAATGTGCCCAGATGGATCTGGTCCAATGATTGGCCATGGGTCCCATAGATTTTCTGTGGCGCATGCGCATATGTGCGCCACAGAATGTCTACTTTCTGTGGCGCATGGGCTAGAAATGCGCCACAGAAAGGCAAATATTTCTGTGGCGCACCTTGCTCCATGCGCCACAGAATTATTTCTGTGGCGCACGAATTAAGTGTGCGCTACAGAATGGCCGTCTACCTATAAGCTTTTCTCTACTAGTGACTGATGCTATTAAGTTACCTCCTTATTCAAAATACATGAAAGATGTTGTCTCTAAAAGAGAAAGATTCCTAATGAAGAGATTTCCACCATGCTTGCTAATTATTCTTTCAATGGTAAGGTTCCGAAGAAGCTTGGAGATCCAGGTATACCAACTATTCCTTACTCTATTAAAAATAACTACGTTAGAACTGCCTTATGTGATTTAGGTGCAGGGGTGAGTGTTATGCCTTTTTCTCTTTACAAGAGGCTTCATTTGGAAAAATTGATACCAACTGATATATCTTTGCAAATGGCTGATAAATCTACTGCTGTTCCTGTTGGTATATGTGAAGATGTTCCTGTTCAAGTGGCTAATAATTGCTTAATATTAACTGATTTTGTTGTGCTTGAAATGCCTGAAGATGATAATATGTCTATTATTCTTGGAGACCTTTTCTTAACACTGCAGGGGCTGTTATTGATTGCAACAAAGGAAAAGTAACTTTCCATGTTAATGACAAAGAACATACTGTTTATTTTCCCAAGAAGCTGGACAAGATATTTGGAGTGAATACAATTACCAATCTTAAAAGTATCAAAGTGGGAAGTATTGATTGCCCTATATATGAACCTCATGAAGAATTTCAATATATTATGATTGGATCTATAGCTATACAATTTAAGGTAAAATAATTGTTCAATGTGGTTTAATTCTTTTATGTCATATAAAATGTATTTGGTGGCAAGACTTGATCAACCTTGTTAACAAATATGTTTTACATGCATAAAATTGCTAAACAACATTTTCTTTTCTCCTTTGTTTTACCTACTGTTTTGCTACTGTAATTTGCAAGTTAAGCAATGTTTGGTCTTTACGTAAATTCATTTTTGCTTCGTTTTCATTGTTTAAAGCACCCAGAAAATGTCAGAAATAAAAGTTTTCAAAAAATTCTGAAAAAATTCTACAAGTCCTAGTTTTTAAAATGGAACATGGGAGTACCAGAGAGTGACCAGGGGGACCCACCAGGCCACCACACGCCACCACAGCGCGGTGGAGGGCAGGCCACGCCCTGCCCTGTTGTGGGGTCCACCTGGCCCTCCACTTACTCATCTTCCTCCCACTCCTTTCTCTCTCCCGACCATACACATCACCATTGCTCAAACTCGTGTTCTTGCTGCTCTTGCTCGAGATTTTTCGATCTACTTGCTCAGCCCATCTTTGCTGCTGAAATTTGGATCAATTGCTCTCCGGTATGTGACTCCTCCGATTATCCAATAGAATTTTGTTTAGTTGTGTATTTCTTAGCATTTTGGTACTGTAGGTGACATGTTATGAGAGTTTGCATGCTTGTTCTTGTTTAGATTAAATAGTTTTGATGCATGTTTAGTCCCCTAGCAAGTCTCCCTAGTGTTTCCCTTGATTTAATCACTCCAAAACCACTTTTTATGAGGTTTGTTTAAAATTTCAGAAAAGGAAGATGGATAAACATACTTATGGAGAAATCTTTGAGAGGCAAACACCACCTCCTCAAGGGAAACAAGGTCCTCAAGATCAAGAGGTTTACCTAGGCCATCATACAATGAGGATCTTTTGGCACCAAGAATCGGTGAAGAGGAAGATGATGGTGTTGCACATCCATCTATTTTTCCATGCTTTAACTTTATGAGAGATGCAGGGATTTATGATGACTTCATGAGATTAATTAACAATGTTGGCTTGATGGAATTCATGCAGGATGAGAGGCCACAATATGCTAGACTCACTAAGATTTTTGTTGAGAGCTTTAAGTTTAATAACTCTACTTTTAACCCCACTGTTGAGTTTAAGATTTATGATCGTGCATGCAACATGGACTTGAAAAGGTTTTGCAGGGTCATAGGTGTTGCTCCATCTGGGACAGCGAGGAAGATCAAGGCACAGCCGCGCGAGTTCTTAGATCTTTACCATGAGCTGAGCTATGATGACTACAGTAGAGTGCAGCGTGGTAAGATAAGGAACATTCAGTTTCCAGCCATCAGGTACTTCACATATTATCTTGCCACGAGTGTGCTTGCTAGAGAGAACACTAGTAATATTTCTAACTACCATCTAGCCTTTCTTGCTACTGCACTTAAAAATGATAAAACCTACAACCTTGGTGCCTTGATTGCTCGCCGCCTTGCCGCCAAAGGTCCCATCTTTGGAGGCATTATTGTTGCACGTGTTTTAGCTGGCCTTGGTCTTTCTGTTGATCCTTCTGATGAATTATTGATTCCTGAAAGACTTGATCTTGCTGCCATGAAAGTTCATGATTTTGTTACTACTAGTTCATACAATGGATATTTGATTTATAGAGTTGTTTTTGCTAATGGACCTGAGCGGGAGGTCCGGCTTCCACAGCCTAGTTTGTTCAGTGTTTTCAGGGGTCCTCTATCATATTCGAGGGAGGATTTGGAGAACTATGTCGGTGCACCGGATTTCCATTTACAGCACTACCCTGAGCACCGACAGGAGACCTTCGTGGCGCCCCCTGAGGATTACACCGTGTACCACGGTGGTGCATCCTCGAGCTTTTAGCCGGACGAGGAACCCTCCTCGTCGTACACTGAGGGTGCGCCTAGCTGGCGGCCATGGGGATAATTTGTCTCCCACTTAGGCCAAAAGCCTAAGCTTGGGGAGAGGTATGGCGACTCACCGATAGCTCACTCATTTTATCATATTCATATCATGTCGGTACTTTGTATATCCATGCTTTAGTTTGTTGCTCTTCTTTTTCGCTTTTGTTTCTTGTATTCATTTTATTTTCGCAAAACACCAAAAGATCAAAAGTATTTTCTTTATTTCTCTTCCTTTTGAATTTGTAGCACTAGTTTACTTTAGTTTTTCATTTCGGTTTGTTATTCAAAAATCCAAAAAGATTTTACTTTGTTTGCTTGTTGTCTTTCTATGCTTGGTTTAAATCGAAAACCCAAAAATATTTGTTGTTCTTCTGCTGTTTTGTATAGTTGTTTCAGGGTTCGAAAATTTCCGTGGTTCCACTTTGGGCTTGGTTATCATTTCACATCATTCAAGCCACACAAGTGAAAATTCACGACAACCCGGATGTGGTAAAAGGCTGGTATGAACTCTATTTGTTTTTCATTTTTGTAAATATACCTCTTAATGTGAACATGCTTAGCTATCATGGCAGTGGTTATGTTATTTAATGATTACTTAGTAGTTCGTGTCATCTTATGATCAGTACCAATTTGCTAATATTAAATAACATGTCATATAGATATTTGCATGCATTGTTCTATTCGTAAAACGGTATGGCAGGATGGTATCCTCCTCTGAATAATTTACTTGAATTGACTTGGCACATGCTTACACATGTTATGACTGAAAAATAAATGTCAATTAAGCCTTGATGATCTATTTTGCCTCAGAGTTTTAGTATCATTTTATGCCTCCGTTAATGTTATTCTGACGCAAGTATGATTATGACCGTTATCGCTCTCTTGGTTGTCACTTCCCAGTCTCCAAATCCTTAAAACCAAGTTATCCCAAAGAGTCCACCAAAAATTCGTATGCATGGTATTTCGAACCATTCCAAGTAAATTTGCATGTGCTACCTTTAAAACCGTCAAAATATTTCCCTTTTGTGCCAATGTTTACCAGCTCATGAGGAAGTAGTGGGTTATTCTTTATTCAACTTGTCAAATAGACTTTACACCTGGACTAGTGGCATATACATCCGCTTATCCAATAATTTGCAAAAAGAGCCGGCAATGGGGTGCCCAGTCCCAATTAATTACAACTTTCACCGCTTAATTCTCTTCACCCTTTTGCCCTGATTTATCAGTAAGCAATGACAAACAGTGAAATACATGCGTGTGTAAACCAAAGAGAAATAGGGATGATCTGCCTTGCTGGTAGAAATAACATCCTTCATGGGAGCACTACTAGGAAAAACGCTATCAGTGGCGCACCAAAAACGCTTTCTGTGGCGCATGGAGGATGCGCCACAGTTAGATCGCCACTAAAATATTTAACTTGTGCCATATAAAATTATTTAAAATATTTAGTAGACCATTTTTTGTTATATTTAACTTGTGCCACATCAAAATATTTAACTTGTGCCATATCAAAATGTCCCTATTTTCCCGATGTTCCCGATTTTCCCGATGTTCCCGATGTTCCCGATGTTCCCGATTTTCTCGATGTTCCCGATGTTCCCGATTGTCCCGATGTTCCCGATGTTCCCGATTTTCCCAATGTTCCCGATTTTCCCGATTTTCCCGATGTTCCCTATTTTCCTGATGTTCCCTATTTTCCCGATGTTCCCGATGTTCCCGATTTTCCCGATGTTCCCGATGTTCCCGATGTTTCCCGATTTTCCCGATGTACCCAAGCCCATGCGCCACAGTAAGTTCATGTTTCTGTGGCGCATGGGATTGGATACGCCACAGAAATGCATGTTTCTGTGGCGCATCCAGTCCCATGCGCCACAGAAATGGGTGGTGGGCCTCGAATTCAACTGTGGGTTATGGGGCCCACGATATTTCTGTGGCGCATGGGACTGCATGCGCCACAGAAATGCCATATTTAGTGGCGCATGTCCGGCCCATGCGCCACAGATATGTGTGGCGCACCTCACGGGATGCGCCACTGATAAACTTCTGTGGCGCACCGCAAAAAGGTGCGCCACAGAATGTTGATCCACCTATAGCTAGTTTCCTAGTAGTGGAGCCGCTCTTAAAAGTCTGTTTGATAAGGGGAATATTGTTTTCATCCGCTACCATTCGTTGACAATTAACAAACACTTCCCAAAACATTTTTACTTCTGTTTTAAAAATAAAAAGCTCTAGCACATGTTAATCCCTGCTTCCCTTTGTGAAGGGCCAATCTTTTATTTTTATGTTGAGTCACCATCCTTTCTTTGAGCACTTCTTCGAGAGCATAGCTGTCATTCTTAGTGTAATGTGCTTGTCCCAAAATATGATTAATTGAGGTATAACTATGCTGCTTTTATCTTTGATATCTATATATCTAGTCTTCACTTGAACTTCAGAGGTGCCTTGGCATTTATGCTTTGCCCTTCAAATAAAGGATACCATTTTGTCATATCTTATTACGAACATTGCAATTCATATGGATAGATGTATGTTATGTTATTTATTCTTAGTACTTTGGTATCTTCTTATGATTTGCATAACTACTAGGTTTCATTATTTGCATGGTTCCTATTATGAATTGCCTAAGTTGTTGATCATATAGTCGGTATGTATACATCATATGAAGCAAATGTGTTCGTAAAAGTTTCTTTTATCGCACTCAGTTGTTAACTGAATTGCTTGAGGACAAGCAATAAGCTAAGCTTGGGGGGAGTTGATACGTCCAAAATGTATATACTTTTCCGAACACTTTTGCTGTTGTTTTTCCTCTAACTTGTGTGATTTGAATGCAATTAACAAGGACTAACGCTGTTTTCAGCAGAATTGCCCCAGTGTCTTGTTTTTGTGCAGAAAGTCAAAGTTTCTGGAAAATTCCAGAAAAATTCCAGAAATTCTATTTTTCCATAAGACCCACGGAGCCAGAAGATGAAGCGAAGAGGGGCACAGGGGCACCACACGCACCCTCGGCGCGGGTGGGCCCTGTCCGCGCCGAGGGGTGGTGTGGCCACCCTGTGTGGCCCCCTGACGCTCCCCTTTGGACTACATAATGCCTCTGACCTAAAAACTTCTGGGAGGATGGACGCTTTTTCCAAAAAACCTCCAGAGCTCCGCCGCCATCGAAAACACTATTTCGGGGATCAGAAACTCTGTTCTGGCACCCTGCCGGGACGAGGAATTGGAGGAGATCATCGCCATCATCATCACCGCCGCATCTCCATCAACCGTCCATGACTCCCCCATCCATGTGTGAGTAATTCCCCGCTGTAGGCTGAAGGGGATGGTAGGGATTGGATGAGATCGTTCATGTAATAATTGTGATATTGTTAGGGCATGGTGCCTAGTATCCCTTATTAGTTCTTGATGTCATTGTTGCAACTTGTTATGCTTAATGCTTGACACTAGGGCCTGAGTGCCATGATTTCAGATCTGAACATGTTATTGAATCATGAGAATAATTATTGTTTTAGATCATATCTATAAGTTGTATACACACATCGCTGTCCGGAACCCGAGGCCCCGAAGTGATAGAAATTGGGATAACCGGAGGGGATGGTTGCGACGTGAGGATCACATGTGTTCACGGAGTGTTAATGCTTTGCTCCGGTGCTTTATTAAAAGGAGCACCTTAATTACCAGTAGTTTCCCTTGAGGCCCCGCTGCAAACGGGATGGTAGGACAAAAGATGTTGTGCAAGTTTCTCATTGCAAGCACGTACGACTAAATACGGAACACATGCCTATGATTGATTATTACTTGGATACTGTATCATTATTTACTTGCAATTGCCCTATGTATGATTATTTCATGAATTATCTTATCCATGCAACGCCCGTTCATCCATCCCTATGCCTACAGTATTTTAATCCTGCTGTTTACTGCAATTATTATTGCAGCTTTTATTTCGCTGCTGCTATTATTTCACTACTGCTACTGTCATAAAACTATTGCTACTGATAAACTGTGTCAAGCAAGTCTACTTCCAGGTGCAGCTGAATTGACAATTCATCTATCAAGGCTTATAAATATTCTTTGGCTCCCCTTGTGTCGAATCAACTAATTTGGGTTTTACTTCCCTCGAAGACTGTTGTGATCCCCTATACTTGTGGGTCATCAGTACCCATCTTATGAGCCTAGGCTTAGCATCTTTCTTTTCCATAAGGTATTTAATAGCAGAATGATCAGTGTGAATGGTAACTTTTGAATCAACAATATAAGGTCTAAATTTGTCACAAGCAAAAACAACTGCTAAAAATTCCTTTTCAGTGGTAGCATAATTCTTTTGAGCAGCATCAAGTGTTTTACTAGCATAATGAATAACATTTAACTTCTTGTCTACCCGCTGTCCAAGAACAGCTCCTACAGCAAAATCACTTGCATCACACATTATTTCAAAAGGTAAAGTCCAATCAGGCGGTTGAACAACAGGAGCTATGATTAAAACTTTTTTTAGATGTTCAAAAGCTTCCTTGCAATCATCGTCAAAAACAAAAGGTACATCTTTTTGAAGAAGATTAGTGAGGGGTTTTGAAATTTTAGAGAAATCTTTAATAAACCTTCTATAGGAACCGGCGTGACCAAGAATGCTACGGATACCGTTCACATCCCTAGGACGGGGCATTTTCTCAATTGATTCAACTTTAGCTCTATCCACTTCAATTCCTCTTTCGGAAATTTTGTGCCCAAGGACAATTCCTTCATTAAACATAAAATGACATTTCTCCCAGTTAAGAACAAGATTAGTCTCTTCACATCTCTACAAAACTTTATCAAGATTGTGCAAGCAGTTATCAAAAGAAGTTCCATAGACGGAAATATCGTCCATGAATACTTCCATAATTTCTTCACAAAAACCATGAAAAATAGCAGACATGCATCTTTGAAATGTAGCAGGGGCATTACACAAACCAAAAGGCATACGTCTATAAGCATAAGTTCCATAAGGAAAAGTAAAAGCAGTTTTCTCTTGATCTTGTGCCTTAACAGCGATTTGTGAAAATCCAGAATAACCATCAAGGAAGCAAAAATGAGTTTTCTTAGACAACCACTACCAAAATTGTGTCGATCCACGATGTTTTGGCGACGACGTTCCGATAACGTCGCGTGTTTCCGTCGTGGAGGGTCGAAAGGCTGAATTTGCTCTCGACGTTTTGGTTGTTTTGATAATGGGCCGGCTGGGCGTGACGTTTCGCCCATGTTTCATCGCGGATATGCGTTCCCCGGCCCAGTAGCCCTGTTACGTTCGACGAAACTTGTCCGGGTCACGGAAAACGTCGCGGATGTTCGTGCTCTGGTTCTAAAATAATGCATTCGGACGATGCAAATATCAAGTGTGCTAGACTTACATACATTTTTATTACGGGAAAGAGATATGGGATGATGTGGAATCGCTAGTTCACATTATATATTAGTCGATCTTCAATACAGCAGTATTACAAAACCTAGATACAAAAACATTATTTTGGGATCTAGCTAGTTCGACTTGCTGAAACCTAAACATATACAGTGGGAACTACGCATCCGATGGCCCTGGGATATCACCTGCCTTTGCGATCAGAGCTTCCTTGTACGTGAGCGCTAACTCATTCTGCATTTTCCCAACCTGCCTCGTCAGGTCGAGGTTGCTGTCCATCATCTTCTTCAGATCTTCCAGCAACGAAAGGATCGCCTTGTTGGTGGCTTCCCCCTTCTGCGCCAACTCCTTTCTGGCTTCAATCACCTTGTCGACATTGTCGCAGGCGAGGTTCAGGGCCGCTTCAGTCTCAGCTTCTATGAAAGTTACCCTCGTCGCCAGAAACTCGAAGGTGAGCGTCTCCTCGGATGCAACTGCCCTGTACATGCATGCATTGATTGGAAGTTGATGTTAACCTAAAGACGGAACTAAGAAAGATGAAAGCAGGAGGAATTCAGAAACGGATCAGAAGCCCATGAACGGAAATGGAAATTCCCATAGAACATATCTACGTCGAGGAAGCAGAGAGCGCTTCGCCGCTGGAGCCATGGCATGCCCTAGATCTATTTATAGAAAGGCGGTGGTTAGTGAACCGGGGGCGCATGCACGGGTGGGTGAGTGGAGCAGAACTGCAGAGGCACGTTTGAACTACGCATGCACGGCGAGTGGAGCGGAACTGGAACTTCACATTTCACGTTTCACCACAAACGTAGGGCGTGGATGCATTTACGTACACTGGCGAAGGGACGGGACGGGACGAGACGGGACGGGCATGCCTCGCATTAACGCCGGCGTCTGCGCAGCGACCAGCCTTCTCGGCTTCCAAAGCTGGACTGCGTCTGCGTGGTGGAGACGTGTCTCACCCGGCCTTCGGTTGGCGCACTGCCCAGCCATCTCAGCGCCCAGACGTGTCTCCGCAGTGATCAGCCTTCTCAGCTTCCCAAGCTGCGACTGCGCCTCCGCGGCGGAGACGTGTCTCTCACCCGGCCAGCCTTCTGGCGCAGTGCCTAGCTGTCTCGGATCCCCGAACTGCATGTGTCGCCGCGTCTCACCCAACCGTCGGTGCCCGCCCAGCGCCACCGCTTCCCGTCTCCCCGGTTCCTGCTCGACCGGCCGGCTATAAAAGCAGGCACACACCACCTGCTCGCAGTCACCCACACCACCTCCTCGCAGTAGCCCACACACACACACACACAGACTACTACCCGTCCTCAATGCTCCGTCGGACGCGCGCTATTCCTCGCCGCGCCGTAGTCACCACCAAGCATCCTCCGATGAGTACCGGCACCGGGGTTGGAGGCAACGCCGCCGCGTCGGCTAACCTCGCCGCGGTGTATGCTGCCATTGACCAGCTGTACGAGGACGCAGCTGTGGGGAACGTCTACTTCCGGCCATTCTACGAGGACGGCAGCGACGAGGAACCGGTACACCCCATGTTCGAAAACTAGATTGAGTTACTAGTTTGAGTGGCTTGGGTTAATCTCTGATAGTTACTAGATTGATTTACTAGATTGAGTTACTAGTTTGAGTGGCTTGGGTTAATCTCTGATAGTTACTAGATTGATTTACTAGATTGAGTAGTTACTAGTATAACTGGTCGAATCTAGCCCGCCCCTCTAGTTTTTATACCAAAGTAATAATGAAGTATGTATGTCTCTAGATGTGGTATTGCAAAATATCAATTACGCATATTGCAAATTTCTCTGTGACTAAATACATGACCATATCTATGTTTCTATACATTATTTAATGCTATATATATGTGCTGGCTTTAATCCAAAAACTGTTTTGTAGGAACTTCCGGATGCAGAAGTGGGCACTGATGACGAAGAAGATATACATGCCAAAGCTAGGCATGTGCTGAGGAAATTGCGGGCTGGAGAAATCCAGTACCGTAATGGCCTCAACTGGTTCTGCCCGTTCTGCAACCAGAGGCTTGCTACTGACCGCAGCAGTGTCCAGCAGCATGCAGCAGGCCGCACTTCCCTTGCCTCGAAGAAACGAGGCAGCTACAAGGCGAAGCACGCTGCATTCAGTTTCTTTCTGCAGGAACTGCCTTATTAAGTTGGTGTCGAATGTGGCATCGTGCAGCCTCCAAAAGAAGAAGAAGAAGAAGAAGAAGAAGGAGGAGAAGAAGAGGAACTGGTCCTAGCTAGCTGTGTTTTTATCTTGGCGAAGCTGTATGCCGCAGCATTGTAATGAACCTGTTATCGTGTGTTTGAATCAACTTAGTTTTCTCTTATGTCGATTCTTATACTATTAACTATGTTGTTTGTCTCGTTTTTAAAGCTGGGAGAACAATTTACCAACCTACTACAACTTAATTTTAAGCACAACTGTTAGTCCTAATCAATCAGGTATCAGTAGAACTCATCCCCACGGACCGTCTATTCAAGTTTTTGAGATTTGCACAGCAGGATACACAAACTACACAAACCCATAGCAACAGCGACACATGCATCGCTCAACCGGTATACCAGCGAACACGTTGACACAAATACCATGTCCACGTTCCTTAAACCAGAAGATAACCATTTCGTTTCGTAGAATTTGGGCGTCCTTGACAACTATTGCCCAGTTTGTAGTGATGACCGCACGCCCATCATGCTCGCTCATCGATATCTTGACTTGACGAGAACCTTTGTATTCCTCGTTAGTGACACGCAAAGGTCTTTCTTTATGTAGATACTGCTTGAGGAATTTCTGACTGTAATCCACTGAGAAGTACTGAAAGCAAAAGAAATCAGCTATCAGTTCATGCTGTGTCGATTGGTGAAATGAGATATTAAAAGAATGTCAAAGTTCTCACCATCTTGGAGTTCCTCCCCTCGACTGCAGAGGAGGTGATCTGGCAGACATAAAAAGGTATGTCAGGTTTTCTCTTAGATACTTGTCTCTTGAGAAATTTGAGCCTTCTCACTGATAAACCCATATGGTTTCCATAACAGATGTGCTTTTCGAAATCTTTATTCCCCTGATAAGGACCTACGTGAAAGAAAAGTAAATTTTAGAGAGTAGTACATTTTTGCATAGACGAATTCAATTTTTACAATCCAAGTTTAGATTTACCCCTAGTTGTAACAATGCGTAGGCCCTCTTCATCACTATGACACTCAGATTCATAATCCGAATCAGATTCAGAATCAGAATCAGATTCTCTACTGAAGCAGATTTTATCAACGTTTTCATCATGGTGAGTGTCATCAGCAATACTGTTATGCTCCTCGTCATTGCAGAACTCCATGTTTTCTGCCTTCATTGGCATTGGAACCTGGAGCCGGAACAAAAACAAGCACACGAAGCATGAACATTTGAATCATCGGCAAAAGGGATAATGCATATTTAGAAAAACAGATGGATCAACAATTTTGTACTCATTGGCCTCAGTGAACATTGACAAACATCTAGTTGTACCTGGTTCTTGGTGGCCGTCTGCTGGAGACAATGTTGCATCAGCCCCATAAAAAGGTGGCAAATACATCATCATTGGCGAAATCATATCAAAAGTTTGCCTCATAACAAGCACACAAAGAAAGCAGCGAGTGATTCCAAAGTACCATGGGCTTTGTAGAAGAAATTTGCTTGTACATTGCACAGGGTACAATGGAATCACACCTTGCACTTGTGTTGTGCCAAATTTAATCACCGGCTATAGGAGCATACAAATAACAAGTAATCATTCACAAGCTAGCAAAAACACAACATCTAAGCTATGAACCCAAAAAAAAACCCAAATCTAAGCACAATCTACCCGGAACACCAAATCGGTTACGGCATTAAATCCTAACCGATCGAAATCATGGTGGGAATAGATGAACTATGCGTGCCAAATATCTCAAGTTTAAGCCATATACCAAATCGGCCACTACGGGCGAATAAACGAAGCAGAGACGCATATTGATCCGTAAAACATGTAGATCTACCATGCCGGTCCTACTACGCAGATAAATAGATCTTGATCTACAGATCTACGATGCATACAACTATACAAGGCATACGAGGGTTAGATATTATCTTACCACCATTGACGAAGCTAGCCCTGGAAGACGCGACGGGATGACGCGCGCGGTCATCTCGAAAGGGCCTATGAAGACCCTACCTACCCAGGAAGGGAGAGGATGCCAGGCCTTCTTCTCCCACCGAAGATGCTCGCCACGGTGCTGTCGATATGCCGGCGGACTACTGATAGGACTGGAAGATATGACAGTGAGAGAACGAGAAGGAGAGTGAGATCGAGAGCGAGCAAGCGAGCGAGCGAGCTACTGATAGGACTGGAAGAGAGGGAGGGGCGGTGAGCGAAATAAAGGCGCGTGTTTCTCAAAGAGACGCTGCGTCTCCCGCGCGTTCGGCCGCGTGACGCACTTGTGTGTGTGTGTTTTTTTTTGAAATAATACATATACATAATTGTCCGACGAATTTTAAAAGGGAACAAAACAATTAATGCAAAAATATAGTTTATTCGCGTATGTCATGTTTTTGAGCATTTTTACATACTTGTTGAAATTGCGCACAACATGTCAGAAACCCTATACAATTGACCGTAAGTCAACCGTGTCGTCTACCAATTCCACGGGTGTCAAAAGGGGGTATAGCTCAGTGCATTTTTCTCCTTGGTTGTATTAGGGGTAGCTCATATGAACATTTAAAACAACCTTTGGACCCAAGTTATCACGGGATTCCATTCGGTGCACCCGAAGTGGGAGTTAAGCCTTAAAAGATCGCAAAACCTTTGTGCCCAGCAACCGTGGTCTGTGAAGCGGGTCACACCTACGAGTTTGATGTTGGCTCGTCCAGTGTACCACCACACTCTCATGCCTATCTTAGGACAATACCTAGGTTTTGGCATGATTCTGAGGCTCCAGGGCACCCACTTTGGTCAAAACCATAAACCTTCGTGCGCGATAACCATGGTCTGTTAAGTGGGTCACACCTATTGTCCTAAGTCTCCTTAGGGTTATCGCGCACAGACCACGGTTATCGCGCACGAAGTTATCAAACTCGTCGTGTCCTAAGTCTGCTTAGGGTTTCGACCAAAGGGCTATGGAGCGTCGGAATCATACCAAACCTAGTTGGTGTCCTAAAATATGTATATATTAGAGTGTGTTGGTACATTGTAAGAGGCAAGATCAAACTCCCACTTGTGGTGCACAAGATACAATCGTGTGAAAACCTTCGTGCAACCCCCTTTCGACGCCCGTCAAAGCGGTAGACAATAGGGCTGACGACCACTCAGGTGTATTACCCAACAGTAGAACCCATAGTATATTCACTTGTTCAGCAATTGATGCAACTGTGGAAATCATAAAGTTTGAATAAGCATAGATATAATAAACCGAAAGGTTGTCTAAAATAGATAATAGGACACATTGTACCAGAGCTATGAAAATTAACTATATACACACAATTGTAAACATAAAGCATTGCGTGCTCCATCTAAACTAGATCTTCATTGACCAGATCCATCAGCTTGCTTCGGAGGGTCAAACTAGATAATATGAGCCATCCTTTTCTCCCGCGGGTAGACCACTACACCGTACCGCCGCTTCAAGGCCTCGTCGCGTCAAATCGACGCGCCAACTTGATCACTGGCGCACGTCGGCGTTATTGCCCTGGCTTGGATTCAAACTGTTTAAAAAAAAACTCCCTAAACGGAGAGGGGCGGCTTCTTTTGGCGGCCTTCCTATCGCCATTTCCAGATCGAGATCATCCACGCCCTCCTCCATCATCAATGGCGAACAACCACGAGGCTGGCGGCAGTTCCGGGGGACGGGGGCGCCAATACATCTGGCCGCGCAACCTCCGGGCGCCGATGGCGGAGGAGTTTGCCCGCTACGGCCTTCTCGTCCCACCGGACTCACGGGTGCCGACCGGCTGGCGGATGAGCGCAGGCGGCCTCGCCGTGCCGCCTATCCCCGGTTTCGGCACGCTCGAACTAGAGCTCCTCATCCGCCGGCGGTGGATGGCCCTCCAGGACGAGCTCAAGGCCGACCAGGGGTACTCCGTCGACAACCAATTTCGGTGGTTGTCCGTACTGGCGGCGGAGTGACGCCGCGACATGGAAAGCTACGCTGGCGGTTGTCCCAAGGCCCCGGCTAAGAACAACAGTGAAGGCCGGTGGAACTTCTGGGAGGGCCGCACCATCGAAGAGGTCCTCGACGCCGTCCGTGCCGGGCGGAGCGTCACGCGCAGGACGGCTCCTCTCCGTGTGGGCGCATCGCGTGCCACACGTCCCCTCTTCTTGACAGGAGATGGCCGTGCGCCAACGACACCAACACCTCCACCTCATTGTACTCCGACACCGCCGCCTCGCCGTACTCCTCCACCGCAGCCGGTCGTCAACGAGGAGGACGACCCCGAAATGAAGAAGGTCTTGGCAGACTCCCTTGGTACCGTCGAGCTTGACGAGCTGGCGCGGTGGCCGGGTCTCTTCGAGCTGCTCCGTGACTCGGCGATGGAGCAGCGACAGGAGCAGCAGCAGCTAGAGCCGGAGCCACAGCAGGAGCCACAGCAGCAGCAGCTGGAGCCGGAGCCGGAGCAGACAAACATCCCGCCGGAGATACTCGGGATGAAGTGGTGCTGGACCGGCCCGTTGCTGGAGTCATATGAGGATGAGCCATTGGAGGAGGTGGAACAGGCCAGGCCACCGCCACCAGCAGTGGCGGATTGGCCGTGGCCGCAACCCGTCTTCGTCGACCTCTCCAGCGACAAGGATGACGAGTAGAGTAGCAGTGGCCACCAGCAGCCTTTTCGTTGCATTTTGTTATTTTTCTTGCTGTTAAGCGCCTTCTCACGCGAAATATGTATCGCCCGTTTGAATCAAGTACTGATTTTCAGTTTAATTTGTCTAAAATATGTTAGGACAGTACCTAGGTTTATGTGGGAAGATGCAAATCCGCAAGTATATGAGGATCTCCACCGCTTGTCATGAACGTCGAATTGCTTTACGATCCGTGCACAAATTATAAATGAATCTTCAAATTATCAATAATTTATCGATTTATGAAATTTAGTTTTAGATTCATGTAGTAATACATGCATTACCAAAAAAAATGCGTTACATTTTTTGTGTTATCAATACAACAATTAGTGGAAATAATATTGTTCGTTGAATGCACAATCGACGGTCATGATAAACGGTGGAGATCCTCAAAGTTGTGGGAAACCGTGTTGGGTTTATGAGTGATTGGTCAAAACTCTAAGCAGTTGGTTGTAAGTCAAACCCTATCATCTACAGTTTCCACGCCCGTCAAAAGAGGGAAACTAGCTCAGTGGACTATCCTAATTGGTTGTGTTATGTTAGCTCACACATGAACATTCAAAACCAACATTGGGCCATGTCTTAATCACATGAATTCCATATGGTGCACCCGATGTGGGAGTTTAGCCTGAGAAGATCGAGCAGAACCTTCGTGTGGGATAATTGTGGTTTGTGAAGCGGGTCACAGGAGTTTGATGTTGGCTCTTCCAATGTACCACCACACCCTCATACATGGGACAGTACCTACGTTTAGGTGTGATTCGGACGCTCGAGAGCCCCCTGATTTGGTCAAAATCCTATATATATGCACTTATTAGCGAAAGTGATCCCTATCGCTACCGATTCCACATGGACGTCGAAAGGGGTAGCTCTGTGGCCTTCTCTCGTTGGTTGTGTTAGGCTAGCTAATATTAAAATTTAAAACCATCTATGGGCCCATGTTATCACATGATTCCGTCTAGTGCCCCTGAAGTGGGAGTTCTTCCGTAGAAGAGCAGAACCTAACGGGTGGGGATAAATATTGTGGTCTGTTAATTAAGCACGCATCTACAAGTTTGTTGGCTCTTCATATGTACCATCATACACTTTCATACATATGCTAGGACAATACCTAGGTTTAGTTGTGATTCCGACACTCCCCCTACATTGGTCGAAACCCTAATTAAGCAGGTGACCAGGCGCGTGCATGAAACCCTTTCATATACATCTTAGTGGATTTTTGTACATCTTTGTGTTAGAGTATATCGTAGGTACATTTAAAACCAACTTTGGGCCCATTTATCCCATGATTCCATCCGGTGCACCCGATGGAAGTGGGAGTTCGACCTTACAAGAGCTAGCATAACCTTCATGGCATAATTGTGTCATGTGAAGCGAGTCACAACTAGGAGACTGATGTTGGCTCTTCCAATGTACCACCACAGTACTTTTGTATACATGTTTTAGGACAGCGCCTAGCTAGGTTTTGGTGCGACTCCGACACTCCGGAGCCCCCACACTTTGGTCGAAAACCTAAGGAGTTGACCAAAGTCAACCCTATCGTCTACCGCTTCCACGCGCGTCGAAAGTCATTGAACTTTTCTCCTTGGTTGTGCTAGGGTAGATTAATTGAACATTTAAAGCCTACTTTTGACCCATGTACATGATTCCGTCAGGTGAAGCCGAAGTGGTACTTCGGCCTTAGAATAGTAGAACAATCATGTTGGGACAATTGTGGTATGTGAAAAGCGGTCGGTCCAATATATGTACCACACACTCTTATGCTTATGTTATGGCTACTCCTTGGCTTAGGTGGGATTCCGACGCGTCGGAACCCCCGCTTTGGTTTAAAACATGACTCTCAATCTTTTCCCTCTACCCGTATATATGACCGGTGCCAGAAGGGGTATATACGAGTGTTTCTTTTGCTTGGTTGTGTTAGGGTAGGCCATATGTACTTGGAGAACCAAAATCTGGGCCTACATGTCAACAAAATCTCTCCGTGTCATTTGAAAGGGGACTGTCGACCCCTACATACGTGCAGAACCTTCCAGCATTGAGTAAGTGATGCCGGTGAAAACGGTCACACCTCAGAATAGGGTATTTGGCCTCCCACAGCTCCCACCACACTTTTAAACAGATGGTAGGTCACCGTCTTAGCATAGGTGGGATTTCGATGCTCCAGAGCCCTCGCTTCGGCGAAAGCCTAACCCTTATATATTATACAGGGAACACCGGCCCACATTTCGGGTGTACAACATGAATTTTGTTATATCTAACGGTCTCTCAAATTTGGTTTTCCTAGTTAGCCGAAAATTTAATTCCTCGAATTTTATGTCAATTTTATAGATTTATTCACATGATCCTTTAATAAACTAGTTTCATAAATCGTCTATTTGTTTAAGCCATCCATCACGCATCGACCGGCCAGCAGTGCTTCCTGCCCACCCATCAAAAATTTCGCACCGCTCCCACCCAAATTTTCATTCAAATTTTGCCGCCTTACGTCCGCGCGCACAAAATTTCAAACCTCCTATTGCCTATACCCCCCCCCCCCCTCCGTGTCGGCATTTCCCCTCATCTCTCTTCCAAAATTTCCTCTCCTTTCCTTCCAAATCCGAGGGTGCCTTCATGGTGGTTCACCTCGCCGTGTAGCCTGCCGTCCAGGTCGCCGCCAAGACCTACGACCTCGCGTCCCGGTCACCGCCAAGATCTGCCACATCGCCGCCAAGACATACCAAGCTCTCCGTCCGATCTGCCACCTCGCCATCCAGGTCGTCGCCAAGATCTGCCACATCGCCGCCAAGACCTGCCAAGCTTGCCGTCCAGGTCACCGCCAAGATCTGCCACATCGCCGCCAAGACCTGCCAAGCTCGCCGTCCAGGTCGTCGCCAAGATCTGCCACATCGCCGCCAAGACCTGACACCTCGCCGTCCAGGTCGCCGCCAAGCTCTGCAACGAGTAAAGGTTCCCGCCATGAAAAACAGTAAGATTTAGGGCCTAAAGCCCGGAGGTAAACTTGTGAGAATTATTTTCGTCTGTTTGTTTAATTGCCTGTTTGGTGCTTATGTTTGATGAGTTCCTATGGCTAAAGTTTGTTTAGTTTCCACCTTGTATAAGGCTTAACATCAGTTTTGCGATCCTATACTCCCTCTGTTCGGATTTAGTCTACATTCTAGAGCAGTTTTTTGTTCGGATTTAGTCTACATTCCCACCGTTGCAAAATACTACGTAATTCCGTCAGGTGAATCCGAAGTGGTACTTCGGCCTTAGAATAGTAGAACAATCATGTTAGATAATTGTGCTATGTGTAGCGGCTGGTCCAATATATGTACCACACAATCTTATGCTTATGTTATGCTTATTTTTGTTCGGATTTTGTCTGCATTCTACTATAGAAATCCATTCCACCTCTGTAATTAAGCAATAAATTAAAATCACATGTCCCCACCGTTGCAAAATACTACTACTCCTACCCATTCACAGCGCTCCAAACTAGTTGGCTGCATATAATTAAGCATTGTTAAAGCAAATGGTGTTTTGTTTTCTGTGAAACCATACTTCTAATTCATGCATGTGTGTGGTCAAGTAGTACTAATAAATACAATGCTAAATTGTCTGAAATTGTACAAGATGTAGATTAAAACAGAATGGAGGGAGTAAGTCTTAGGTCCACAGATTAGATTACTCATGTTGATCTGTTACATTATCAATTCTACTCCCTCCGTTCCAAAATAGATGATTTCGTCATCTATTTTGTAACAGAGGGAGTACATAATAATCAATACCAGTAATATAATTTAGAACAACAAATGTTTTTAGCAAGTGGTTTTAGCAATGGGAGAAACCCGGAAATGAGTACCTTACTTTGTAGCTGTAATAGGTTCTTAGCAAGTGTTTTTTTTTGCAACTTACTTTAAGTTCTTTATTCATGTTAGAGCCACAAACAGAACCTAGTGCAGTTCACAATCGCAAGCGCGTCAATGCTAATATAGTTGGAGGCACAACACTTGAGTCTCCGGTAGAAAACAAAAGAAGTACATACGCCAAACCCAAGCGGCCAGTGGTCCAAGGCGAGCAGCCAGTTGCCCATGGCTCCCAAGGCCAGCTGGAAGCTGCACAACACATCGAGGCAGCTGACCACGGTGAGGAGGCAGCCGCCCAACATGAGCAGGCACCTCCCCATGTCGAACTGCCACCAGTCCTAGGCGACCACGGTGAGCAGGCAGTCGCCCAACACGAGCATGCACATCCCCATGTCAAGCTGCCACCAGTCCTAGGCGAGGAGCTGGACAGCGTGTCCAATAGAGGAAGGATCAAAATTATAATTCCTAATGGAAAGACAAGGCCAGTGAACCCAAAGATTGCTTCCATGTTTGCTACTGCGTGTTCTGTAGCTGTGAAGGATACTGTGCCTATCCTCTCCCATTGTAAAGAGTACAAGCGAAGACCCGAAGTATTTTCTATGTACGTCGCCCATGTGAGTGTAAGTTTTGTAACCCAACTTCCAGTTCATTCCATGAAAAAAAATTCCAGTTCATTCCATGAAAAAAACTTTCCAGTTCATTCCCTTGATGTTCATAAAACTGAAGAATGCTCTAAATTTTGTTTCAGTCAAAATTTATTTTGGACCTCAAAGACCCCTGGATTCATGAAGCTCTTCTAATGAATCTCAAGAACCGTACAAGACAAAGACGCCATTTCCTGAAGGGCGTTTACTTTGACAGTGTTCAAGACAAGACTATGGTTCTACAGACACCTCCTTTTGAAGTACAACACATGAGAGAAGACGACTGGTGCAGTTTAGTCGATACCTGGTTCACACCCGCGAAACAGGTTGTGTCCTTGTTCGCTCAACCTTGCCACTTTTCCAGTTCTATATTATGGACTGTCGCTAATCTGTTCATACTCTTTGTCTGTGTAGACGGCTTGTTTGAAAGCCATCAAAAGCAGACAGCGCGTCATGTACCCTTCTGTCACAGGTTCTTGTAGCTACGAGGTTTGTTGCGACATGGGGGAAGATGTATTCGAATTGTTCAGATCTAAGCACGGCAGCAAGAAGCGGACTTTCACTTCGCCTGTGAAAAGAGCAATTGTAAGTCCCTCATAATTTTGTACATCTGGAATCAACAGTTTACATGCATGCGCAGATTCACTTCATCAGCTATTTCACCAATGCTTGTTATCTGATAGTTCTTGTATATGCATACTTACTTCTTGTCATCTCCTAGTTCATCTATCATCTATTTTTCAGCTATGTTCCTTACATGTCTGTCATCTGCTTTTTTCCAGCTATGTTCTTTACAAGCTAGTTCATCTCTTGCTGCATCTATGTTTCTACATGCAGATCCATTGTCATTTCAGCATCAACAAACACGTCTATTAAAATCTGCACTTAATCATCTCAGCATGGTTCCCAACTATGTTTTGTACACGCTCATCTTCAGCTATATCACCTACGCTTGTCATCTGCTAGTCATGTACATGTTTGCTGAAAATCTATGTTCTGTATAAGCTTGTTGTCTGCTAGTTCAACTGCTATTTCATCTTTATGCTTTTACTTGCTCTATAGGATGAAATTAAAGAGAAGATGGCACAATCTACTTCAGGCGATGGTGCTGTCAACGAGATTCTTTCTGCCGCCAAATCTGTGTTAATGAGCCGTCCAAGAGCATCAAAGATTCAGCTTCAGCTTCTACTCGATTCTGAGAAACAAGGGAAGACCAAACTGCAGACTGTAGTTGATGAGATGAATCAGGCGAAGGAACAACCTGATGCCGAAAGGATCAAGTATCATCAAGACTTGCACCTTATGAAGAAGGAACAAGAAACTATGAAGCAGGGTCAACAGTGGTGCAATACCCTTATTGCGCAATTGTTGGCTAAAGGTTCTTTGACACATGCAACTGATTAGCCCTGCGTGAGAACCTTTGGAAACTCGTCGCATTTTGGTGCCCTTCATGAGTATGTTGCTGTTTGCCTTTGAGAGGCCGAAAACTGTATGTTCAGTGCAGGTCAACCACTTGTTGTTTGTTGGACATGGCCTCTCTGGCTTTTGATGCCTATGCTGGTGAGCAAGGCTCTGACTTATTCGAAATTTATGCATTTGATGCATGTATTGTGTTTGCTTCAATGCGAAAACTAGCAGCACTAGCATGCTAGCATTTTAGATACGTCTCGAATCCTCTTTCGAATGATGATGAAACGGAAACGTCGAGTGATCGCTGACGTCACGAACTATGCGCGATGGAAACGTTCCGTCATGGACAATGTACACGTGTGCACATATGATTGGTCCACGTGCCGTCATATAACTAGTCCACGCGTCTGCACATGATTGGTCTACGTGTCTGCGTATGGTTGCACGATCGACACGACGGATAAACAAACGTCGCGAGAGACTGATGACGTCATAATCGATGGCGATGAAAAATAATTTTCATCGCGGACACGTGGCGTATCGACAGAGGTACGCGTGCAGGCACCTGATTAGAGCAAGAGCACGACGGAACAACAAAAAATGTCGCAGCCGGATGACGTCATCGTACATCGCGACGTCTTGTAATCGTCGAGCATAAGATGACGTCATCAAACGGCGGTAACGGCCGTCTGCCACGTGGCATAGTTCGCGACGAAAAAAAACGTAGTCCTTAGATGGGCCTGATGATGGGCCGGTCCAGTTACTCGCGGTGATTGACGAAACGTCATGGATCTGTCGCGATGTTCAGCGGTGCATCGAACCGTCGTAGAATCGCCTGTGACACTCGATCCCTGACATATCCATAACGTCATGTGAAACGTCGGGATGTGCTCTGACGTCACATCCCGACGTTTTGAAGCACGATCACCACGTTATTGAATCATCCCGGATCGCCGGATTTTTTGTAGTGAACCTTTCTAACATTTGATCAATAAAAGGTAAAGGATAGTGATCTTTCATAGTTACTGTATTGACTTTTCTAAAATCAATGCACATCCTATACCCAACTACTACTCTTTGAGGAATAAGTTCATAATTTTCATTTGGCACAACAGTAACTCCTCCTTTCTTAGGGACACAGTGCACAGGACTAACATCAAGGAGTTTCAATACCTCATTTCGTACCACTTCTTTCATCTTAGGGATCAAACGACGCTGATGCTCAACAACTGGTTTTGCATCAGGTTCAATGTTGATGGCGTGTTGACGTATAGTAGGAGAAATCCCCTTTAAATCATCCAAAGTGTATCCCATAGCTCCTCGATGTTTCTTTAATACTTCTAATAGCCTTGCTTCTTCAGTACATGAAAGTTTAGAACTAGTAATAATAGGATATATTTTCTTTTCATCAAGGTGAACATATTTAAGATTATCAGGCAAAGGTTTTAAATCGAAAACAGGATCTTCCTTAGGAGGTGCTAAGGTACCCAAATCTTCCACAGGCAAATTATGCTTAAGTATTAGTGGTTGACGAAGAAAGATATTGTCAATCTCATTCCTTTCTTCCATAAATACCTCACTTTCGTGTTCCTCCATGTATTGCTGCAAGGCATTGTTAGGAGCAACAGCAATAGAAGCAAGTTGTTGAACTTCAAAATTCTCATTAGGTAATTCGGTTTCATAAAGATTTTTACCAAACTTAGAAAAATTGAATTCATAAGCTTCTCCATCAAATTTAATATAAATTTTCTCTTTCTTACAGTCTATTATTGCACCACATATATTTAAGAAAGGTCTACCAAAAATAATGGGACAGGTTTTACTAGCAACAGAACCAAGTACTAGAAAATCAGCAGGGTATTTAGTCTTACCACATAAAACTTCAACGTCTCTCACAATACCAATTGGAGAGATAGTTTCTCTATTAGCAAGCTGAATAACCACATCAATCTCCTCAAGTTCGCAAGGACCAATTTCATGCATGATTTCTTTATAAAGTTCAAAAGGAATAGCACTGGAACTTGCACCAATATCACATAAACCATAATAGCAATGTTCTCCTATTTTAACTGAAAGCACAGGAACACTTGCTTTCCTATCTCTACTGGGATGCAAAACAATATTAGGGGCATCTTCACAACAGATAATATGTCCTCCTTCTACATTTTCAGTTACCAAATCCTTTACTATTGCTATTGCAGGTTCAACCGCTATTTGTTCAGTAGGTTCTAAAGCTTTCTTTGCACTTTTATTAACCATACTAGCTATTATAGAATGTTCCTTAACTTTAACAGGAAAAGGCGGTTTCTCAATATAAGGTTCTGGCAAGATACGATCAATAGTATGAACTTCAATGTTTTTAATATTGGCAGAATTAGTATTATCTTTATAATGCAAGTGGTACTTATTGCAACTTTCTTTAGGAACATCAAGATAAGAGGCAAAAGCCTTGTAACAGTTTGCAAAAGCTTGAGAATCAAGACCATACATATCATAAAGATTACGAAAATTATCAGTATCCATAAAAGTTTTAATGCATTCATTGTCATACTTTATACCTGATTCTCTACCTTTGTCGTTCTCCCATCCTTCAGTATTTTCCTCAATCCGATCAAGAAGGTCCCATTTAACTTCTTCTTTATTACATGTGAATGATCCAGAACAAGAGGTATCCAAAATAGTTTTATCCTGAAGAGAAAGCCTTGCATAGAAGTTATCAATAACGATATTACACGGAAGCTCATGAATGGGGCATTTGAGCATTAATGATTTCAGCCTCCCCCACGCTTGGGCAATACTCTCTCCATCATGAGGCCAAAAATTATAAATATGATTCTGATCTTGATGAATTTCACTAGGAGCATAAAATTTAGAGTAAAAGAGAGGCACAATCTGCTCCCAGACAATAGAACGGCCATTCTTCAGCATCATATACCATTTCGCAGCTTTACCTGCCAGTGATATCGAGAACAATTTCTTCTTGACTTCTTCCATTGAAATACCTACACACTTGAACAACTCGCATAATTCATGTATAAATAATAAATGATCTCCAGGAGGGACAGTTTCATCTCCTACATAGCGTTTATTCGTAACACGTTCAACAATTTTCATAGGTATTTTAAATGGAATTACTTGGTCAGGTGGTTCCTCGTCTACTACCATAGCAGTGGTAGTAGCATTCCCGAACAGGGATTCAAATGGAGATCTCTCCATGACAAAATAAAGTAGCAAGCAGAAATAAAAACATCACTTACAGTAAAAGTTTCCCTTACCAATTCCACTTACCAATAGCGCTTCACTCCCCGGCAACGGCGACAGAAAATAGTCTTGATGACCCACAAGTATAGGGGGTGTATCGTAGTACTTTCGATAAATAAGAGTGTCGAACCCGACGAGGAGCAGAAGGTGCTGACAAGGAGTTTCGGTAAAGGTTTCACTGTAAACACTAGCAGACAAGTTTTTAGGGTTTTTGATATAATAGGTAAATAAAATACGAGTAAGTAAAAGAAAGTAATAATAATTGCAGCAAGTGGCCCAATCCTTTTTAGAGCAAAGTACAAGCCGGTTGGTTTACTTATGATGGCAAAATGTTCTTGAGGACACATGGGAACTTAGTCAAGTGCTTTCGCTTCAATAGTTGATTAATCTTTATTATTTTGATAAGTGTTGTGTGGGTGAACCTATGCTAATGCACCGCCCTTACTTGGACTAATACATACTTGTGATTATACCTCTTGCAAGCATCCACAGTTACAAGAAAGTAATTAAGATAAATCTAACCACAGTCTTAAACTCTGAGATCCTACACTCCCTCGTGCACCGGTATACTAACGGGGGTTTAGGTTTCTGTCACTCCGGCAACCCCACAATTAGCAACCAAATACACAATGCATTCCCCTAGGCCCATAAAGGTGAAGTGTTATGTAGTCAACATTCACACGACACCACTAGGAGAATAACACCACAACTTAAATATCAAACAATTAAATATTACTCAACATAATTCACTACTAGCGACAAGACTTTCCCATGTCCTCAAGAACTAAATAACTACTCACAAGACATCATATGGATCATGATCAGAGGTGATTTACTGATGAATAACAATCTGAACATATACTTTAATTCACCGCTAAAACTCAATAGCATCAACCACAAGGGTAATTAACACCGGGAGAGTTCCCCCTATGAACTAGACAAAGTATACCCTAGACGTTACAACAGAATGAGATGGGGCAGCGGTGATGATGGTGATGGCAGTGGAGACGATGATGATGATCTCGATGAAGTCCAGCGTGATGGCGATGATGATGGCAATGATCTCCCCCCCTCCGGGAGGGAATTTCCCCGGCAGATTTCTCCCTGCCGGAGAGCTTTTTCTCTCTTTGTTGTTTCTGTCCCGTGGAGTCGGCGGAATATTTCTTCTGGCTCCCCTCTCGAATATTAGGGTTGAGGAGATGAAGCACGCGAAGGGGGAGCGCCTGAGGTGGGCCAGGGGCACCACACCATGCCTGGGCGCGGCCAAGGTGGGGCTCGTGCCCAGGGGTGGTGTGGGCTCCTCCTGGCCCATCTCAGCCTCCCCTTTTGGTTGCCTCCATCTTCTTATAAAATATGAACTTCTATATTCTTGACAAGATTTTTAGAGCTCCAGAAATATGGTGTCCAGACGGTGCTTTTTCCAGCTAAAATCTGACTCCGGCAGTTAATTATCCAATAATCATCAAACATGCAAAATAAGACAAAATAACATAAGTAACACCTCTTAATATGAAATATATCAATGAATAATAGTAAATTATGATATAAAATGGTGATGCAAAATGGACGTATCAACTCCCTGCAACACCACCTTTTCTGGCGCATTGACACCTTCCGAAGCATTTTCAACTCTTACTGGTTCGATAACCTTTGGTTTCATACTGAAGGAAAACTTGCTGCTACACTCATCATACCTTCCTCTTGGGGTCTCCCAACGACGTGTGTTGTACACGTATCAAGCAACTTTTTCTGGCGCAGTTGCCGGGGAGTCAGAAGCGCTTTAGCAGAAGCAGCCAATTCCCTCGTCAACTACGCCATCAACTTTTTTTGGCGCCGTTGCCGGGGAGTAGAAGCACTTCGGTTCAGCAGACTCCTCTCTTCCCCTTCAACACGCCACTTTATCTAGTGCCGTTGCTGGGGAGAGGAAGTCTTCTGCAAGGGGAGTCTCACACTTCCAATCTCTTTACTTTGTTATTGTCTTGCTGAGTTATTATGTCTAGCCCTTTACTTGCTATCAATGGTTACTATCCTTAAAACTAGTCGTATGGCTGAAAACAACATGAGAGAGCTTTATGAAATTTATCTTGAGTTGGGACATGAGTTGTTTGAAGAGAAAATTAAAAAGCCTATAGAAATTTATTTGCATAACAATCATGATAGTAGCAATGTTATTAGCATACATTCTTTGAACACCATTATTGCTAATGCCATGGAAAGCTCTAAGCTTGGGGAAGCTGGTTTTGATAAAAATGTTATTTTTAGTCCCCTAACTTTGGAGGAGGAAGAATGCTATAATGTTGAATGTGATTATCCAATTGAAATATCTACTTTTGATAAATTTAAAGTAAGCAGCACCTTGACTCAGGTAAAGGAAATTGCAAAAAGTAAAAATGTGCACCCTAAGGTTATTTATGATAATTCTCTTGATGATGGTCCTATATTGTCTGATGATATTAATTTTGCTACTATTGTCAAAAGTGAGTTTAATGACTCCACTATTTTTGAGCTTAATACAAATTATGTGCTTATAGATCATGAAAAGCATGCTTATTGTGATAGTTATATTGTTGAATTTATTCATGATGCTACTGAAAATTATTTTGAGAGAGGAAAATATGGTTATAGAGATCTTCATGTTATCAAGTTTCTTATATTTATGATTATGGTTTTGATTTTTCTCTTGATTTACTCTTATTTGCTGGTTACTTTTAGACCAACTGGTCATTATGAGAGAGGGAGACATAGCTTCATATGTCACAATAATATTAAGTATCTTCTCTTTAAGTTGAAAGTTTTGAAGTTGCACTTGTTTTGTCTTCATATACTAGTAGCTTCATCCTTCAATAATTTGTTTTCCTACAAGATTCCTTTGCATAGGAAGTGGGATAGACTTAAATGTATTTGATATTTGCCTTTTGATGCTCTCTTTTGTTCAACTATTATTCTTATGACAGCATCATTAAAATCATCAAGCCTAGCTAAAAGGCATTAAAGAAAGCGCTTTTGGGAGGCAACCCATTATCTTTTGTTTTCAGTTTTAGTCAAGGTGTTGCTTACTTCTGTAACAACTCTTTTGTATCTTTATTTTATCGCATTGTTGTGCCAAGTAAAGTCTCCAGTAGAAAGTTGATGCTAGATTTGGATTTCTGCACAGGGACAGATCTCTGCTGTCCACCATTTTGAGCTTTCTAAATTCCAGAAAAATCCAATAATTCTGAAAAAAATTGTGTGTGATCCTCCGATTTGTACGCAACTTTCGTTAGTTTAAAGTTTTTTGATCTGAGCAACGTAAGTGGCTCAAAAAAATTCGTCTTTACGGACTGTTCTGTTTTTGACAGATTCTGTCTTTTATTTTGCATTCCCTCTTTTACTGTGTTGAATGGATTTCTTTGCTCCACAAAATATCAGTGGCTGTAGCTAATGTTCGGAAAGTGTTGGTAATGATTGTGTCCTTGCAGAACATGTGAATTTTTGATTACGCACTAACCCTCGAATGAGAATTACTTTGAGTTTGGTGTGAAGGAAGTTTTCAAGGATCAAGAGAGGAGAATGATATAATGTGATCAAGAAGAGTGAACAGCTTAATCTTGGGGATGCCCTTGTGGGTCACCCAAGCATATTTCAAGAAGACTCAAGTGTCTAACCTTGGGGATGCCTTGAGGCATCCCCTTCTTCATCAACAACTTATCAGGTCATTTCTAATGAAACTATATTTTAATTCTTTCACATCTTATGTGCTTTACTTGGAGCGTCTGTGTGCTTTTATTTTTGCTTTGTTTAGCATTCTTATGTGGGAGAGAGACACGCTCCTCTTTTTCATATGAATACTCGTGTTCTTCACTTATATTTGTTGAGTATTCTTATCTAGCTACTGCTATGCTTTTAGCTCCAGTTTTTCATGCATCTCTTGTTCAGAGCTGTTACTTCTTGTAGAGAAGTACACTCTTGTTTCATTGATAAATTATTTGAAGAGTTTTTGTTGAAATAAATTGATTTGTGTTTGGTTGGAAGAGAAAATGTTGCATGTGGTAGATGGGTATAATGAAAGCCTGCATTGAACTTTGATAACTTGATTTTTTGCAAACGTTTTGAGCTATTTGGTAGTAGATGGGAAAATTTGCTGGTTAGTTAAGTTAAAATCATTAGTGGATTGTTGTCTTTAAAGCTTGCACCGTACTACAAACTCTAAATTGTTGAAGGTATAGTTGGACTTGATAGCTTGCCATGTGTGAAAAGTGATTTGTAATAACTAAAGTTGTGTAAAGGTCGAGGGATCTAGCGGGACTAACCTATTAACAAGATGCCACAGTGCCAGTTCCTGTTTTCTGCTGTTTTTGTATTTCAGAAAAGTTATTCTGGAAATATTCTCAGAATTGGACGAAATGAAAGCCCAGGTCCCTATTTTTCTGTCACGTACATGGAGTCCGAAGGAGACACGAAGATGGGCACCGAGGTGGCCACACCACGTGGCGGCGCGGCCCCCCTTCCCGGCACGCCACGACATGGTGTGGGCCCCTCTGGTGCCCACCGACATCGCCCCTTCGCCTATATATTTATCTATTCGGTAAAACCCTAGACACCCGAGGCATATTCCACGAAAAGATCCGTAAGCTGCCGCCGTCGTCAACCCTATCTCGGGAGGGGTCTGAAGCTCTTCCCGGCACCCTGCCGGAGAGGGGAATCATCACCGGAGGGCTCTACATCGCCATGCCTGCCTCCGGAGTGATGCGTGAGTAGTTCATCCTTGGACTACGGGTCCATAGCAGTAGCTAGATGGTTGTCTTCTCCTATTGTGCCATCATGTTTAGATCTTGTGAGCTGCCTATCATGATCAAGATCATCTTATTGTAATGCTACATGTTGTATTTGCTGGAATCCGATGAATATTGAGTACTATGCCAAGTTGATTATTGATCTATCTTATATGTTAATTGTGATCTTGCATGCTGTCCGTTACTAGTAGATGCTCTGGCCAAGTAGATGCTTGTAACTCCAAGAGGAAGTATTTATGCTAGATAGTGGGTTCAGTCTCCATTTAATCTGGGGGAGTGACAGCAACCTCTAAGGTTGTGGATGTGCTGTTGCCACTAGGGGTAAAACAGCGATACTTTGTCTAAAGATAATTGTGTTACTTACATTATGCACTTTACTTAATGCAATGATCTGTTGCTTGCAACTTAATACCAACGGGGGACACGGATGTTAACCTGAAGGTGGATCATTAGTCATAGATGCTGTTAGATAACGGTCTATGTATCATGTTGTAATGCCCAAATAAATCTCATAGTAGTCATCATGTCTTGTACATGCATTGTTATGCATTCTCTATTTTGTCAATTGCCCAGCTGTAATTTGTTTACCCAAAATGTTAGTTATTTATTATGGAGAGACACCTCTAGTGAACTGTGGACCCCGGTCCATTCTTTTATATTGATAATACAACCTACTGCAAACACTGTTCTTTTACATTCTCTGCAAACAAACATCATTTTCCACACTATACGTCTAATCCTTTGTTTTCAGCAAGCCGGTGAGATTGACACTCTCACTGTTAAGTTGGGGCAAAGTATTTTGATTGTGTTGTGTGCAGGTTCCAAGTCAACACTCAGAACTCCCTGCAACACCACTTTTTCTGGCGCGTTGACACCTTCTGAAGCGTTTTCAACTCCTACTGGTTCGATAACCTTGGTTTCATACTGAGGGAAAACTTGCTGCTACACTCATCATACCTTCCTCTTGGGTCTCCTAACGACGTGTGTTGTACACTTATCAGTCGACAATGACTGGATCGCTTTTGGGTAATGCGAAGGTCGATCTGGTTGCTACGCCGGGGCGATGGCCTTGGAACATGTTGGTTTTGGTGGCGACCTGGATGAAGACTGCGCGGGCAGAGGGTTCGTCGACCATGAATGGATCGCTTTCGGGTAATGCAAAGGTCGATCTGGTTGTTACGCCGGGGCGGCGGCCACGGAGCAGGTGGTGTGTGTTGTGACGTTTGGTCGACTTGTGTCATGTGGGCGGCGGGTCGCTTCGTCTGAGCGTTTTTTTCCCTGTTTTCCTTCGGTTTTCCTTATAAACTGGAAACTGGGTCAATTCTATTCTATCTATTCGAACGGTGGATATCAACCACTTTGAGCTCAAAAAACAACATTGGACTAGTTATAAAATACAATAAATGCAACAACGAGTGCTTCATCCCTTCACAATAGGCAGTTACGAGTGCTTCAATCCATCCCAAGAAAACAATCATACTCATCTCATTGCTCAATGATTTGATGCAAAAACACCAAGAGAGTAGCATTTAGCGAGGAATGGTTTCAAGATGCAAAAAGAGCCCCAATTTCTATTAGACAAAGTCATGAACCCCTAATATAACTTGACCAGTAAACAATGCTACAGGCGTGGGAGTGGTATTGTTAAGATTGCAAATGCAGAAGAAAATCAACAGAATTGCACTACATCTGAAAATCTTGGAGAGCAACCGGATACAGAGTTACAGACCTCCTCCCACTTTCTCTGGAGTTGTATCTGGTTCAAGAGAAATCGTAATGAAGCTTGTACTGAACGGAACCATGCAGTAGTATAATGTGTCTACCAAAATTATTTCTGAACTTAGTGTCGGTTGCCTCCCCCCTCCCTGTACTCTAAAAATAACGTTGTACTCCACCTGTGGCTTTATTAACGAAAATTTCAGGTGGGCAGCTCGCCCCTCGTTGATCGCTCAAAAAGACTTCGAAAATAGTGTCCGGTAAATTTGATGCGGTATCATTCATAGGAGGTGAGTAGGCAAGATGTGGAAATACATCAGGCATGGCAATTCATACAGACTTAAGACAGCATCAGCTACACATGATTCACTAGTAGGGAAAATCTTATAGGTGAGATGTTATCAGTGGCGCACCAGCCACTTGTGCGCCACTGATAGTCTCTCACCAGGTTTCCTGAATTTTGAAAAAAAAATACCAGTGGGGCGCCAGATTGCAGTGCGCCACTGGTAAATTTTTATCAGTGGCGCACCGTAAACGTGGTGCGCCACAGGTAAGTTCCAGATAAACTTGAAAAATTTCGAGGTGAAGGAGAGAGAGTACCAGTGGCGCACCAGCCACTTGTGCGCCACTGGTAAATTTTTTATCTGTGGCACACCACTGGCTGGTGCGCCACAGGTAAGTTTTTTTTTTTAAACTTGAATTTTGATAACTTGAATTTTGATCAAATGCAGAATAGTATGTGGTTTTTTTCCCTTTGTGTTAGTGTTCATATATTTGTCATATTTGTGAATACTTGGGGAAGAAACTTTAATTTTGGAAATGTGCATGTTCAATAAATATTTTGATACTTGGAAGAAGAAGCTTACGTTTACAATTTTTGTTTCTAATCTGCTTAAATAGGGAGGCCCACATGCCGGAAGTTTAACAGTTTCTTAAATTGTTTCTGAAAAGAAAAAAATTCTGGTATATTTTAGAGTATGTCCAATCTTTAAGTAAGTTGGAAGGTTTAAAAATGTTTATGTTTGTTTATCAATTTGTAATTTAAATTCATAATGAGTGCGAAAGATCATTTGGCGAACTGAATTTCATAATTAGGGAGTTTGTTTTGTGAAATTCAACTCCATCTAATTGTCCATAAAGTTGGAGCAAGTGTTTTTCTTTTCGTATTTTTCAATTTTGGCCAAATTAAATTGTTTTTCTTCATATAGAGTAGAATTTTGTCGCGTCGGAGCAAGTGAATTTTGTAGTTTGTAGGCATCTTTTAGTTTGTATTTTTTCATAAATTTGGCCAAATTAAATTGGAGCAAGTGAATTTTGTAGGCATCTCTCACACACACACGCACAGACACACACGCCACACTCTCACACACACACACGCACACACACACGCGCGCGCACACACACAGCCACACTCCGCATCCCCTTCCCCATCTCATCTCCGCATCCCGGCGCCCTGACCTCGCCGCCCCTTCGTCCCACGACCGCCGCCGCGCACCGCCGACCGCGTCCGCGCCGCCGCCGACCGCATCCGCGCCTCCCGCACCACCGGCCACGCCTCCCCGACTGCCTCTGCCCCTCCCACGACCGCATCCGCGTCGTCCGCGCCGCCGCCGACCGCATCCGCCTCCTTCAGCCACGACCTCGCCTCCGCCCCCTACCGCGACCGCCGCCGCGCCTCCCTGACCGCCTCCGCGCCTCCCACGACCTCGCCCCCGCCGTTGCAGGTACCTCCCGCAGCCTCCCCTCTGCTCAGCCCAAGGGAACAAAGAGATGTTCGTCCTCACCGTTTCTTATATCAGCACATAGTTCCTCCCAGACCTCCTCCAGTGTTCGCAATGCATGCACTAGGTTCTAAGCAAATGGCGACGACATGTAGCGGACCTCGTCGGAGCACATTTGTTGATGCAGCCGTGGCAATGATGCCACCATTTGTTGAGACTTGCTTGCTGCAGTAGTAAAACTGCAAGGCTTTTCCTTTACGATAGGGTATTCACTGTGATCACATGGACATGATGTTATTCTAAAATTCTACAATGCAGTGTATGAAATTCTGAAATCAAGCAACACTTTCAATCACACGTGTCCTAGCAACATAGTCAAAATAACATAAACCTATATTGAGCTTAATTAGCAACATTTGTTTTCAGAAGTGGCGTTGATACTTTAGCATGAACAACTTGGAGCATGATTAGTTCTTACTGGTTCCTAAATGCATGGGAAGTATGGAACATTTGAAGTGTGTTCTCAAGCAATGCGTGACAGAGCAACTCATGTCCATTTCTTTTAGCTCAGCACAGAACTTAATAGCCTAGAAAAAACATTTTCGAGAAAAAAACATGGTAGAAGTTATTTCAACATCAACTCAGTGGTTTTCCCATTAACCTGTATGGATTTAATTTAGTTAGTCACAGGTTGATGCACTCTTGAATATAACAGAACATCTATTCCAAAAGAAAGTTAGTCACAACATTCCGCACACATTAGAGATTTTCCGGCTTTGATAGAACGAGAATTAGATCGAACCATGCTTTCACTTGGCGGTGGCAGATTGGCACGGTGAGGACGGACATATTAGCTCGCCATTTAATCCATTTAAATGGATGCCTCCGGGTCAAGCATCCATTTAATCAATTAATTTTCATTCTGCAGAAATTGTATTGGTTTTACAATATTGCACGGTGTCTTTTTCATCTTCTTAGGAATTTATTTACATATATTGTTTACATATTAGCCCGCCATTTTTACATATTGTTTACATATATTCATTTCATATATGACTAACCCCTTTATCAAATGCTTTTACTTAACTACTTAGCATCATGTCGGAGCCGGAGCCTAAGTTTCGTGGTGTTCACCGCAAAGCCACAAAGATCCCGACTTGGGGAGCTCAGATCACAGTGGATCACAGGAAGATCCAGCTTGGCACTTTCAGGTGCCCGTGGCAGGCGGCCCACGCCTATGACTATGCGGCGGTCCAGCACTTTGTAGCTCGAGCGATCCTCAACTTTGAGGATCACTAGTACAGAAAAGGTTATCTGTGACACACGAAAATAGCTTATCTGTGGCGCGCACGGGCCGTGCTTCACAGGTAACAGTGGCGCACGTCCCGTGCGCCACAGATAACACCACTTATCTGTGGCGCACAAGCCTGTGCGCCACAGATAGCTGGCTCGTGCGCCACTGGTAAGTGCCACGGGGCACACCTCTTATACGCGCACCACCCCCTGTGCGCCACAGATAAGTGATTCTGTGCGCCACAGGTAAGATATTTTGCATTTTTTTAAAAAAAATGAAAAATTCAAAAAAATTAAAAAAAATGAAATAATTTGGAAAAGCTAAATATTTGAATTTTTATTTTATTTGCATTTTTTTGAACTTTTTAACCTATCTCAGATGATGACTTCCCGCTAGGTCACCCATCCTCAAATTGCTCCAACCCTAGCACGCTTAACTTCTAAGTTCTATCCAGTCCAGCTACCCCTACGCTACTCAAGTCTTATTAATATATATATCATATGAACCCTCTTAAGTCTTGTATGTGTATATGTGTGGTATGTGTTATATACGTGTGTTTTTTAATTTCAAAATTTTCAAAAACTTCTAAAGTTTCAAAAGGAGATTCAAAAGTTTCAAAAAATTCAAAAAACTTAAAAAATCCAAAAATTTCAAAAAAGTCAAAAAAGTCAAAACACTTCAAAAAAATAAAAAAAGCTAAATAATTCAACAATCTTCTTTGTTATAAATTTCTGTATCTTTTTTTTGGACTTTTTGATTTTTTTTTTGAAATTATGATTTTTTTAATTTTTTTTGATTTTGTAGAAAAAAATCGTCTGTTTGAAATAACTTTTTTTCTTTTGGAATTTGAGGAATCTGTGAATTGCTGACCGGGTAAACCCTGGTGAAATCGAACTCCATTTTTTCTCTATTTTTTTGATATATTAAACGCATTTTTTTACATTTTTTTTCTGGTTTTTGCAAAAAGGTCAAAATTCATATTTCAAAAAATTTATACCAACTAGACACTAAAACCTAACTACATGTCAAAGGATTTTTTTTTGAATTTCTTACCATTTTCTTTTGTTGTTTGCAAAACTGAGAAGACGATCAGGGGGGGGGGGGTGTGGTGCTCAGCCCACGTTACCAGTGGCCCACAGGCCAGCTTGTGCGCCACTGGTAATGCTGTTTCCTATGGCGCACAGGCTGGTGCGCCACTGGTAACCACATTACCTGTCGCGCACAAGCAACTCTGTGCGCCACAGGTAAATATGGCCAGATCTGGGACCTCCAAAATATCTGGCCATATTTACCTGTGGCGCACAGAGTTGCTTGTGCGCCACAGGTAATGTGGTTACCAGTGGCGCACCATCCTGTGTGCCACAGGTAACAGCATTACCTGTGGCGCACAAGCAGTTCTGTGCGCCACAGGTAACTTCTCACTGTTTCCACAAATCTGTGGAAACTTACATGTGGCGCACCAGCATTTTTGTGCGCCACAGGTAAAAAATTACCAGTGGCACACAAACATCTTGTGCGCCACAGGTAACATTTCCACAGATTTGTCAAAACAGGAGAGAGAATACCAGTGGTCCTTGTGTGCCACAGATAAGTTTTCACGTATAAGGTTTTCCCTACTAGTGGATGAGCGGCGCGTGGCGCATAAGTTAGCGCCAGATGACATGAGGATCACGACGAGGGCCGAGGAGAGGGAGCACCGGCAGGCAGAGAGACTGCTCAGGACGTGCCACCAGCACGAGGAGGCTGACCCCTTGGTGAAGGATCTCCTCCTTGATCCCGAGGTGATGGCGGTCCAGTACCAGGTCCTCAGCGAGAGCCGGCAGCAGCGCGGGCAGGGCGAGGCCGGCCCATCCGGCACGCAGTAGCAGGAGGACTCTAGCAGCACGTCCTCTTGGTGGGACCGCTTGGACGACAACGTCACTGACACCGGTGCGAGTGGAGTTTAGGATGTCTATCAGATGTCCTGTCGTCTCGTACTAGACTTATTATGCTACCTATCATACTGCTAGACTTATGATGCATGCATGCTACCTATGTATTATTGTGCTACTTGTCTATATGTGTTATGTTTAGCTAATATGTTTACATCGTTTTATGGTTTATTCTGTTTTATGTTTTATTAAGATTGCATGATCCTCTCTATATTTATCTATAATGGCATTTGTTTCATCAGTTGGCTAAACCGATCCTGCAGAAAATGAATCCGTGTGAGGATTGTGGCTACGTTGGGTGCAAGAACAAAATGTTTGTGGTAGTTCTGCCAGCGGATGTTGAGACTACAATGGTATGTTCGTCATGTCTCTAGCCTACTTTTGTTGTGATAGTTGTAACATATCAATAATTCCATGTGCCAATGTTTACTTGTTGTTTTTTCTCAGAACATCCCATGCAGAGCTAGATCTTTCTTCTTGGAGCATCAGGGAGTTGCCATTACCGAGCAGAAGACATTTGAGGTCACCTTGGCCCAGTTGACCGTGCCTACTAGGGAGTTCAAGGTTCAGTGCACCAACATGGCGAACGAGACATACTTCGAAGGCACGGTTTGGACAGCACTTGTTCATCGCTACTAGATGCAACCTGCCGAGAGGTGCAACTTCTACCTCGACGAGGGTACCGAGGAGATCTACTTCATGTACAAGCACCCCGACCACCCCAGTGATCATCTCGAGGATGGCGCTATTTGAGTTGGCAGCCGTAGTTCCAATAAGTTAACTGCTAGTATCGACGTCAAATAAGTACCGCCGGTAGTACCGCTCATGAGGATTTGCGGCGCAGCCAGCGCACCTGTTTGACCGTAGTATCAAATGTGTGATGAACTTGGTGAGGAACACTTTGTATTATTCATAACCATGTGATGTATGTATTCTAATATCATATGTGATGAACTTGTGTTATTCAAAAACTGTTTACTGCATGTGTACTGTATACCTGTACAACATATATACCTGTGCAAATACGAAATACAGTGCATTTTTTAAAAAAATTGCAAAACTATACTGGTGGCGTACCAAGGACTTATCGGTGGCGCACTGGGCATATTACCTGTGGCGCACCACCTGGTGCGCCACTGATAATGTGGGACGAGTGAGCCATCTGTGTGCCCCCACAGCTTACCAGTGGCGCACGAGAAGCGGCTATCAATGGCGAACCGTATGGTGGTGCGCCACAGGTAACACTTATCAGTGGCGCAAGTTTAGTGGCGCACCACTAGTGCGACACTGATAGCATATTTTGGTGCGCCACTAATAGGCTTTTTTCTACTAGTGATTGGTGATGCCATAGTCGCACGGAGAGCATTTTAAAAGCCATCAGGCATGCGTCCAACACGTCCTATAGAACACGTAGTAACGTCAGGGCTCACGAGGTAAATGGACTATCCAAGCATGTAGTAGTTCCTAGGTTTCTCTGAACTCAGGAGCAACACATTTAGCTCATGCTAGTAATTACTACTAGCTGTACTTGAAGATTCTGCGATTCTACATAAGTATAGTTCCATAACGGCAGGAACGAACATGGATCACGGATACAACACGTCATCATCCAATTGCAAGCACAAACTGAACTACAGGCAACACATAATCATGTGCACATTAAATCAAATCTTGTGCAGAATGAATCAAGGAAGGAAGTTTGAGAGGAGGCGGGGCGTTACTTACTCCGGCTGAGGTCGAACTCCTGCTCCGCGGGCTTCTCCCCTCCGTTGGCCGCCGGCTGGATCCCGGTACCTGCGCTGCTAAGAGAAGAGACACCCGCGACTGCGTAGGAGATGGACGGCGGCCGGACCGGAGTTGGAGGTGACCGACGCCGGGCTACTGATGAAGTGATAGGGCGGGCCTGGCCCAGTTCTACCGACCGGCCCATTATCTTCGAACTGACGTCACTCTCCTTGTCAGGACAGCCCTAGCGGCATTTAGTTTAGGTTTAATTTAAATTTCGTTATATTGTATCACGTTTGTGTTAGATTAAAATCAAATGAATTTGAAGCAATTTCTATTTCCATTTAGTGCCCACAAGGTGTTTGTTCTTGCCCAATTTTTCGTTCCGTTTGGAGCAGATCTTTGGTGGGCGTCCTATGGGCTGCACCCCAAATGTGGTGGACACATGTCCGACACGTCCCGACACGAACTTGGGGACTCTGGAGATTCTCTAAAGATAATCTGCATCATAACTCATAGGAGGATTAGTTCTAACTATATTTCAAAAGGATGAAATGGTTGTATTAATCAAATATTTGCTGGCGTAAATGGACGAAGAGATGGAAAATAAAAGGATAAGATCAACTCAGTATCATTCCAAACACTGGTCGCATAATCACTGCTAAAACACTGTTCACTGATGTTTTGTCTCTGGATTTTTTCCACGCAATGTACCGCGTTTTGCCATGAATTTAGGATGTTCAAGGTAGATGCGGTGACACGGCGCGGGACAGTAATCACTTCACTGAGGAAAGACGAGCAAGCTAGTGGGCCTAAACTAGTAGGGCCAGGCTAGTCCGTGGCCGTTCGGCCAATACGGCCCACTTCTCTCTACCCCTGAGATGCCATCGTTGCCTCTTTCCTTTCTGGGATCTCTCTCTGAACTTTTTTCTACGATGTAGGATTTAGAAAATAGCCTCTGAACTACTCCAGTTTACTGATATACTCACTTCGCTCTAAATTAGATGACTTTAATTTATCTAAATGTGGATGTATCTATACTTGTAGCATGTCTAGATACATCCACATGTGAGCAAATGGAAATCATCTAATTTGGAACGGAGTGAGTACTACAAAGTTGTTGCATTCAAACAGCTATACTACCATGCATATACTCTCACGACAGATTCAAAGTAAAGGACTTCAAGCTACAAACAGTTGTGCAATTGTTCGATAGGTTCATCACGGAATGGATAGGTAAGAACTCGAACTTTTTATTAATTCAAAAGGAATGACTACAGGACATGATTCTGTCGGAAGATTTAAATGATATTGCGCTGTCATTTCAAGGATCCAGACATGACCCTTGTGTGGAGTTTGTTGGTCTATTACAGATTCGAAATGTAAGGAGTTGAAGCAGATTACCAAATAAAAATTGAAGACTAACAATTGAATCTATCCAAGAAGCAAAAAGATATTGTCCGTGACAACTTATACCATTATATATACATCATAATCTGCCATGCTGCAAGCTTAATAGCACCGCATGGCCCTAAGATCCAATCAGACTGAATAGCAGAGCATGCAGTTTCACAACCTCAAACAAACCTGACTTGTTTCACAGAGCAAGATCAGCCATTGCAATGCACAAGAATAGCCAAGTTTCAGAAAAAAAGAACAGTACCATCATGACAGACACTTAATATGGTTGTTTGGTTCTTCAAATTATTACCTCAAAAAATCATAGTAGAAAAGCAGAAACCACCCTACTTTAAAATATTTGCTTATACAAACTTGTAAAGTTATATAAGAACTGAAGAAGAGCGAATGCAGTTGCAGTTTCAGTTACATCAGAACCGAGTCTGCCCAAGATTCACAGAAGATTATTATTGTGCTTCACAACTGAAGCTAGGGACCATAGTTTAGCAACGCAGTCAAGCTTATTGATACGGCAGACTGAAGAACCGCTACTTCTGGAGTACAACGCAATTGAGGTTTCAGAGCCTGACTAGTAGCTTCTTTCCTTCCGGTTAAAGCACACGCATATTTCCTGTGATGTACAATAGGAAACCAACTTGTGGTCTGAGTCATTTGACAAACCAGTGTGAAGTCTGATTTCGAAAAAATGAAAGAGTGACAAACTTAAAGAACAAAATTTGAGTCATGTGTACGCATACTCACTTAGTAAAATCTCTGAAAAGAACAGAGTACCCGCGAGTTCAGTCAAAAATAGATGGATTCAAGCATGAATTCTCTGCCACTGGAATCTAGTAATCAGGAAAGTTCCATACAAAACCTATCCTTACGAAGATAAATCCATCACTTAATAAAATAGCAGTATTACAATATGAAGGGCCGACAGTATGTAAACTTGAATACAAGTAGTACCATGCATCTTTAGAAAATGAAACGACGTACAATGCCCCAATACAATTAAGCTTTGAATTATACGAAATCAGGAGAAGAACCCATCCGGGTGGTGGTGGTGGTACTGGGGGCGGTGGCCTCTGAAACACTGACCTGGGTGAGCAGCGCCCAGAGGAGCGTAATCAGCTCACCACCCCGGGCGACGGCCACTGCGTGGCGATCGAGCTTATCCGAATAAGCCATGTGGAGGATCATCTCGCACCAGAACGTGGCCAGGGCCTTCCACGCTGCCTCCTCATCCTGATCCTCTTTATTCATCAGCTCCACTAGCTCCTTGGCCAGCCTTGCGCCCTCTTGTAGCACCTCGTGCTTGGATCCCTCTTGTAGCACTTCGTGCCTGGATCCTGGGGCGCTCAGTAGCCTCACCAGCTGCCCATACTCCTCCTCGGGCGTCGCCATCGGCACGGTGTCGTGGAGGGCGCGCTCGGCATCTTTCTTGGCAGCCTTGTAGAGGCTCTTGCTCCATTTATCATCGTCGAGGAGCAGCTCGGGAGAGTGTGCCACCAAGTAGGCGCAGTAGCGTGACAGGTTGGTGGCGACACTCCCAGAAGAAGCCGGCGAGGGTGGGTGCCTCGCCTCGAAGATGGTTGTCGCAATGTGCCAAGCAAGCAAGGTGCCAGATTTACCATGGACGTCGTGTGCTCGGAGGAAGCTGCGACCAACTTGTGTGCCCAGTTGTTGCCAAGTCATCTTACCATTCCTTAGGTCATCTCCCCTGCTGATGCTTCTCAGTGTGTCGACAATGGCAGCCTTCACTTCTCTAGGTACCTTGACCCTCTTCTTTGGCTCGGGAAGGGGAATGATACGCCTAAGAAGAGCCACTGGGCTGAATTTCCTTGGATGGAGCACTATGATTGAGCACTGGTTCATATCATCCCGCCAAGGCCTCACCAGCTTGCATCTACCCTTCATCAGTAGAACAATCCACTTCCGCAGTTTTGGATATTCATGCCAAGAAACATAACGGCACATCAGGGCTACTTTAGTCCAGTCGGAGCAGACAAAGGATGCAATCTCCCTCACTTCAGAAAGCACGACTAGTGCAGCAACTAGAAGCAATGGAGCTCTGGACAGCCACTCATATCCGAAAGAGACAGACTGCATGGGTTCAAAAGGGTAGCTCGTGATCACGTTTCTGTATTCACATTTTACTTGCCCTCGGCCAGTTCTACTCTCTGATATAGCAAACATCGAAATAGCACATAAAAGTAAGGAGCAACCAATGCTCCAGAGAGAAGTAAATATGCTCGAGATGGGCAACCAATCCTTGGAGTAGGTGGTCGGAAGGGATGAAAAGTAATAATCATGAAGAAAAGAAAGCTCGGTTGCAATCACCCTCAGCGCCCTGGTTCCGTCACTGTCCTCAAGCACCACATGCCATAGAAAGTCACGGGCCCTGATGAATCCAGCAGCTTCTGTGACACTATATCTTGCAAAGCGGCACCTCAGCATCTTGAACAATGCAAATGAGAAACATACATATTTGAGCTGCTCTGTTGACTTGAAAAGCATGTCATCCAACTCCCAAACTTGGTCGATTGTCACTAGGCAGCCTGTCTGGTTATTTATCGTGGACAACCTATGATGGGCCCTTGATCTACTTCTACCACTGCTGCTAGTGCTGTTGCTGAGACTACTAGGCATGATCCAGTAACCATGAGGATGCTTTTCTACCTCCATAGTATCCTCCCTTGAGACTATAAGTGGAGGAGGTACATGATGCTGCTGATCTGCGGCATGCTGGCTATCATCAGCTGGTAGCTGCTCCATCATGTTTCCAACAATAAGGCGAGGATTGCATCCAAACGAAAATGATTGCCTCGCACTGTACCAGGCATAATACTTCAAAAATAATTTGGCAAAGATGAGAGCAAACGGGGAATAAAGGATGATAATCAGAATGTAGTCCTTATCTAGTATGTCCTCTATAAAGATGTTGACTCCAAGGTACGTAGTCCATACCGCTTGCACAAGTAGATCCGCTGGTGGGACAATGCTTCGACCCGCTTCTCTATCATCTGCGGCAACTATCGCGGTGGTGTTGATGCCAATAATCTGAACAAGGGCAGCCCATAACAAGACCATCATTGTGTGGAAGCTTGAGTCACAATATATTACGGTTGAGCCTTCATCTAGGGTGAGGCTGAATTCGCTTCCAATGGTTGACACGATGTAAGAGACGATGGGCAAGAATAGTGCGGTAGAGCCGAGGAAGAAGAAGCGGATCAGCGGATGGTGGCGGTACCGATGACCGTAGGCACCTATCCCGACCATGACTCCCATCAGGATGACGTTCCCCATAAGGAGAACATTCACGCGCAGCATCTGCCCTCTCATGAACTTAGTGAAGACCTCCAATGGAACGCTGATGTCTCTGAGTATAATTAAGCAACAACATGTGATAGATGAACACTTATTAATTACCGCAATAAAAGTCAAAAAAAAATAATTACCGCAATGAAACTAAGTATCAAGCTGGCTACATCATTGACAAGATTGTACTGATTAGCGCCTCTTCACTAACAAGTGAGAAATTGATGCTTCTAAGAAGTATGACAAGAAGGAGAGGAGCCGGTCAGTTTACCTCATGGTGGGGGCCATGATTTGCACCTTGCTGCTTCCGATTCCCTTGTGCTTGAGCGTGATGAGGAGAAAGAAAACGCTATGGGCTACTCTATTTAAGAGAGGGAAAGAGAGAGTCTGTGTTAATTGCATCCGTTGACCTGAACTTGTGAGGGGCTACTACTAATAGTCTTGGGTCTCCGGTCCAAAAAACAATTAGTTTTGGGCCAGGAACAATACATAATCCATCTTGGTTCACATGGCTTGAGCACGAAACTTCCCAGGGCAATTAATAATTCAACTGTATTTCGCAACTTGGTCCACATGGTCTGAGCGTCTGCGTTGTACTGTGTTTCACAAGAAAAAGGTCAATTAATAATTCAACTGTTAGTACATGACAAATGCAGGGAACCAAACTAAAATACATGTTATTATACTACGGGCTATTCAACACTGGTTTATCGTCATTACTCTCAAAATTTTGATTTAACACTATGTTATATAAGCTTTTGTCAGGTCAGAGCAATTGCTGAATTTGTCTCGATAAAATAGAAAGATATAGTATATATTGCTACAAACGGTCTCGAGAGCAACATTGCCTTTTTGTCATGTATATAGTCACATATTGTAGTTATCTGAATGGAATGGAAAGTGTCCATATAGACCATGAGTTGTTGCACCCCCATATTTGAATTTGTATCTTATCCACTTGAAAAAAACTCAGTGTATTAGTTGAAGCAAATTGACATATTGGGGTGATAGCTCGTTGAGATGCGATGTAAGCATGATTGACATATAGAAATGTTTGCGTTGATTTAACTGGCGATCATGCTTAAGCATACCCCCGTTTAGTAATTATACAATAGTTGGAAGTAACTTATAGGTAAAACCTTACTGGTGGGGACCAAAATAAATGTATGTCGCCACATCCAGGGGGGCATACAGGGTCTAGTGGTACTTCATCAATATTTGGTTACTAGTGGCGTATACGTATAGTTTTAAGCTCCGGGGTGCCCTGTGTGCAGCCAACTACCGGTGGCGTACCACTATTTTCTCGACGGGTTTGTGCTCCCGGCTCGCCTTCGGGAAACTTGGTGAAGCCTTCGGTTTTAGGTGGTGGGGCATCGGTGTGTGGTCATGGCGATGAACCGGATCATGGCCACCCTCGTCATCAAATTTTTAGGTGTAATGACAGATGTCGCCTGGTTTGGTGTCTTTTGCTTGGTGGATGCATTCTCTTGTAAGGATTTGTTGAATACTAAATAAAAAGTTTTGTTCATCTTCTTGATGCAGAGCCTGAGGGTTTCAACCTCCATCTCAAAAAACAATGTGCCCAGGATTGGGTATATTTACAACTGCGAGAAAAAACTATATTAACATTATTAATAGTGCCACCATAATAAAAATCTTCATAACTAATTTACAAGTTTAAATTTCATTGGTAATGCTCTTAAAATTATTAGTATTCTCAATCACAAAAAAAACAATGTGAATGTAATTAACAGCTAGCTAGCTGTATGTATTTTTAGCAAGACTACGAAGACCTGAATGAGAAGTGATCATTGATGTATCATTCCACGGATCATTATAAGATGCTCCGGCAAATAATTAAGATGAGCAGATATAGTATTAGTTCTATCGTAATGAGGCCGTGGCGACGGTAGCGCGAGAATGATAAATTAGTTAGGAAGCTTAATACTCCCTGCGTCCATTTAGGGAAAGACTATGCTCGCGCGTCTCGCGGATCTGGCAGTGGCATCCACATACACCGAGTAATATTATTTCCAAGCTCGGTCGTCTACGACTTTGCTAATCGTAGAGACATTATGTGGCCAATAGGTGGGGGCAGATGGAGCATCGATCTGAGGTATAGAGCATAAATTGACTATGCGGTCTACATTGTTATAACGACTCCCAAGTCCCAAGTCATCCATGATCCATCACATCTGGCCGCACGATCTGCCAGCCCGTAGCACCACCTATAACGTAGTTCACACAGCTGGGTTTTCAAATGATTTTGTTAGGATAAAAAAAACTACATTCACTACTAGGAAATGTCTATACCATAAACGCGGTGGTTACCCCATGTTGCCAGTTTCGCGCGCTGCTACTAACTGGCAACGTGCCAGTAGACCAAGTAGTGGCAAGGGGTATAATTTTTAGCAAGACTACGAAGACCTGAGGCAAAGTGATCATTGATGTATCGTTCAACGGAACATGATAAGATGCTTCGGCACATAAGATGAGCAGAAATAGTAACTAGCCAGAAGAAGCGTTGACCCGGGCTGGTTCAGTGGTCCGCGGTGCGGCACTACGGCCTGCCCTGCCCTGCCGGTCCGCCGCGTCATCCAGAAACCCCTCTTATCACGACGACAAGGTCACCAAAACCCTCACTAGTGGAAACAGGGCCACTGGTCCCGGGTCGTAAGGGCCTCTAGTACCGGGTGTCCACCCGGGACTAGCCAGGCGACACTAGAGGCCCCCCCCCTCTAGTACCGGGTCCGTTACGACCCGGAACAACAGGCTCCCACGTGGCCGCCTACGGAGCGCGCTGGGGGCAGCACCTATACGAGCCGGGACCAGAGGCCCACCACGTTGCAGCCTGTAATTTTTTGTTTTTCCTCCCAATTTAATATTGAAATGGTGCAAAAAAAATATGCGTTTAATTAATTAAAAACAGAAACTACATATAACATATCAAAATGTTCATAAATAAAAATATGTTCACGTCTATCCGGTTACATGGAGGTGCTCATAACCGGGACTAGAGCCCGTCTATTCGATTACACGTGTGTGGAGATCATAACCGGGACTAGAGCCCGTCTATTCGGTTACACGGGAGATCATAACCGGGACTTCACCGCTATTCTCCATTGTATCTTCCTTTTGTAGGTATGACTTCACTGAGCAGAAACCCCGCAAGTTCCTCTGCTAGTGCTTGAAAGCGCTTCTTTAGTGGCATACTCTCGCGCAATGACTCCGCCTATAAAAGAAGGAGATCAATACGAATATTAATCATGACTATCAAAAATTATGAATGACACTGGAGATCAATTGATGAATATGATTGTTCACGTACGTCTAAAAAAATTTTTGGGTCCCGCTCAGTGACCGAACTACGAATCCACTCGCAAACGAAATATCCACAGAAATTGGTCCCCTGTGGTTGCCTCTCGATCCACTTTACGAGAATAGAATTCAATCAAATCATAGTCAACATATAGTGGTATTGAAAACTATAAATAAAGAGATGCGCGAACCTAGCTAGACCATACTACCTACCTGTGGGTGAATAAAAGTCAGCTGTTCTTCAAATGAACCTGAACCCTTGGTCCTCGCTTTGAATTATTTCCAAACCCTGCCGGCCAAAAAAAAGAATAAATGAGTTATTAGTTGCTTGATATCTCTGAAATCAGTAAGAGAGACTGATATAGTGCGATAATGTTTGAAATTACCTTTGGAGCGTATCTAGAATGCTTTGGAACCTCTCCTCATGCCAGTCCAATGAGTCGTAGACTTGAACTCTTGATCTATCAACTTCAATGACTAGCAGAATGTAATGATCGCTGCACATGATTATATACACGTCAGTAACTCATCAGTTACACTTAATTTGTACAAGCGAGTAACACTCTCTTACCTGAACAAGTAAGGAAACATTATCTGCACCTTGAAATGTTGCTTCATTAGGGCATTTAGCAAGTTCTTCTCCGTTTCCTTCTCATGGTTTTTTAGTGTCCTTGCATTAACTCGTACTGGGTTAACGAACCCAAAGCCATAGATGCCCTTTCTGTCACATTCACCACTCTTCATTCTGCATAATACCGTAGTGAGCATAATTAGTGATGGCAATGAACGAGCTGAGAGCTAAAGACTTTATCTTTTTTGGAAATAAATGAATTGAATCACTTACAAACAGTAGGCACCGACGAGAGCCAAGTCAAGGGAGTCAAGGTTGTATAAGTACCAGAGTTCTTCAAGCTGAATTGTGAACATGTCTTCACCCGCGAAATGATTTTTTGTAACTTTCACACAGATCAAAAAGTCATCAAATTCCTTTGTGGTTTTCATGTACCAACTATGGAGCTGTCGCATACATGTCGGTAGAAACTTTATCTGATCACGTCGCAGAAGGGACCTCCCCCATTTCCATTTCCATAAATCATCTACATCAGACGGAAAGAGATTTTCGTTGTCCAATTGAGCAAGAGTAATACCAGCATCTGCAGCAAAGTCAAAGAAGGGACGAACCACACAAATATGCAACAAAAACAATTTAATATTGCATCTAAAGAAAAAATCTTTCAAAAAAAACATAGGCTGTCCCAATCCCAGCCCAGCCCAAATTTGGGCCAGAACCTGGTCAAAGGTGGCCACCGTGGCCCACCTGCCAGCGCCTACCCGCCCCACCACCACGTGTGACCGCCCACTGGCAACGCGTGGTCAATGCTGGCCCACCTGCCAGCGACCCAGTTCTGACCCCGCCGCCCTGCCTCGTGTTCCCGCCCCGCCTCGTCTTCACCTCCCCTCCTCGTGTTCCCACCCGGCCGCCTCGCCTTCACCCCCCCCCCCCCCCCCCCCCCCGTGGTCAACGCGGACGACCAACAGGCCCCGCCCACCCGGAGTCAATGCTCCTGGCCCACTTGCAGCGACTCGAGCGCTGGCCCACCCGACGGTTCCCCTCCCGACGGTCCTGGTCTTTAAAAAGGGACGCGCCCGTGCGGATATGGACACTCCACTCCGCTCCGCTCCCACGGTTCCCCTCCGCCCGACGGTTCCCCTTCGCCCGACGGTTGCCCTCGCCGCCATGTCGCGCTGGTTCGGGAAGTCCCCGAAGAATGAGGCTGGCGAGTCCTCCAGCCGTCGCCACGCTTCCCCACCGCCTCCACCGCCGGTGGCCTTGGGCGTCGTTCCGCAGGGCGTGCGGAGGACCGCGCCACCGGTGCGTGTCGCCCACGCACCCGATGCGCTGTCACGAACCACCACCACCGCTGGAGGGAGGAGGATCCGGCGCCGGCGCTACGTGCCGGAGCCGGAGTGCCAGTGGCACTGGGACAACGCCGCCACGCTGGAGTGGCCCGACGTCCACCTCCCCGAGGGCTGGCACCTGAACCCACAGAGGATTCCGGTGCCGGCGGTCCCGCTCCCTGGGAGGCAACTGGACTGGGAGATCGCGCACCGGTGCCGCCTCCTCCCGGTGGAGCTCCGCGATGACCCTGTCTACGCCGCGGGCTCCCCACACTGGGAGCAGTGGCTCAAGGATGAGCACGAGGACCGCCGCCGCTCCTACTTCGCCCCGGCGCCCCGCGCCGTCCAATCCACCTACCCAGCGCTGCCCGACGCGCTGTGGATCGAGGAGGAGGTCCCCGAGGATGAGGACGACCCGGAGATGCTGGCGCGTTCGAGGCCTCCAACATCAGCCTCGTCGAGGACGAGATCAAGGGGTGGGAGAAGGTGAGCGCCGCCGCTGCCCTGATGCCGCCGCCGTCGCCACCGCAGTACTACGACCCGGACGAGGTCGAGCTGTGGTACTACGCCATGGAACGGGAGCAGGAGCAGGACCTTCCGCCGCCTCCTCTGCCTCCCGGCCTCGTTGGCCAGTCCTGGGTCTTTATCGGCGGGAGCTGGTCGCCCGATCGGCCCCAGGAGCAGGAGGCACCACCGGAGCAGTAGGAGGCGCCACCGCAGCAGCAGGCGGCGCCACCGCAGCAGCAGGGGCCACCAGAGCATCTCTGGACCCCGCCGCCCTTCTACATCCTCGACGACTAGGCCTTCCCCCTCCAATGTAATGGCCTTAGGCCTCCCCCCAATGTAATCGGCCGTTTGTGGCCTCCCCTATAATGAAATCGGCCCTTAGGCCCTAAAAATCTGTTCTTGTTTGCCAACTCCTGCGCCGGCCCCGTGGTTAGGGTCCACCACCGCCGCCGCGCGCTAGATCTGAGAGAGGGGAGAGGGAGAGAGTAGTTGGTCGGGGGACGAGCTCACCGTGGGTCGAGGGGCGAGCTTTGCTTGCTCGGGGACGATGATCTTGCTCGGGGACGACGACCTTGCTCGGGGGACGCCGCCGCGCCCGGAGCAGGAGCAGGACGGCGACGGCCGGGGCAGCAGCGGCGCGGGGACGAAATCCGGCAGCCTGGCGGCGCAGGGGGCGGCGTCGTCTGGAGCCCGGAGGCGGAGCGTCGATTTGCTGGACTTGGGCAAATTTTCGGCCCGAGCCAGCAGAAGTAGCGCCAAAAAGGCCTCTGGTACCGGGCCGTGGCTCCACTCGGTACTAGAGACCCTCTAGTACCGGGCCGTGTTACCACCCGGTACTAGAGGTCCCTCAGGGCCGTGAAAATTTGCGCGCCAAGCCCTATGGACCTGTAGTACCGGGTGGTCGCACGGCCCGTTACTAGAGGGTCTCTAGTACCGGGTGGAGCCACGGCCCGGTACTAGAGGCCTTTTTCTGGTTTCTTACTTTTTTATATCTTTTGATTTACTTGTCTAAATTAAGTAAAAATTGCTTTCATTTTCCTGTTTTCTGTTTTGGTTTAAAATGAAGTATCACATGCGCTTGGTTTTAAATTAAGTACTACATACGCTTAATTTAAAATCAATTCAAAAATTTATAAATCAAGTACTACATGCGCAGTGGATCATTTCACATCACAAAAGTTTGATGCTACATCAAAAATTTATAAATTAAGTACTACATTCCGCCACCGCCATACGGTTGATTTCATTGACATGTCTGTCTTGTCCTCCATACTATAAATTGTGGCACCCCCTTCTGGCACAGCTTGTCAGAAGGGCGGTCGCCCCGTGCGCCAGCCCAAGATATCTGGCCGCACGTTACGACAATGCAACCTAGCGGAAATCATTACACAATCAGGCACAAAGTGCTACAAAAGGGTTTACAAGGCCGTCGTGGCTTTACAAGATATCAAGCCAAACACGGCCCAACTCAGAGTTTTAACTGGCAGCGGAAGACATAAATGAGGCAACGGCTTGGAGCGGCTCCGCTCCACAGGTATCTGGCTGGGCTACTGATCCTAGCACGCTTCTGCTCCTGGTCCTTGCTAAGGTGGAGGTTGAGTCCTCGCCAAAATCTGGCCACAATCACAAGGCCCGTGAGTACATTATTATGCACTCAGCAAGTATGGCCCCTCACCACAAACAACCCAACAATCATGCAACAAGGTATACATTGGAAGTAAAATCCTACAACATGGCAAGGGGTATACTAGATACATGACATAAAAATAGCATGGCATTGACAACCAAACATGTCATAAGCAAGCAACGGGGGTATCACCAGTACAGAGTCCAAGCCAGGTGGGGTTGGATCGTGTACCAGCAATCATACAAGGGGCTTACCTGTGACGAGTAAACGGGTGTACCAAGTAGGTACCAAATAATACACAACATCACCTGTGATCACTGCTAGGCCCACTGGCCTCATCATTTTACTCTGGGCACGCACGGTTGACGTGGGCTATGGCCTAACTATAGGCTTCCCAACGCATCACACCGCCATCCCTAATTCATGGTAACCATCAACAGCTCACGACAATATTCCCTGCATCATCTTATTTGTTCATTTAGTGAAATCAGGTCGTTCATCTTTCCTTCAAACAATACTTATGTTTAACCTCCGGACTCGACGAGGACACATAGTGTGACCGACACTGAACTGTTATTCCGTAACCCAGGAACGAGGCTAGATATCCAGATGTACACTCTCGAGAGGTTGCAATACTTCACTCATCCAAGTGGATCATTAACAACCGGTACTTTAGGATCACGTCCTTAAGACAGTCTGATACACTCACTCGACCGTTCACGCCATCAAGACACACCCTATATAGCCACCGACATAACTATATGCCTTATGCAGAAGTGAATCCGGCACGTCCCCAACCCATGAGCGACGCCTAGCTCCAGAACCTTCGCAAGACTAGCCCCGACCAACTATGGTAACCGACTAGACTTGCCAAAAGGGTGGCATCAAAGGAGGCTCAATAGAATTACGTAGGTCAAGGCCCGCCCATGTGAGCGACAGTGGTAGTGCTTTCGATGTTCAGATTAGTGGCACTATGGACTGACCCTATCGAAGTTTGGAGGCGTGTTTTATTTAATCAAGTTTCATCACCACAAGTCACAAAACAGAAGATTAGTCCAGCATAATAATCACGACATCATTATCATATACCATCCAACAACAAGGCATTAGCAACATACAGTAAGCACATAACAACAACATCACTTGAATAACCATAACACTTGCAGGTATAGATATTAACGTAACAATAATAACAATGCCCGGGTGACTGTGGCGGGAGACCCGGCCGGTGTCACTCGGGGGTTAGTGTTCACAGAATAATAGCATAATGTTTCAAACGGATGATGGTGGCGGGAGACCCGGCCGGTGTCACCGTAAAAGAATGAACCGAAAAGCACTCATAAGAATGAGAGAGCATCCATTCCACTCGAGGGTTATCTCGACGTGGTGTCAGCAATCTCGGCAAAAAGAATCAAATGGAAAGTCAGCTCCCAAGCGTCGCAGTCCGGGTGGTCTATGCCAACCATATTTGACGGAGGGACAAGGCAAATAACTCTTTTGGCAAATGCCCCCAACTCCGAGGATCATAAGACGACATTCGTCCGCTCCTCACCTCGGCGAAGAAGAAAGAAGCAAACAAAGCCCCGCAAGCGCGAGACGCACAGTTGTAATAATTCCCCCATTCCTTTGACTGAGGCGGTACCACCGGCCATTGTCTCGGGAATGTGAGTGATGCACAGACAAGCAATTATAAAGTAATGCGACAATTTAAAATGCAACAGGATACATGCGACAATACAAGGCTCATATAAAAAAACGGACAACAAACAGACATGCAACCATAATAGTAGACAGACAATATAACAGTAGACAGACATAACACCCGGCATGGTATTAAGCAATCAAACAAACAGGCATTGCGGGATGGCTCATAGCAAGGGGTTAGCTTGCCTCCGAAGATCGACACCGCTTGGCTCAGGAAATCACGGACACGTCACGGTTCAGGGTCTCGAACTGCCGGTACCGCGGGATACCCTACGCACGCATACAAGGTGCTGAGCATACAAGTATTTTACAAAAATATAAAACTGATACTACTGGACATAGCTTTTCAAACTAAGAATTTACAAATTTGAATCACCTCAAACGGAGTTACGGTTCGAAAGATATTCACGTGCGACGGATAGCTATATACCGCACGGGGCAGTAGATACCCAGCTCGAGCTGGCTGAGCTGGGCTAGGTTGCGTACTGTTTCCGCGCTGAGGAAACGGGTTTCTCCTGAATATGCTTCTGCTCAGGGAGAGCGTAAACTTCAGGAATACGCTTTAGCTAGAGGAAAACGTAAATCTCGAAATGCGCTGATCAGTTGACTGTTCACCTCACTAGCTAGCTTTCTGCTAGCTTGCTCTCGCGTGCAGCACGCACGGGAGCTGGCCGGCGGTCGCCGGCGCGGGCTGCTGGGATGGCCGGAGCGCCGGGAGACGGCGGGGATGGAGCAGCGGTGGTGTACCGCGGCCGGGGAGGCTGCTCCGGCGACGGTGACGTGGCCGACGTCCTCGCCTCCTCGCGAGCACGCACGGGAGCTGTGGTGCGCGGCTCGGGCCGGCTCGGCCGCCGCCTGCCGCCGCCGCCCTGGTGCGTGCCGCAGGCCGCCGTGATGCGGGGAGGGCCGCCCCATCGCGCCGCCTCCGTCGAGGTCGACCACGGGCACGGGGGGAGCCCCGAAGGCGCCGCAACGGGAGCGTGCTGGGCGAGCTCGCCGCCGGCGGTTTCCGGACGGAAACGAGGCCTCGAGCCACCATTTCACGCATGGAGTTGTCCGGGAGGGAGAGGGGACCTAGGGGAACTCCTCCACAGCTTGAATCGGAGGATGGCTCGGTGTGGAGCTCGCCGTGGTTCGTGGACCGACGGCGACGTCCACGGCCGAAACGGAGCAGGGCTCCGCCATCCCACGACCAAAGGAGCAGAGGGGGTTCAGGGGGGGGGGGGGAAATGAGGGCGCTCGGGTGCGAGAGGGCTCGGTTGCACTCTTATAGGCGGAGGGAGAGGGGTGACCCGAGGTAGAGCCCAACCATGGTCACCGACAACCATGGTCACGAGTGGATAAGCTTGGGGAGGGGATAGAATTGACTCCGGCTCGAACCGGGGGAGCAGTGGATGATTCAGCTACAGCTGGGGTGCGGTTGGGACACGGGGAACAGAGGAGACCCGGTGCACAGGGACACACAGTGCGCGCGCTAGCGTTCGGGGCGCGCCACGAGTGGCATCGTCGCGTTCCCGGCGACTCGGAGCTCCAAACGCGATGGGGTTTTCACCACTGCAAGAAAAAATCAAAACTCTACAACTTTGATGACTAAAGTTTTCGCAAATTCGAAAGTTGGTGCGACTAAAACTTTTGAAAAACAGTACTGGTCCAAATGGAAAAAGGTTGTTTGGAGAAGCAAACGATTTTTGTTTTGATCAAGACTTGGTCCAGAGGTGTAGGAACTCCTAAGGCTTGCATCTAGGTGTTTTCCTCCCACTACAAAAATCATTTGGCTTGGTTTTGAAAACATTTGAATTTTAGGGCAGAAACTTGGACAGAGAAAAGGTCAAATATTTTCCTAACAAGATATCAGATATTTTTGCATACATAGGCTACATACTGCCTAGGGGTCATCCCCTAATTTTTGTAGAATTTTTGGAAACATCAAAATAGGGGTTCCTTTGGAAGTTGCAAATAGGCAAGAAAAGAGCACTACAAAGGAAGTACCTCAAATATTGCTCAAATGAGGTTGGTACAGTGGAGTGAAATGTTCAGGAGGTGGATTCATGCATCTTCCCAAAATGGTGGAATTTTCGGATGAGTGGAAGGTGTCTGGATAATTTTCGGATTGAAACCGACGTAATAGGAAATAGGGTTCAACTTTGGAATATTGCATGGGACTAGGAAATATTATTTTGTGGAAGTGATCTCTATGTATGGGGGAACCATATGGTAGCTAGGTAGAATTTATTTCAAGCTGAAATTGCGGTGGAGAATTTAGTGGGATAGACCGGAAGGATTTTGGAATCACCTAATCGAACCAAAGTTTGACAGGTAAAACAATGTCATGGAATTATGGTGGAGCTCGACAAAGATCGAGGATTGTTGGGAATTTTCTGAGAGAGCGAAACCAAAGTCAAATCAAAGACCAACGGGTTCGAAGAAAACATTTAGAAACCCGAAAAAGTTTTTCCGGCGTCCAAAAATAATTTAAAAATCCGGTCTAAATTTTCGGGGTGTTACATAAATTATATAAAAGTTTAATAAATTATTACACATCATGAACAACATCCCTATTTAGTCTTCGCTTTTTCTTTTTGTGAGACCCTTTCTTCTGATCGCTCCGTAACCATGGACAAGGGTCTGTATATAACTTGAGACTTGGGTCAGTGGTCACTTTGAAGGGCGGAATTTCATGAAACTTGTCGTAATCTTCTGACATGTCTGTCTTGTCCTCCACTCCCACGATGGTTCTTTTCCCTGAAAGAACTATGTGGCGCTTTGGCTCATCGGCTGATGTATTCACTTCCTTATCTTTTCTTTTTTTTGGCTTGGTAGACATGTCCTTCACATAGAAAACCTGAGCCACATCCTTGGCTAGAACGAATGGTTCGTTGTCGTACGCAACATTCGTGAGATCCACTGTAGTCATTCCGTACAATGGGTCTTCCTTTACCCCGCCGCCTCTCAGGTTGAACCATTTGCACCAGAACAAAGGGACCTTCAAAGAAGGTCCATAGTCAAGTTCCCATATCTGCTCTATGCAACCATAATATGTGACCGTGGCCTCATTCGTGCTCTTATCATCAAAGCGGACACCACTATTTTGGTTGGTGCTCTTTTTATCTTGGGCGTTCGTGTAAAATGTATTCCGTTTATCTCATACCCTTGGAAAGTCCAAATAGTCGAAGATGGCCCCTTAGACAACAAGAACAGCTCATCTGAGACTGTGTTGTTGTTGTTGTTCAGATGCGTTTCCAACCAACCGCCAAAATTCTCCATGTGTTCCTTTGCAATGGCGGAGTCATCCATCCCCGGGTTGTTAGAGCGTACAATATCCTTGTGCATCTGGATATACGGAGCCACCAAAGTGGAATTATGCAGAACTGTGTAGTGTGCTTTTGTGAAAGAATACCCGTCCCTGCATATGTATGATTTCTTTCCTAGAGTGCCTTTCCACTTAGTCTCCCCTCATGTCGCGATTCAGGAAGACCAATCGACTTAATGCCGGGAATAAAGTCAACACAAAACTCAATGACCTCCTCTGTTCCATACCCTTTGGAGATGCTTCCTTCTGGCCTAGCACGGTTATGAACATACTTCTTCAACACTCCCATGAACCTCTCAAAGGGGAACATATTGTGTAGAAATACAGGACCCAGAATGTGAATCTCGTCGACCAGGTGTACTAGGAGATGTGTCATAATAGTGAAGAAGGATGGTGGGAACACCAACTCAAAACTAACGAGACATTGAGCCACATCCTTCTGTAACCTTAATAGAGTGGTTGGGCTGATTGACTTCTGCGAAATTGCATTGAGGAACGCACATAGCTGAACAATGGATACTCGAACATTTTCCGGTAGAAGCCCCCGCAATGCAACCGGAAGCAGTTGAGTCATCAGCACGTGGCAGTCATGAGACTTTAGGTTCTGGAACTTTTTCTCTGCCATATTTATTATTCCCTTTATATTCGACGAGAAGCCAGACGGGACCTTCATACTGCTCAGGACTTCAAAAAATATCTCCTTCTCTTCTTTGGTAAGAACGTAGCTAGCAGGACGTAGACGTCCTTTATCCGTCCTCATTGGATGCAGGTTCTTTGGGTCTTTCAAAAGTTGCTGGTCCTCTCGTGCTTCCGGAGTATCTTTTGCCTTCCCATACACGCCCAAGAAGCCTAGCAGGTTCACGCAAACATTCTTCGTCACGTGCATCACGTCGATTGCAGAGCGGACCTTTAGGATTTTCCAATAGGGTAGTTCCCAAAATATAGACTTCTTCTTCCACAGGGGAACGTGGTTGTTAGCGTCCTTCGGAACAGACTGTCCGCCAGGACCCTTTCCAAAGATTACATCTAAATCCTTGACCGCATCATATATATCTTCACCACTTTGGAGGGGTGGCTTCGGCCGGCATCTCCTCACCTTTGAAATGCTGCTGCTTGCTTTTCTTTCTTAGGGGATGCTGAGTTGTAAGAAATCGACGATGACCCGGGTACACATTCTTGTTACCTACATATATACTTTCAGTGCTATCTAAACATGTGTGCATGCATTGTATCCCTTGTTCGACTGTCCTGAAATGTTACTAAGAGCAGGCCAATCATTGATGGTTACAAACAACAACCCTCGTAGGTTAAATTCCGCTTGTTTGTACTCATCCCACACAGGTACCCCTTCATCACGCCACAACTGTAAAAGTTCATCAACTAATGGCCTCAGGTAGACATCAATGTTGTTACCGGGTTGCTTCGGGCCTTGGATGAGCACTGGCATCATAATGAACTTCCGCTTCATGCACAACCAAGGAGGAAGGTTATAGATACATAGAGTCACAGGCCAGGTGCTATGACTGCTGCTCTGCTCCCCAAAAGGATTAAAGCCATCCGTGCTAAGACCAAACCTTAAGTTCCTTGGGTCACGTGCAAATTCCTTGTACTCTGTATCGATTTTTCTCCACTGCGACCCATCAGCCGGGTGTCTCAACATCTCGTCGCTCTTGCGGTCTTCTTTGTGCCATCGCAACAACTTGGCATGCTCTTTGTTTCTGAACAAACGTTTCAACCGTGGTATTATAGGAGCGTACCACATCACCTTGGCAGGAACCTTCTTCCTGGCGGGCAGGCCCTCAACATCGCCAGGGTCATCTGCTCTGATTTATACCGCAATGCACCGCATACCGGGCATTCATTCAAATTCTCATACTTCTCACCGCGGTAGAGGATGCAGTCATTAATGCATGCATGTATCTTCTGCACATCTAATCCTAGAGGGCAGATAATCTTCTTTGCTTCATACGCACTCTCGGGCAATTCGTTACCAGCCGGCAGCTTGTCCTTCACTATTTTCAGTAAACTCCCAAATCCCTTGTCAGATAAACCATTCGCTGCCTTCCATTGCAATAATTCCAGTGTGGTACCGAGCTTTGTGTTGCCATCTTCGCAAGTTGGGTACAACTTTGTTTTGTGATCCTCTAACATGCGCTCCAACTTCAACTTCTCAAGTGTAGTTTCTGCTAGGGTATGTGCATCAACGATGACCCCACGTAAATCATCATGTATGATGGGATCATCTGGTACCTCTTCATCATCAGCTTCCCCTGTTGGGTTACCAACGTATTCAGGGTACATGTAGTTGTCATCGTTCTCTTCTTCTTCGTTGTCTTCCATCATAACCCCTTTTTCTCCGTGCTTGGTCCAACAATTATAGCCGGGCATGAAACCAGAAGTTATCAGGTGGAGGTGAATTCTGTCTGTGTTAGGGTAATCCTTCTCATTCCGACATTTTTGCATGGACAACACATAAAACCATTCGGCCCCTTGTTATCCTTAGCCACATTGAGAAAAGATTGCACGCCATCCATGTACTCTTTAGAGCGTCGGTCAGCGTACATCCATGGATGACTCATCTGCAAATCACCGCTAAAACCCATTACGATAAACCAACATAATAGGAAACATACCATATTCATTAATACAAGTTCATCACATTAAAACCAAAGTATAGTAGTGACCAAATGTAATACATAGTTCTCATAAAACATAAATTAATTGAAACTAAATACAACTATCTAAAGAATTTAAATCCAACAACAAATGCGATCAGAATCGCAACTAAGGTAACTATTGAACCAACAGCATAATGATACCAAGCCTCTTGACTAATGACATATTTTCTAATCTTTTAAGCTTGACGCGCATTGCATCCATCTTCATCTCGTTAGCAGCGACGACGTCGGCAAGCTCGACCCCGTGAGCATCAACGATGTCGGCAATCTTCAAGTCCAATACCATCTTCTCTTCAGGCATTGGAGACGAAGATCTTCACTTATCTTCAATTTTGCTTTTAAATCGTTGTTTTCTTTTTTAAAAACTCGACAATAGGGTCGGCTGGAATTTCGGTTCAACTACCTCCTAAATAAAATATATCTATGTCAAGTTGGTCGGCATGATTGTTATAACCATGAAACAAAATAAATAGTTATAAAATATGCGAAGGTCGATCTGGTTGCTACGCCGAGGCGGCGGCCCCGGACAGGTTGGTTTTGGTGGCGACCTGGATTAATAATGCGCGGGCAGAGGGTTTGTCGATGATACGTCTCCAACGTATCCATAATTTCTGATGTTCCATGCTAATATTAAACCAATTGCTACATATTTTATTTACACTTCATAGTATTTTTATGCATTTTCTGGGATTAACCTATTAACAAGATGCCACAGTGCCAGTTCCTGTTTTCTGCTGTTTTTGTATTTCAGAGAAGTTATTCCGGAAATATTCTCGGAATTGGATGAAATGAAAGCCTAGGTCCCTATTTTTCTGTCACGTACACGGAGCCCAAAAGTCAACAGTCAGAATTCCTGATGACCCACAAGTATAGGGGGTGCATCGTAGTACTGTTGATAAATAAGAGTGTCGAACCCAACGAGGAGCAGAAGGTGCTGACAAGGAGTTTCGGTAAAGGTTTCACTATAAACACTAGCAGACAAGTTTTTAGGGGTTTTTGATATAACAGGTAAATAAAATATGAGTAAGTAAAAGACAGTAATAATAATTCCAGCAAGTGGCCCAATCCTTTTTAGAGCAAAGGACAAGCTGGTTGGTTTACTTATGATGGCAAAATGTTCTTGAGGACACATGGGAATTTAGTCAAGTGCTTTCAATTCAAATAGTTGATTAATCTTTATTGTTTTGATAAGTGTTGTGTGGGTGAACCTATGCTAATGCACCGCCCTTACTTGGACTAATACATACTTGTGATTATACCTCTTGTAAGCATCCACCGTTACAAGAAAGTAATTAAGATAATCTAACCACAGCCTTAAACTCTGAGATCCTACACTCCCTCGTGCACCGGTATACTAACGGGGGTTTAGTTTTCTGTCACTCCGGCAACCCCACAATTAGCAACCAAATACACAATGCATTCCCCTAGGCCCATAAAGGTGAACTGTCATGTAGTCGACGTTCACACGACACTACTAGGAGAATAACACCACAACTTAAATATCAAACCATTAAATATTACTCAACATAATTCACTACTAGCGACAAGACTTTCATATGTCCTCAAGAACTAAATAAACTACTCACAAGACATCATATGGATCATGATCAGAGGTGATTTAATGATGAATAACAATCTGAACATATACTTCAATTCATCGATAAAACTCAATAGTATCAACCACAAGGGGTAATTAACACCGGGAGAGTTCCCCCTATGAACTAGACAAAGTATAACCCTAGATGTTACAGCGGAATGAGATGGGGCAGCAGTGATGATGGTGATGGCAGTGGAGATGATGATGATGATGATGATGATGATGATGATGATCCCGATGAAGTCCAGCGTGATGGCGATGATGATGGCGATGATCTCCCCTCCGGGAGGGAATTTCCCCAGCAGATTTCTCCCTGCCGGAGAGCTTTTTCTCTCTCTGTTGTTTCCGTCCCGTGGAGGTGGCGGAATATTTCTTCTGGCTCCCCTCTCGAATATTAGGGTTGAGGGGATGAAGTACGCGAAGGGGGAGCGCCTGAGGTGGGCCAAGGGCACCATACCATGCCTGGGCGCGGCCAAGGTGGGGCCCGTGCCCAGGGGTGGTGTGGGCCCCTCTTGGCCCATCTCAGCCTCCCCTTTTGGCTGCCTCCATCTTCTTATAAAATATGACGGTGCTTTTTCTAGCTGAAATCTGACTCCGGCAGTTAATTATCCAATAATCATCAAACATGCAAAATAAGACAAAATAACATAAGTAACACCATATGAAATATATCAATGAATAATAGTAAATTATGATATAAAATAGTGATGCAAAATGGACGTATCAAACCCCCCAAGCTTAGACCTCACTTGTCCCCAAGCGAAAACAGAGCTCAGTAAACTATCCACAAGTTTATGGAGTGAAGCGTCGATAATTAAGAATACGGACAAGGAGCATCAATATTTACTTAACAACACAAATCATTTTAAACACCAACTACTCATCATAAAACATAACTTGAACATGAGTGGTGAAACAACCACAATAAAAGTGCACGAAGGAAATTATAAATTAGTAATGGCATACTTCATTCTTAAATCATAGAACAATAGGCAAATCAAACTTATCTTTTGAAATGAGTCTTTATATTAGAGCTTATAGTGCGGAACTCACATACTCAATTATCACACCCTCCTTATAGTCATTGATAACTTGCAAAGTTATATTCTTAGAGGCAAAGGTCTTTGTGCTATGACAAGGAAGGATAAAAGGCATGATCAAAAATATTAATGATATATAAGGTTGAATCACAACAACTCGAATGCTTGCTCAAGGAGGAAGGAAATAGGTGTACTGACCCAACATGAATGTAAAAGAAAGGCCCTTCGCAGAGGGAAGCAGGGATTAAATCATGTGCTAGAGCTTTTTAGTTTTTGAAATCATATAGAGAGTAAAAATTAAGTTTTGAGAGGTGTTTGTTAATTGTCAACGAATGGCAGCGGATGAAAACAATATTCTCCCTATCAAACAGACTTTTAAGAGCGGCTCCCATGAAGGACATTATTTTTACCAGCAAGGCAGATCATCCCTCTTTCTCTTTTATTTACACATGCAGATATTTCACTGTTTGTCATTGCTTACTGATAAATCAGGGCAAAAATGTGAAGAGAATTAAGCGGTTAAAGTTGTAATTAATTGGGACTGGGCATCCCGTTGCTAGCTCTTTTTGCAAAATTATTGGATAAGCGGATGTATATGCCACTAGTCCAGGTGTAAAGTCTGTTTGACAAGTCGAATAAAGAATAACCCACTACTTCCTCATGAGCTAGTAAACATTGACACAAAAAGGAATAATAATAGTTTTGAATAATTTAAAGGTGGCACATGAAAAATTTACTTGGAGTGGCGAGGAAATACCACATATAGGTAGTTATGGTGGACACAAATGGCATGGGTTTTGGCTCAAGGATTTGGATGCACGAGAAGCATTCCCTCTCAGTACAGGGGTTAAGGCTAGCAAGGTCATGTGGCAAGCATAAAAGTTGAGGGATACACACAAATATACATGTAATAAAAGCAATCATGCTATCTTCCCTATAAGCACAAATATTTGAACTCAAGAATACTAATCTTATTGGCTAACAAGAAAGAAAGATAATGGGATAATATTTTTGCATGTAATTCCCTCCTTCTACTTAAGTTTTCATGGTATTGTTGCTATGACCAATACTAAGTTTTCCACAACTAATCTAATTTGCTTATGAACCCAAAAGTGGCGTCAATACCAATGACAAGATCAGCACATAAAGAGGATTGCAGGCTAAAATAAAATGTACCGAAAGTAAAGGTGAAACTTCTCATTAATATTCTGAACAAAGACACACTCAAACCAACGGATACATGGATAACTAAAGGAGTGACACTCCACATTGCAAACCATCTTATAAGATAACTTCTCTACTCATGATATGACCACAAAATTGTAAAAACAAAAAGATAAAGATGATACTGGGCACTCCCCCAAGCTTGGAACAAGCCAAGGGAGTGCCATTACCCCTTGACGATTTAAGCTTGATCTCCGGTGGTGAAAAAGACTCCTCGTCATAAAATTTCCAAGGCAGAGGCTCCCCATCGATGAAAGATGATTTGGTTTCCATGAACCTGAAACTAGCAGCTGAGCTTATGCGTTTGAACCTAGCTTCATACTCAAAGTTTTGGTTTTGAAGGTCGTAATTTGCCCTTGTAACTTGGATGTGGTTTCACTAAGTGCGAAGATATTATCCATAGCTTGTTAGTCTCCTTCTTGTGTTAAGCAATAAGCTCATTAATGATCTTGTGGTTGATCTCCACCCGCGCTCTATCATCTTCTGGTACCGGAAAACTTCATGCTCTACTCTTCCAGCCGAGCCTTCATGTCCCCTTCCACCTTGGGCCCTTTAACATCTCTCGAACAAGGACTCCATCCACAAGCTGCATCTCTTGAGGGTGCTGCTTCAGCTCATTGATGTATGGGTCAACGATGTTCTTGAAGAAGGTATCCTTCGGAACCTCAGATGAAGACATCTTCTAATCTTGGAGCTAAACCTGGCAGAAACAGCTCGAAAACAAAACACGTCGAAAACATGATACACGGACCTCGGGAGATCCGGGTAATATATAGCAAAAAGTTTTACAATAAAAGGAAGGTATAGGACGAAGCGGGGTCGGAGACGGGCTCCGAGGAGCCCACACGCACCCTCGGCGCGGCCAGGGTGGGCCCGCGCCCAGGGGTGGTGTGGTGCCCTCGGGCACCATTTCCTACCCTTTTCCGACTCAAAATTTTCCATATTATGTAAAAACAACAAATATTTAGGTTGGAAAGTAAAACCCAAACTTTTTCTTACCGAAACTGTTACCTATTCCAAATCAGCTTCTGCAGTTGTCTGAATTTGACTTTTTATAAAATCTTCTGGAGTTACCACTTGATAAAATCAACATCTCATTATAAGAATCTCCAGAAATGTAATGCTTGAGTCTTTGCCATTAACCACTTGTGGTCTGTCCCCATCTAGTGAATTGATTTTAATCACACCTGAGCGATAGACCTCCTCAATAATATAAGGTCCTTCCCACTTTGAAAGTAATTTTCCTGCAAAAAGTCTGAGACGAGACCTATACAATAAAACTTTTCACCTACGTTAAATTCCCTCTTAAGAATTTCCTATCATGCCATTGCTTAACTTTCTCTTTAAAGAGTCTAGCATTTTCATAAGCTGCATTTCTCCATTCATCTAAAGAATTCAAATTAAGCAATCTCTTTTTACCGACAAGTTTAAAATCTCTATTAAGTTCTTTTACCTCCCAATAGGCTTTATGTTCTAATTCTAGAGGCAAATGACAAGCTTTTCCATAAACCATTTTGTAAGGAGACATTCCCATAGGATTTTTATAATCAGTTCTATAAGCCCACAAGCATCATTAAGCTTTTTAGCCCAATTTTTTCTAGATTTATTAACGGTCTTTTGCGAAATAGATTTAATTCTCTATTTGATAATTCCACTTGACCACTTGTTTGGGGATGATGGTGAGCAATTCTATGATTAACATCATACTTAGCTAGAGTTTTTCTAAAAGCACCATGAATAAAATGAGAACCACCATCAGTCATGAGATATCTCGGCACACCAAACCTTGGAAAGATAATATCTTTAAGCATTTTTAATGATGTCTCCCATCAGCACTAGATGTTGGTATAGCTTCTACCCATTTAGTAACATAATCAACAGCAACAAGTATATAGTATAACCATTTGAAGGAGGAAAAGGCCCATAAAGTCAAATCCCTAGCAGTCAAAAGGTTCAATAACAAGAGAATAATTCATAGGCATTTCATTACGTCTACTTATGTTACCTACCTTTGACATTCATCACATGATAAAACAAAATTTCTTGCATCTTAAAAAGAGTTGGCCAATAAAAACCTGATTGTAGAACATTTTGTGCAGTTCTATCCCAGCGTGATGTCCTGCATATGCACTACCATGGAATTTGCTCAATATTTCTTTCTGTTCATACTCAGGAACACATCTTCGCATTATGCCATCTACTCCTTCTTTATACAAATGTGGGTCATTCAAAAATAATGCCTTAAGTCGTAGAAGAACTTTCTTCTTTGCTGAGCTGTAAAGGTCGGAGGCAAATACTTGGCAACAATAAAGTTAGCATAGTCAGCATACCAAGGACTTTCGCGTGAATTTACCTTTATTGCAGCCAATTGTTCATTTGGGAAACTATCATTAACAGGTATAGAATCATCTGAAATATTTTCTAATCTAGACAAGTTATTGGCAATAGGATTTTCAGCACCCTTCCTATCTACAATATGCAAATCAAACTCTTGTAGTAAAAGTACCTGATACGTCCAAAACGTATCTACTTTTCCAAACACTTTTGCTGTTGTTTTCCTCTAACTTGTGTGATTTGAATGCAACTAACACGGACTAACGCTGTTTTCAGCAAAATTACCCTGGTGTCTTGTTTTTGTGCAGAAAGTCAAAGTTTCTGGAAAATTCCCGAAAATTTCCAGAAATTCTATTTTTCCAGAAGACCCACGGAGCCAGAAGATGAAGCGAAGAGGGGGCACAGCGGCACCACACGCACCCTCAGTGCGGGTGGGCCCTGGCCGCGCCGAGGGGTGGTGTGGCCCCCGACGCTGTAGGCTGAAGGGGATGGTAGGGATTGGATGAGATCGTTCATGTAATAATTATGAGATTGTTAGGGCATGGTGCCTAGTATCCCTTATTAGTACTTGATGTCATTGTTGCAACTTGTTATGCTTAATGCTTGACACTAGGGCCCGAGTGCCATGATTTCAGATCTGAACATGTTATTGAATCATGAGAATAATTATTGTTTTGGATCATATCTATAAGTTGTATACACACGTCGCTGTCCGGAACCCGAGGCCCCAAAGTGACAGAAATTGGGATAACCCACTAGTATAGAACGACACATCGGATACCCCTCTATGGCAACGGCAGGAGTTAGGCGACGGTAAATCGCGACTCCCCCAGCGTGCCCGCAGTGGGCCGTAAAGCAGGCCCACAACAAAGGCAACGGGTGAATAGTGGAATATATGTTGGCAACGGAGTTTGGTTTAACTCCGTTACCGATGTGTGCTCATCGCACACGGACAGTTTCGTAATCTCCGTTGCCATTAGAAGCAGCCCGACAGCCGGCCTATAAGAACCTACTATGCCCTTCACTCTCACTCTCACTGTCTCACTTCCAACCCTAGCCGCCGCACAGTCTCCTCTCTCTCCACTCTCTCGCGTGGATTCCACCGTCAGTGCTGGTAGATCCGGCCATCGCGGCCGTGGCCACCCCACCCTCCGGGCCTTCAGGCAGCAGCAGCATCAGCTGGTGTTGCGGGACGAGCTTGCGGAACAGGCCGCCGCCGATCTGGCCCCCGCGGGCCGGTCCCGCAGCCTTGGCGCTCGTCCGCACGACGAAGGCTCCGGCCGCACCCGCTCATTTGGCCACCATTGCGGCTACCGCGAGATCCGCCAGGCGATGTACCCTGGCCGCCATCCGTCGGCCTCCTCCTCCTCGTCCTCGTCCTCCGACGAGGAGGAAGAGGAAGAGGAAGAGGAGGAGGATCGTGATCTGGAGATCGCTTGCCAACTCTCCCGCGCTGATTTCAAGCGTGAGGACGCCAAGCATCGTCAGGGCGAGGCCGATCTGGAGGCGGCGGTCCTCCTCTCTGAGGCGTCGACCCAGGTCAAACGCGCCGAGGAGGCGGTCTACCAGTCTGACCTCCGGGCCGTCATAGCCCTCTCTTTGGTCCACGGCGAGGGCAACGCGCCGCCAGGGGAGGCCGGTGCTAGCTCCGTCGCCGGTGGCGACGCTAAGCGAGCCCGCCTCATCTAATGTAAGATCCCAGCTAAGTAACGAGTTATATTGCGTCTTTATAGAACATGTGAGTTTTCTAGTTGTAAGTAGCTAATTGTTTATCCATAGATTTGCTCTGTTTTTAGTAGGCATTGTTTACACATAGATTTTACCTATTTTCTAGTTGTAAGAAGCTAATTGTTTATCCATAGATTTGCTCTATTTTTATTAGGCATTGTTTACACATAGATTTTAGCTATTTTCTAGTTGTAAGTAGCTAATTGTTTATCCATAGATTTTCTCTGTTTTTAGTAGGCATTGTTTACACATAGATTTTAGCTGTTTTCTAGTTGTAAGTATCTAATTATTTATCCATAGATTTGCTCTGTTTTTAGTAGGCATTGTTTACACATATATTTTAGCTGTTTTCTAGTTGTAAGTAGCTAATTGTTTATCCATAGATTTGCTCTGTTTTTAGTAGGCATTGTTTACACATAGATTTTAGCTATTTTCTAGTTGTAAGTAGCTAATTGTTTATCTATAGATTTGCTCTGTTTTTAGTAGGCATTGTTTACACATAGATTTTAGCTGTTTTCTAGTTGTAAGTAGCTAATTGTTTATCCATAGATTTGCTCTGTTTTTAGTAGGCATTGTTTACACATAGATTTTAGCTGTTTTCTAGTTGTAAGTAGCTAATTGTTTATCCATAGATTTGCTCTGTTTTTAGTAGGCATTGTTTACACATAGATTTTAGTTGTTTTCTAGTTGTAAGTAGCTAATTGTTTATCCATAGATTTGCTCTGTTTTTAGTAGGCATTGTTTACACATAGATTTTACCTGTTTTCTAGTTGTAAGAAGCTAATTGTTTATCCATAGATTTGCTCTATTTTTAGTAGGCATTGTCTACACATAGATTTTAGCTGTTTTCTAGTTGTAAGTAGCTAATTGTTTATCCATAGATTTGCTCTGTTTTTAGTAGTCATTGTTTACACATAGATTTTAGCTGTTTTCTAGTTGTAAGTAGCTAATTGTTTATCCATAGATTTGCTCTGTTTTTAGTAGGCATTGTTTACACATTGATTTTAGCTGTTTTCTAGTTGTAAGTAGCTAATTGTTTATCCATAGATTTGCTCTGTTTTTAGTAGGCATTGTTTACACATAGATTTTAGTTGTTTTCTAGTTGTAAGTAGCTAATTGTTTATCCATAGATTTGCTCTGTTTTTAGTAGGTATTGTTTACACATAGATTTTACCTGTTTTCTAGTTGTAAGAAGCTAATTGTTTATCCATAGATTTGCTCTATTTTTAGTAGGCATTGTCTACACATAGATTTTAGCTGTTTTCTAGTTGTAAGTAGCTAATTGTTTATCCATAGATTTGCTCTGTTTTTAGTAGGCATTGTTTACACATAGATTTTAGCTGTTTTCTAGTTGTAAGTAGCTAATTGTTTATCCATAGATTTGCTCTGTTTTTAGTAGGCATTGTTTACACATTGATTTTAGCTGTTTTCTAGTTGTAATTAGCTAATTGTTTATCCATAGATTTGCTCTGTTTTTAGTAGGCATTGTTTACACATAGATTTTAGTTGTTTTCTAGTTGTAAGTAGCTAATTGTTTATCCATAGATTTGCTCTGTTTTTAGTAGGTATTGTTTACACATAGATTTTAGCTGTTTTCTAGTTGTAAGTAGCTAATTGTTTATCCATAGGTTTGCTCTGTTTTTAGTAGGCATTGTTTACACATAGATTTTAGCTGTTTTCTAGTTGTAAGTAGCTAATTGTTTATCCATGGATTTGCTCTGTTTTTAGTAGGCATTTGCTCTGATTTTAGCTTTGTTTCTGTTATATGCACAAATACACATCGATCTTGTGCATCCTACTTGGCTCGCTTGCTCCATCCCTGGAATTTGTGTGTCCAATCTACCTATATATGAGGCATTGTTTAGGCTATGTTCTAGTTGTAATTAGTTCTATATATTTTCTATAATGCCGATGAAGAAGCATATGTCTTGTGTCTAGAGATGAAGGAGCTTACCTGGAGATTTTTTTCATCTCCTTTAGGGCGAGGAGGAAACCTGGAGACTATGCGGCGGCCGTGAAGACGTAGGAGCGGGGCTCCGTCCACACGGTCCACTGAAGCCGGCGCCTCCAGGAGCAAGACTTTTGTGCAGTACTAAATAGGTAGAAGAAGACCACGCAATGAAGCTGGGCGAAGAGGAAGGTGAAGAACCGGCGGCCGTCAAGCAGGAACCACAGGGCTCCGTCGACGGTGCAGCAGGCGTCACCGGATTTTTTTTGTTTTCTTTAGCCCTCATTACAAACGGTCAAAACCTAATCTCCGTATCTGATGTAAAGATAAAAGGCAACGGTTATATATTACGCCCGTTGCTAAACTTATTGCAAACGATAAAAATCTCCGTTGCCATTGTGAGGCTTCACATCAGTGACAGAGGCGGGGACACGGACCCTTTCTCCATTGCCGAAGGGGTATTTGGCCCGTTTCCGATGTGTCGTTCTGTACTAGTGACCGGAGGGGATGGTGTTGCGACGTGAGGATCACATGTGTTCACTGAGTGTTAATGCTTTGCTTTGGTGCTTTATTAAAAGGAGCACCTTAATTACCAGTAGTTTTCCTTGAGGCCCCGTTGTAAACGGGCTGGTAGGACAAAAGATGTTGTGCAAGTTTCTCATTGCAAGCACGTACGACTAAATACGGAACACATGCCTATGATTGATTATTACTTGGATACTTTATCATTATTTACTTGCAATTGCCCTATGTATGATTATTTCATGAATTATCTTATCCATGCAACGCCCGTTCATCCATCCCTATGCCTACAGTATTTTAATCCTGCTGTTTACTGCAATTATTACTGCAGCTTTTATTTCGCTGCAGCTATTATTTCACTACTGCTACTGTCATAAAACTGTTGCTACTGACAATTCATCTGTCAAGGCTTATAAATATTCTTTGACTCCCCTTGTGTCGAATCAACAAATTTGGGTTTTACTTCCCTCAAAGACTGTTGTGATCCCCTATACTTGTGGGTCATCAAGACTATTTTCTGGCGCCGTTGCCGGGGAGCATAGCTCTATTTATAAGTTCACCAGGGAGTTATACTGTTCGCTGCAATTCATTCATCATGGGTAAACCTCGTGATGAGAAGGTTCACATATTGCCATCCACTACAAGGAGAGGTACAACTCTGAACACTTCTGCTGCTTTTGATTCACCGTCTGTTATAAGTCAACTTGTCACACCACCACATACACATATTTCACGTGCTGCTACTTCTGCTGAATCTGAGAATATTTCTGATGAATTTGATGATGCTTCTACTGTGCTTGATGAAAGAGGTTCACTAGGGCCTTTTCTAGATGCTACAATTGCTAAATCTAGACAAATTGAAAATACTGAAACACGTGTTGTTAATTATAAACTTTCTCCTGATGCTAAGTTTGCTACATCTCCCATAAATATAAAAGATAAAGATTATGATTTCTCTGTGGATTTATCTTTTATATCCATTGCCGAGAAAGAACTTTTCCGAGGTACTGAAAATGAAAGTGTTGTAGAACATATGAACACTCTTTTTACTTTAAGTAGTTTGTTTTCTGATGATATTAAGAAACGCAGTTACTTTGTCACTAATTTTTTTCCTTTCTCACTTAAAGATGAAGCTAAAACTTGGTTTAATGATTTATCTCCTGGATCTATTGAAAGTCCTATGGGTTTGGTCAATGTTTTCTTTCAGAAATATTTTCCTGCTAGTGCTCAACATGCCGCTTTACAGAAAATCTTTAACTTTAAGCAAAATGAGGAAAAGAAAATGTCTGAAGCTTGGGCAAGGTTTTGTTCTTTAATTAGAGCTCGGCCTGGACATCAACTAGCTAAAAATGAACTTCTTGATATATTTTATAATGGACTAACTGTTGAATCTAGGACATACCTGGATAGTTGTGCTGGTTATGTTTTCAGGAAAAGAACTCCAGATGAAGCCGAGGAATTACTGGCTAAGATAAGCCAAAATCATGATGATTGGACCTTGTCTGAACCAACTCCGGTACCTACACCGAGGAAAAGAGGAATGATTGAATTAAATGATGAAGGAATGAGAGAAGCCAAGAAATCTCTTAAGGAGAAAGGTATTAAATCTGAAGATGTGAAAAATCTCCCACCTATAGAAGAATTGTGTAAGCCAATTCCTCACTCATCTACGGTTGAGGTACACTCTCTCCAACACTTTGATGATAGAGATATCCCTTATTCTAAACCTCCTGATCAATGATTAGATGAGTTTGATAATTTTATTGTTAAGCAAAATAATTTCAATATGAGAATAGAAAATAGCTTCATAAAGAATTCTCATGTCATTAATCGTTTGCATGATGTTTTGGAAAGAACTTCTAATGATGTTAGAATACTTATTAAACATTTTCATATGGTTCAAACTTAAATTGAACAATAAACTAAAGTGCAAAAAGATTTGTTAGTTAATGCTTCTAGAGAAAATGACAAACATGCTTTTGGTATAGCAACTAGAGGCGGTGCTTCTACTCAGGATCCTTTGTATTCCGAGGGACATCCAAAGAGAATTCAGCAAGATTCTCAACAAGCTAATGAAACTACTACTCCTTCTAAGAAAAAGAAGAAGAAGAAACATAAACATGTTGAGTAATCTCCTGAACCTATTAAAGACAATGAGCATGTTAATGATTCCAATAGTATATCTATCTCTGATGCTGAAACTGAAAGTGGGAATGAACATGCTAATGATAAAGATAAGAATGATGTTTCTGATAAAGAGGAAAGTGAAGAGGGACCTGAAAAGCATTCTAAAAACAAAAAGTACACCAAAGAAGATTTTCTTACTAAGAAACATGGTAATGAAAGAGAACCTTGGGTGCAAAAGCAAATGCCTTTTCCTAATAAGAAACACAAATCTAAGGAAGAAGAACATTATAATAAATTTTGTGAATGGATGAAACCTTTGTTTTTGGAAATTCATTTGACTCACTAGTAGAGAAAGGCCTTTTAGTGGCGCACCCTTTTGCAATTCTGTGGCGCACCTGCAACTTTGTTGGGTGCGCCACAGAAGTCTTGCCACTAAATTTTAATTCTGTGGCACACCGAGCCAGTGCGCCACAGAAAGACAAACTTTCTCTGGCGCACCCAGCCCGTGCGCCACAGAAATAGCTCGGCAGGTACACAGCAGGTACACAGCAGAGGAATGCTGTGGCGCACCAACGCCTGGTGCGCCACAGAAAGTGGTGCACCACAAAATAAAATAAAATGCGCCACTAAATTATAAAACAAAAATACAGGTATATTTACATTTTGCTGTACAAATACAGGTATATATAGGATTTATACAGATTTACAGGTATATTTGACAGGTATATGAAAACAGACAAACACATTAATCACTATGTCATCACATATTACTTAGTGCCCGAGATACATATATACATATAGTCACAAAGTGTCGAATGTTTACACAAGTCGGGAAGTCGGGAAGTCGTGAAGTCGGGAAGTCGGAACTAACCTTGGACTGTTGCGGTACAAAAGTTCATCATTACAAATGAAGTGTTCACCGCCTAACTAGGATCAAATATAGTACATCGGCGATGATGGTGAGCAAGAGCGCGCGGGAGCATGATCATGGAGTTCTCTTCTTGAGCGGCGCCAGGAATGGTTGATAGCCTTCTTTCGTCCTCCACTCCCTGGTGTCATTATGTGCCTCTAGTCGTTCTTAGATATCCCTCTGACAAAAACCTGAAGATGGATTGGGATATATATTGGTTAGTGATATAAATAGAGTATAATTTATTCATCTAAGTAGAGAGGCAAGACAATCAATCAATTGTCATGGTTGGAAATCATATGGCTATCCTATTTGGGTTTCATAGCATAGCATATATACAATATATAACCCTACACATGCACTTCTATAAAAAAATACACTAGTAATGCTTAGCAAGGCTTTCTTTTATAATAGATCCTAACTCTGGGGTAGTGGTAGGACCCTGATTTGTTCATGACATCTTTGAGGATGATCGTCGATAACTGCAGCTGGATGCGATGGAAGTCTTGTCTATAATCAGCATCGGTGAAAGCATCCGCGCTTTTGGTCCATTCTGCGAGACTAGATGGAATCCTCGTTTTCTCGGCATCCCGGACAAGCCCTTTAAGGTGATGGAGGGCGTAGAAGGCCTCCTTCACGCTGCCAGACAGTTGCTTGATGCAATGGAATCCGGTCCATGCATGAACTTGTGTTTGTTGTCCTACGTGAAAGATTCCCCCTTGTTTTGGAAGGGGCCTCCCTTTTGGGCATAGCCCTCGAGAGCATCATCGAGAACACCCTTTATTCTGATGTAGCTTCTCGGCGTGCATATATTCCCCGAGTCTAAATAAGTGGCAATGGACCACCTCGGGTACAAGATGATGAGTGCGCAGTACTTGTCCCTACTCAACACAATTGAAACGGAATGTTGGACAAACAATCAGCAATGGAAGAAATCTACAAGAAGGCATAAGATACGACGGTGGCGAGCGGATGTGTACTTACTCGAAAACGAAAGGCAGAAGAAGGTTGTTCTTCCACTTGTTGGTCAGCATGAGCCTCTGGAGGTAATCCGTGGCCATGGTCCGTGTCCTTGATCCTTCCACCAGCTGGCAGTCACGCATGTAGTAGGGTTCCACTATCGCGACGTACGGGGTATCATCTCTCCTGATCTTCATCGCCTCATTAAGCGCATATAGGCGGACCAAGTCATAGTCCAGCCATCTAAAGTGAAACAGGTTGAAGATGTCCTCGAACGCTATGAAGAACACATCCGCGGTTGCCTGGACGAAGTCCACCAAATCCTATGGCACCTTGACCGTGAACACCGGGTAACTCGGCTGCTTGTCTTTAAGAAGGAGGTTCTCTAGATGCAAGATAGATTCCTAGAAACGTATCATGCGTCCTTCTGCAAGGCGGAGCAAGTCCCTAGACAGTATAGGTTTACCAGCTTCATGAACTCGGGTCAAGCCATCCGCACGGGGTGGAATCGTGTCTTCACGACCCCGGATAGTCTTAGGAGCTGGCTGGCTCGCAGAGGCGTTTGATCCTTTTCTCTTCCTGTGCTTGTTCTTCTTGTTCTTCTTCTCTGGGGATGGTTGGGGTGCAGTGAACCCCGCGTGAACCATCTGGTACAGTGTGCCAGGGCTGAAAATGTTACCCGGTTTGACTTGAGCTTGATGATCGCCGGCCTCCGGAGGCGTGTCTTGAGATAAACCCTCGAAGATCAGGCGCTACGTGCATGTAATGGGATGAGGAGGTTGACTGCGTTGATCGCGGAAGGGTTCTTCAACCGCAGGAGGCCTGTAAATATCTTCCCTGCAGGCGCCAGTGTTGAGGAAGTCATCGACATTGACATTATCTTCATCATCGCCATCGTTGGCACCAAGTTGAGGGGCAACGGCTTTGTCCTAAACATAAACAATAGCACATCCGTTATTAGATATAAAGGCTTGGCGTCGTAAAGTCGTGAAGTCGGAAAGTCGTGAAGTCGGGAAGTCGTGAAGTCAGAAAGTCGGAAAGTCGGCAAGTCGGGAAGTCGGAAAGTCGGAAAGTCGGAAAGTCGGGAAGTCGGGAAGTCGGAAAGTCGTGAAGTCGGGAAGTCGGGAAGCCGGAACTAACCTTGGACTGTTGCGGTACAGACGTTCCCAACAATTTTTTGTGGCGGCTGGTGGCGGCGACGACCGGCGGTAGCTTCCGGCCGGTGGTGGCGGCGACTGGCGGTTCCTTCTGGGTGGTGGCAACGGCTGCTTGTGGCGCCGGTTCCTTCACGACTACAGGTTTTTGTGGCGGCCTCGAGGGCCGAACGGGCGGGGGGCGCGGAGCCTCGAGGTGGCTGATGCAAGACGTACTTACTCATTGGGAGACCCCAAGAGGAAGGTTTGATGTAGCCTAGCAGCAAGTTTTCCCTCAGTATTGAAACCAAGGTTTATCGAACCAGTAGGAGTAGCAACTCTTCTGAAGGTTGTCAACAGCGAAATATGATGCGGCGCAACACCAGTGATTCCGGCGCTGACGTGGACCTGCACACAAAACAATCAAAGTACTTTGCCCCAACGAAACAGTGAGGTTGTCAATCTCACCGGTTTGCTGAAAACAAAGGATTAAACGTCTTTTGTGGAAAATGAGCATTAAAGCGCAGAAAATGTAAAAGGAACATGTTGGGTAAACAAATTACAGCTGGGCAATTGACAAATAGTGAGCGCATGACAATGCAAATACACGACATGATGATTACTATGATATTTAATTGGGCATTACGACATGATACATAGACCGTTATCCAACAGCGTCTATGACTAATAATCCACCACCGGGTTGTCATCCGAGTTCCCCGTTGGTATTAAGTTGCAAGCAACGGATAATCGCATTAAGTAAAGCGTGTAATGTAAACAAACACATATGCCCGTGGACATAGCATCGTTGGGTTATCCCTAGTGGCAACAGCACATCCACAACCTTAGAACTTTCTGTCATTGTCCCAGATTAAACAGAGGCATGAACCCACTATCTAGCATAAATACTCTCTCTTGGAGTTACAAGCATCTACTTGGCCAAAGCATCTACTAGTAACAAAAAGCATGCAAGATCATAAATAACATAGGGCATAGATTGATAATCAACTTGACATAATATTCAATATTCATTGGATCCCAGCAAACACAACATGTAGCATTACAATAATATGATCTTGATCATGTAGGGCAGCTCATAAGATCTAAACATGATGGCACAAATAGGAGAGACAACCATCTAGCTACTGCTATGGACCCGTAGTCCAAGGATGAACTACTCACGCATCACTCCAGAGGTAGGCATGACGATGTAGAAGCCTCCGGTGACGATTCCCCTCTCCGGCAGGGTGCCGGGAAGAGGTTCTGGACCCTCCCGAGCTAGGGTTGACGGCGGCAGCATCTCTGGAACTTTTCGTGGATAATGGCTCGGGCACTTAGGGTTATTTTCTCGGGGGGAATAAGTAGGCGAAAGGGCGGCGGCTGGCGAGCCCTGAGGGGCCCACACCATACTAGGGCGCGGCAGAAGGGGGCCCGCGCCCTAGTGGCGTGTGGCTTCCCTGTGGGCCTCCTCTGTTGCTCCTTTACTCTATCTGGTGTCTTCTGGAAAAATAGGGATGTCCGCGAAGTTTCGTCCAATTCCGAGAATATTTCCAGACTAGCTTTTCGGAAATACAAAAACAGCAGAAAACAGGAACTGGCACTTCGGCATCTTGTTAATAGGTTAGTCCCAAAAAATGTATGAAAGTGACATAAAGTGGATACAAAACATGTAGCAATTGGTATAAAACAAGCATGGAATATCAAAAATTATAGATACGTTGGAGACGTATCAGCATCCCCAAGCTTAGTTCCTGCTCATTCTCGAGTAGGTAAACGATAAAAACAAAATAATTTTTGAGGTGACATGCTACCAACATAATCTTGATCATATAATATTGTAAGGCACATGTAAATGAATGAAGTGATCCAAGTCAATGTTCTATAATTTGCTACCAAATAGATAATGAGCAAACAATGAATCACACAAACTAAACGTTTTCATGAATAGTACTTTCAAGACAAGCATCAAACTGTTTTGCATAGTGTTAACTCATAAAGCAATAGTTTCTAATAAAAGGTATTCAATCAACACAAAGGAAGAATTAAGTTTCAGAAATTGCTTCAACTTTCAACATATTTATCTCATGGATAATGTCAACATAAAGCAGTATAACAAGTCCAAAACGTTGCATATAACCCATGTTGTAACAAAGTTGACGCTAGTGTTTGCTTGTGGAAGACAGAAAGAATAGGAAAACTGACTCAACATAAAAGTGAAAGAAAGACCCTTCGCAGAGGGAAGCAGGGATTAAGTCATGTGCTAGAGCTTATAAGTTTTTGAAAGCATATAGAGATTGCATAAAATATTTGATACTCCTCCCAACCTTGCTAACACAAGCCATGGCTAACCGAATCCTCGGGTGCCTTCCATCAATCACATACCATGGAGGAGTATCTATTTTTGAGAGGTGTTTGTTAATTGTCAACGAATGGTAGCGGGTGATAACAGTATTCTACCTGTCAAACGGACTTTTAAGAGCGGCTCCCATGAAGGACGTTATTTCTACCAGCAAGGCAGATCATCCCTCTTTCTCTTTGGTTTACACACACGCAGATATTTCACTGTTTGTCATTGCTTACTGATGAATCAGGGCAAAAGTGTGAAGAGAATTAATTGGTTAAAGTTGTAATTAATTGGGACTGGGCACCCCGTTGCCAGCTCTTTTTGCAAGTTATTGGATAAGCGGATGTATATGCCACTAGTCCAGGTGTAAAGTCCATTTGACAACCAGAATAAAGAATAACCACACTAATTCCTCATGAGCTAGTAAACATTGACACAAAAAGGGAATAATAACATTTTGAATAATTTAAAGGTAGCACATGAAAAATTTACTTGGAGTGGCAAGGAAATACCACATATAGGTAGTTATGGTGGACACAAATGGCATGGATTTTGGCTCAAGGATTTGGATGCACGAGAAGCATTCCCTCTCAGTACAGAGTTTAGGCTAGCAAGGTTTATGTAAGCAAACAAGAATATCAACCCGTACACCAAGTTTTATATGACAAACATATTGCAAACGTTATAAGACTTCATACCGTCTTCCTTGTTAACCAAACCCTTTATTAGAAAATATCTAGACCTTAGAGATACCACCGATGCAAACCAAATTTTCAACAAGCTTTACGGTAGTTCTTCACTAATAGGCTTAACTCATGTGATGCACAAATTTAATCATGATCTACTTGTTAACTCAAAACAATTGACAAGCATCAAGTTATCCATATTAGTGATCTACAAGATTAAGCAAGTTTTTCCTTATACCAATTACCACATGCAACATTTTCTGAACCAACCAAACACCAATCAATTTATTTCAACCACTCTCCAAACAAATATAAGTGAAGCAAGAGAGTACTTTCTACAAAAGAAAACTAATAGCTCTGAAAAGGGATACATGAAAACAAGAGCTAAAAGCTGAACAGCGCTAGATATGAATACTCAACAAATATAAGTGAAGAATAGGAGTATTCTCATGAAAAAGCGGAGCGTGTCTCTCTCCCAATCAAGAATGCTAGGGTCCAGTCAAGCTTATTGAAAATAAAAGACAATACTGAAAATAAAAGCACACAGACGCTCCAAGAAAAGCACATATGATGTGAAAGAATTAAAATATAGTTTCACTAGAGATGACCTGATAATTTGGCGATGAAGAAGGGGATGCCTTGGGCATCCCCAAGCTTAGACGCTTGAGTCTTCTTGAAATATGCTGGGGAGATCCATGGGAGCCTCCCCAAGCTTAAGCTCTTCACTCTTCTTGATCCTATTGTCATCCTTCTCTCTTGACCCTTGAAAACTTCCGTCACACCAAACTCAAAGTAAATCTCATTAGAGGGTTAGTGCATAATCAAAAACTCACATGTTCTATAAAGACGCAATATGACTCATTGCTTTAAACATTAGCTACAGCCACTGATGTTATGTGAAGCTCTTCCACCCAAAAAAGAATTTCACTCAACACTAGTAAAAGAGAGAATGCAAAATAAAAAGGCATAATCTGTCTAAAACAGAACAGTCCGCAAAGACGAATTTTTTAAGACACTTACGACGCTCAGATCAAAAAAATTTGAACTAATGAAAGATTCAGACATTCATAAAGATTACGCACAAAAAATTTCAGATTTTTTTAACAATCTGGTGAATTTAGGATTTTCGTACAGTGGACAGCAAAAATCTGTTTCTGCGCAGCAATCAAAATTAAGCATCACCTTAACACTAGAGGCTACTCTTGGCACAACAATGCGAGAAAATAAAGATACAAAGGAGTTGCTACAGAAGTAAACAAATCCTTGACTCAAATAAAGAAAAATTGCAGAAAAATAAAATGGGTTGCCTCCCATAAGCGCTTTTCTTTAACGCCTTTTAGCTAGGCACAAAGTATGCATCAAGTATTACCAAGTGAAGGAGCATCCAAAGAGAGGTCGGAAGTTTTCTCAACAATGCATTCTATCTTGTCTATATAGGTTTCAGAATTCCCTTTCTCAATACCCTCAGGCTCATCATATTCATCAAATGGGTTTTCAGGAACAATCAACTCAAAATTCTTCTCTAGTGCCTCCTGCATTCCTATGAGCTTAAAAGGTATTGGTATTTTAACTTCCCCCTCACAATGGGTTTCTTTTGTGTACTTCAACCTCTCCTTTTAAAGTTTTTCAAGTGTATTAACAATATCAATATAATATCCAAGCATCTTATATTTCATAAAGACCTTTCTAGCTTCCCTAGCAACATCACCAAATTCTTTGAGTAAGGTTTCTAAGACAAAATCATTCTTTTCGCCATCTTCCGTATCATGAAGTTTTAGAAACATGTGCTGCATTATGGGACTAAGATTAACAAACGAGCTTCCAACATGTGAACTAAAGAAACTGTGGCAATTTCATAATTCGGAGCAAGTTCTACCAAGGATCTATCTTCAAAATCTTCAACCATACTAACATGATTAAAGAATTCCTCAATGTTATCTCTTCCAATGATAGACCCGCTACCCACAGATATTTCCTTTTTAGTATACTTAGGGAGAAGCATGATGAAATAACAAAAGATAAACGGTAAATAAACTAGATGCAAGTAACTAATTTTTTTGTGTTTTTGATAATTGAAAGCAAACAAGATAAAATAAAATAAACTAAGCAAGACAAAAACAAAGTAAAGAGATTGGAAGTGTGAAACTCCCCTTGCATAAGAACTTCTACTCCCCGGCAACGGCGCCAGAAAAAGGCTTGATGCAAGACGTACTTGCTCGTTGGGAGACCCCAAGAGGAAGGTTTGATGTAGCCTAGCAGCAAGTTTTCCCTCAGTATGAAACCAAGGTTTATCGAACCAGTAGGAGTAGCAACTCTTCTGAAGGTTGTCAACATCAAAATATGATGCGGCACAACACCAGTGATTCTGGCGCTGACGTGGACCTGCACACAACACAATCAAAGTACTTTGCCCCAATGAAACAGTGAGGTTGTCAATCTCACCGGCTTGCTAAAAACAAAGGATTAAACGTCTCGTGTGGAAAATGAGTATTAAAGTGCAGAAAATGTAAAAGGAACAGTTTGTGGTTGTTTAATCAGTGTAAAAGAATTGGACCGGGGTCCACAGTTCACTAGAGGTGTCTCTCCGTAAAGATATCTAACATCTTGGGTAAACAAATTACAGCTGGGCAATTGAAAAATAGTGAGCGCATGACAATGCAAATACATGACATGATGATTACTATGATATTTAATTGGGCATTACGACATGATACATAGACCATTATCCAACAGCGTCTATGACTAATAATCCACCGCCGGGTTGTCATTCGAGTTCCCCGTTGGTATTAAGTTGCAAGCAATGGATAATCGCATTAAGTAAAGCGCGTAATGTAAACAAACACATATGCCCGTGGACATAGCATCGTTGGGTTATCCCTAGTGGCAACAGCACATCCACAACCTTAGAACTTTCTGTCACTGTCCCAGATTAAACGGAGGCATGAACCCACTATCTAGCATAAATTCTCTCTCTTGGAGTTACAAGCATCTACTTGGCCAAAGCATCTACTAGTAACGAAAAGCATGCAAGATCATAAATAACATAGGGCATAGATTGATAATCAACTTGACATAATATTCAATATTCATCGGATCCCAGCAAACACAACATGTAGCATTACAATAATATGATCTTGATCATGTAGGGCAGCTCACAAGATCTAAACATGATGGCACAAATAGGAGAGACAACCATGTAGCTACTGCTATGGACCCGTAGTCCAGGGATGAACTACTCACGCATCACTCCAGAGGCAGGCATGGTGATGTAGAAGCCTCCGGTGACGATTCCCCTCTCCGGCAGGGTGCCGGGAAGAGGTTCTGGACCCTCCCGAGCTAAGGTTGATGGCGGCGGCGTCTCTGGAACTTTTCGTGGATAATGGCTCGGGCACTTATGGTTATTTTCTCGGGGGGAATAAGTAGGCGAAAGGGCGGCGGCTGGCGAGCCCTGAGGGGCCCACACCATACTAGGGCGCGGCAGAAGGGGGGCCCGCGCCCTAGTGGCGTGTGGCTTCCCTGTGGGCCTCCTCTGTTGCTCCTTTACTCCATCTGGTGTCTTCTGGAAAAATAGGGATGTCCGCGAAGTTTCGTCCAATTCCGAGAATATTTCCAAACTTGCTTTTCGGAATACAAAAACAGCAGAAAACAGGAACTGGCACTTCGGCATCTTGTTAATAGGTTAGTCCCAAAAAATGTATGAAAGTGACATAAAGTGGATACAAAACATGTAGCAATTGGTATAAAACAAGCATGGAATATCAAAAATTATAGATACGTTGGAGACGTATCAGCATCCCCAAGCTTAGTTCCTGCTCATTCTCGAGTAGGTAAACGATAAAAACAAAATAATTTTTGAGGTGACATGCTACCAACATAATCTTGATCATATAATATTGTAAGGCACATGTAAATGAATGAAGTGATCCAAGTCAATGGTCTATAATTTGCTACCAAATAGATAATGAGCAAACAATGAATCACACAAACTAAACGTTTTCATGAATAGTACTTTCAAGACAAGCATCAAACTGTTTTGCATAGATGTTAACTCATAAAGCAATAGTTTCTAATAAAAGGTATTCAATCAACACAAAGGAAGAATTAAGTTTCAGCAATTGCTTCAACTTTCAACATATTTATCTCATGGATAATGTCAACAAAAGCAGTATAACAAGTCCAAAACGTTGCATATAACCCATGTTGTAACAAAGTTGACGCTAGTGTTTGCTTGTGGAAGACAGAAAGAATAGGAAAACTGACTCAACATAAAAGTAAAAGAAAGACCCTTCGCAGAGGGAAGCAGGGATTAAGTCATGTGCTAGAGCTTATAAGTTTTTGAAAACATATAGAGATTGCATAAAATATTTGATACTCCTCCCAACCTTGCTTACACAAGCCATGGCTAACCGAATCCTCGGGTGCCTTCCATCAATCACATACCATGGAGGAGTATCTATTTTTGAGAGGTGTTTGTTAATTGTCAACGAATGGTAGCGGGTGATAACAGTATTCTACCTGTCAAACGGACTTTTAAGAGCGGCTCCCATGAAGGACGTTATTTCTACCAGCAAGGCAGATCATCCCTCTTTCTCTTTTGTTTACACACACGCAGATATTTCACTGTTTTGTCATTGCTTACTGATGAATCAGGGCAAAAGTGTGAAGAGAATTAATTGGTTAAAGTTGTAATTAGTTGGGACTGGGCACCCTGTTGCCAGCTCTTTTTGCAAGTTATTGGATAAGCGGATGTATATGCCACTAGTCCAGGTGTAAAGTCCATTTGACAACCAGAATAAAGAATAACCACACTAATTCCTCATGAGCTCGTAAACATTGACACAAAAAGGGAATAATAACATTTTGAATAATTTAAAGGTAGCACATGAAAAATTTACTTGGAGTGGCAAGGAAATAACACTTATAGGTAGTTATGGTGGACGCAAATGGCATGGATTTTGGCTCAAGGATTTGGATGCACGAGAAGCATTCCCTCTCAGTACAGAGTTTAGGCTAGCAAGGTTTATGTAAGTAAACAAGAATATCAACCCGTACACCAAGTTTTATATGACAGACATATTGCAAACGTTATAAGACTTCATACCGTCGTCCTTGTTAACCAAACCCGTTATTAGAAAATATCTAGACCTTAGAGATACCACCGATGCAAACCAAATTTTCAACAAGCTTTACGATAGTTCTCCACTAGTAGGCTTAACTCATGTGATGCACAAATTTAATCATGATCTACTTGTTAACTCAAAACGATTGACAAGCATCAAGTTATCCATATTAGTGATCTACAAGATTAAGCAAGTTTTTCTTTATACCAATTACCACATGCAACATTTTCTGAACCAACCAAACACCAATCAATTTATTTCAACCACTCTTCAAACAAATATAAGTGAAGCAAGAGAGTACTTTCTACAAAAGAAAACTAATAGCTCTTGAAAAGAGATACATGAAAACAAGAGCTAAAAGCTGAACATCGCTAGATATGAATACTCAACAAATATAAGTGAAGAATAGGACTATTCTCATGAAAAAGCGGAGCGTGTCTCTCTCCCAATCAAGAATGCTAGGGTCCAGTCAAGCTTATTGAAAATAAAAGACAATACTAAAAATAAAAGCACACAGACGCTCCAAGAAAAGCACATATGATGTGAAAGAATTAAAATATAGTTTCACTAGAGATGACCTGATAATTTGGCGATGAAGAAGGGGATGCCTTGGGCATCCCCAAGCTTAGACGCTTGAGTCTTCTTAAAATATGTTGGGGAGATCCATGGGAGCCTCCCCAAGCTTAAGCTCTTCACTCTTCTTGATCCTATTGTCACCCTTCTCTCTTGACCCTTGAAAACTTCCGCCACACCAAACTCAAAGTAAATCTCATTAGAGAGGTTAGTGCATAATCAAAAACTCACATGTTCTATAAAGACGCAATATGACTCATTGCTTTAAACATTAGCTACAGCCACTGATGTTATGTGAAGCTCTTCCACCCAAAAAAGAATTTCATTCAACACTAGTAAAAGAGAGAATGCAAAATAAAAAGGCATAATCTGTCTAAAACAGAACAGTCCACAAAGACGAATTTTTTCAAGACACTTACGACGCACAGATCAAAAAAAATTGAACTAATGAAAGATTCAGACATTCATAAAGATTACGCACAAAAAATTTCAGATTTTTTTAACAATCTGGTGAATTTAGGATTTTCGTACAGTGGACAGCAAAAATCTGTTTCTGCGCAGCAATCAAAATTAAGCATCACCTTAACACTAGAGGCTACTCTTGGCACAACAACGCGAGAAAATAAAGATACAAAGGAGTTGCTACGGAAGTAAACAAATCCTTGACTCAAATAAAGAAAAATTGCAGAAAATAAAATGGGTTGCCTCCCATAAGCGCTTTGCTTTAACGCCTTTTAGCTAGGCACAAAGTATGCATCAAGTATTACCAAGTGAAGGAGCATCCAAAGAGAGGTCGGAAGTTTTCTCAACAATGCATTCTATCTTGTCTATATAGGTTTCAGAATTCCCTTTCTCAATACCCTCAGGCTCATCATATTCATCAAAGGGGTTTTCAGGAACAATCAACTCAAAATTCTTCTCTAGTGCCTCCTGCATTCCTATGAGCTTAAAAGGTATTGGTATTTTAACTTCCCCCTCACAATGGGTTTCTTTTTGTGTACTTCAACCTCTCCTTTTAAAGTTTTTCAAGTGTATTAACAATATCAATATAATATCCAAGCATCTTATATTTCATAAAGACCTTTCTAGCTTCCCTAGCAACATCACCAAATTCTTTGAGTAAGGTTTCTAAGACAAAATCATTCTTTTCGCCATCTTCCGTATCATGAAGTTTTAGAAACATGTGCTGCATTATGGGACTAAGATTAACAAACCGAGCTTCCAACATGTGAACTAAAGAAACTGTGGCAATTTCATAATTCGGAGCAAGTTCTACCAAGGATCTATCTTCAAAATCTTCAACCATACTAACATGATTAAAGAATTCCTCAATGTTATCTCTTCCAATGATAGACCCGCTACCCACAGATATTTCCTTTTTAGTATACTTAGGGAGAAGCATGATGAAATAACAAAAGATAAACGGTAAATAAACTAGATGCAAGTAACTAATTTTTTTGTGTTTTTGATAATTGAAAGCAAACAAGATAAAATAAAATAAACTAAGCAAGACAAAAACAAAGTAAAGAGATTGGAAGTGTGAAACTCCCCTTGCATAAGAACTTCTACTCCCCGGCAACGGCGCCAGAAAAAGGCTTGATGCAAGACGTACTTGCTCGTTGGGAGACCCCAAGAGGAAGGTTTGATGTAGCCTAGCAGCAAGTTTTCCCTCAGTATGAAACCAAGGTTTATCGAACCAGTAGGAGTAGCAACTCTTCTGAAGGTTGTCAACATCAAAATATGATGCGGCACAACACCAGTGATTCCGGCGCTGACGTGGACTTGCACACAACACAATCAAAGTACTTTGCCCCAATGAAACAGTGAGGTTGTCAATCTCACCGGCTTGCTAAAAACAAAGGATTAAACGTCTCGTGTGGAAAATGAGTATTAAAGTGCAGAAAATGTAAAAGGAACAGTTTGTGGTTGTTTAATCAGTGTAAAAGAATTGGACCGGGGTCCACAGTTCACTAGAGGTGTCTCTCCGTAAAGATATCTAACATCTTGGGTAAACAAATTACAGCTGGGCAATTGAAAAATAGTGAGCGCATGACAATGCAAATACATGACATGATGATTACTATGATATTTAATTGGGCATTACGACATGATACATAGACCGTTATCCAACAGCGTCTATGACTAATAATCCACCGCCGGGTTGTCATTCGAGTTCCCCATTGGTAATAAGTTGCAAGCAATGGATAATCGCATTAAGTAAAGCACGTAATGTAAACAAACACATATGCCCGTGGACATAGCATCGTTGGGTTATCCCTAGTGGTAACAGCACATCCACAACCTTAGAACTTTCTGTCACTGTCCCAGATTAAACGGAGGCATGAACCCACTATCTAGCATAAATTCTCTCTCTTGGAGTTACAAGCATCTACTTGGCCAAAGCATCTACTAGTAACGAAAAGCATGCAAGATCATAAATAACATAGGGCATAGATTGATAATCAACTTGACATAATATTCAATATTCATCGGATCCCAACAAACACAACATGTAGCATTACAATAATATGATCTTGATCATGTAGGGCAGCTCACAAGATCTAAACATGATGGCACAAATAGGAGAGACAACCATCTAGCTACTGCTATGGACCCGTAGTCCAGGGATGAACTACTCACGCATCACTCCGGAGGCAGGCATGGTGATGTAGAAGCCTCCGGTGACGATTCCACTCTCCGGCAGGGTGCCGGGAAGAGGTTCTGGACCCTCCCGAGCTAGGGTTGATGGCGGCGGCGTCTCTGGAACTTTTCGTGGATAATGGCTCGGGCACTTACGGTTATTTTCTCGGGGGGAATAAGTAGGCGAAAGGGCGGCGGCTGGCGAGCCCCAAGGGGCCCACACCATACTAGGGCGCGGCAGAAGGGGGGCCCGTGCCCTAGTGGCGTGTGGCTTCCCTGTGGGCCTCCTCTATTGCTCCTTTGCTCCATCTGGTGTCTTCTGGAAAAATAGGGATGTCCGCGAAGTTTCGTCCAATTCCGAGAATATTTCCAGACTAGCCTTTCTGGAATACAAAAATAGCAGAAAACAGGAACTGGCACTTCGGCATCTTGCTAATAGGTTAGTCCCAAAAAATGTATGAAAGTGTCATAAAGTAGATACAAAACATGTAGCAATTGGTATAAAACAAGCATGGAACATCAAAAATTATAGATACGTAGGAGACGTATTAGTGGTGCCGCTGGTCCGCCTGACCCCCTGAAGAGTCTTCGGCCATTCCAAGACCCACTTGGGGCATTCTCCAAGGACCAAGTGTTCCTCGGCTCCCAGAGGTTGCATGGGGGGTCGATGTCACAAAACTCGGGCACTACCGCAGTCAACATTACTTTCATCACGTCCTCGCTCAATCTAGTGTTGTGCATATCGCGGGTCAAAGGTTGTACGATAGTGCCCTCTGCGACTTCCTTCAACTCGCCGCCGGCCCCCACCGTATGCAGGAGTATGCAAGGCTTGTCCTGGGAGTCAACAGATGTTGGGCATCATGAGATGGCAGTCATCAAAGGCATATATAGTTATAGAAGATGTTGCGGACTGACTAATTAGTTACCTTGGTGATGGCGTTGAGCTCAGCTAATGTCGAGACAAGGGCGCCGGTGCCGGTGACCGGCCTATCATTCTCCAGCCGCTCGTGTGCATTATCATTATTCTCCGGCCTATTAGTATGTTGATCCACGGTAGGGGCACCGGTGGGGTCACCATGACCAGCGACACGTTATTGCTGGAGTGCTGCCGGCGAAGCTGGGCACGTGTATCGGCCCCTGTTGACCTCCCGCATGCCAAGCAGCTATCTCCTCCATCAATGCAGGGGGTAAGAACGCCCGGAGCTTCTCGTCCACCTTCTCATCCACTAACTTGTCCACCGTGCTGGAGTCCACCTTTTCGTGCTCTAGTGTCTCCAGCTTCTTCCTTAGCTCGACAACCTCGGCTTCCTCCTCTCCTTTCTCGCCTCAGTGTCCGTGCTGTAGTACTCGAGGAACTTCACGCTCGTACCAAAGTCGGTCACACGGCCAGCTGACGTTGGCGGCTTTGACTTGTCCCTCCCCTTGTAAACGTTCATCACCCTGTTGAAAGTCGTGTCCCATGGCTCCGTCGACCCCTCCTGGGACGACGGGCCGGCCTGAGCCTCAGCCTTCAACTCCTTGTCTTGTAGACAAAGGAAATTAAGGTGAACCCACGTAGAAATCAACGCAATGGACTTTGAGATATCCGCGGTAATTAAGTTCCTTACTAGCTCTTTCTCGAAGTCCCTCACATCGTCATCGTTGGTAACGAATTCCCCCGTCCCCGGCTTCAGATAGTAGCGGGACCGAACAAAGTTCCTAACTTGCTCGTCCGTGATTTTATGCCACGGGTGCTCTTTTCCAAGTCTTGCAACCTCGACATCCTCCTTGTCCCAAACGGGCTGTTTTCCTCGGTAACCGCCGCTTCCCAAATGGTGGTTACCTAAGTTCAATTCCCACATATCCTTCCCCCACTGGGTCCATTTTTTAGCCTCCGGAGATTCTAAGGACAACTATAGTGCCTTGAACTCTTCTTCGTCGAGCATCGGCTCTTTGGAACTTATCTCGTCCCAGCTAAGACCCTTATCAATCTTTGCTTTCACCCGGGTTTTCCAGCTGCTCAGGGCGGTGCTCATCTTCGTGATGGCTAAACTATCCACCTTTTTGTTGAACGGCTCCGGGAACTTGTATCGTTGGTGAAGCTTCGTGAGGAGGGTTTGGACCAAAGCCACATTGCCCTTTCTTCTGAGGTCCTTCGTGGTGATCGGCACGGTCACCCTAGTTGCATGCCGTACCCGCAGGCAAGGTCCTTAGGCTCCAGTTATTGGCCACTTGAGCTGACCTGAGTGAACTCGTCTGCGACGTTGCTGATCACTTGCGGTGTCCGGTCCTTCCACGGCTTCTTCTGCTTCTGAGTGGTCGGGTTACTGCCACCACCGCCATCCGTGTGGTCGCCATCCCCGACATCCGTGTGGTCGCCGCCATCGGTGTAGGTGGTTTCGTCCTCATCGGCACCGATATCCTCTATCTCATAGTCAGCATCGCCGCCACGAGCCAGTTCGGTGGCCTCCGCCTCCTCCAACTGCTGGGACATAGCCCAGAACGACTTGTTCTTTTCTCTAGCTTGTTCTTCGATGCTCATGTGCTTAGAAGGGCCGGGCGCATCGGCCGACATGTTTGCACTGCATTAAAAAGAGGCAAAAGTTAGTACAACAAATATAAGAAAAACATCACTTAATTTAGTACTAAGATACCCCGGCCCATGCATTAGTCGCAATACCCCATACGTCCTATTTTTATCAAAGTCATGCTAAATTTCATGAAATTTTTTGGCATGACCTTTGCTAAAAATAGGACATATGGAGTACCCGAATTTGCCAAAACGGAAGTTAATCGACGTTCCGGCAATCTCAAGGGCCTCTCGGGGTACCTGCAAGCATTTCACAAATCATGGGCGCCAGCATAGCTGGCCGGCAACAGCATCACATAAACACATTTCCGTCGGCATAGCTGGCCGACAACAGCATCACATCAACACAAATAATGTTTGCCGGCATAGCTGGCCGGCAACAGCATCACAAACAACCACGACACAATGATCGTGGTAGCAAAAAACACATGGTTGTCACGGGAGCTCACCAGGGGCGTCTTCTTGCCTAGCCGCACACACAAGCACCTGTACAACAAAAAAAAAGGATCGTGTTAATGGTTACAAAATTAACAAGGGAGAAAGTGGATACATATAAAGTTCAGTTTCATTACACTAACAACAGTAATAGTGGTTGATAATCATGGAAGTACTTGTCCCTGCCATCATGATCTAATCATACTAACCTAACACAAGATTCAAGAACACACATGATTATCACACACAAGAACACTAAAACATCTACTGCATTTTTGCAAGCACCTAGAGCTGAGTCAATATATAACAAAATATAAGAAGCACCAAGCACCTAGAACACTAAGAACATCTACTACATTTTTGCATATAACAAAATAGAACAAGCACCTAGGACCTAGAACAAAATATAACAAGCACCTAGAGCCGAGCCAAAATATAACAAAACATCTAGCACACACAAGCATTTTTTTTTCATCTCATTATGCTTTCTATACACAGATTCATGATGTCCTAACCTAACTCTAACCTAACTCTAACCTAACACTAACCTAGCAGCAACCCAAACCCAACAAAAGGTAGCAGCAAAATAGCCAAATCCTAGCTAGGAATTTCGTCAAACACGTTGTGTGCAGGGGTTCGGTAGGGGAGGGAGGCGGGAGAGATGGGAAGCAAACCTCAGGGAGGGGAGGTCGCTGGTGACGAGGAGGCGTCTGCGTGACCACTGTGGGCGTGGGATCGGCCGGGATTGGTGGAGGCGACGGCGGCGAACGAGGTGTGCTCCCCGGCCGTGGCGATGAGCGACGAGGGCGGGGCGCGGGGGCCGACCGTGAGGACAGCCGCGCCGAGGACGGGCGGGTCGAGGTGGAGACGGCTAGGGGGAGGGAGGGGTGGAGGCGGCGAGGACGTCGACAGCAAGGACGGCCGGAGCGCGAGCGCGGGGGCGGGGGCGGGAGCGCGCGGGAGTGGTTCGGACTTCGTTGAAATCTCGGATGGAATCTGAAACCGTTGATGTCGTACGCCTGATAGGTCCTTACGTTGTGCCCGGGCCCCGTGATATGTTGAATATGAGTTTTTCATCTTCCGTAGATGGCGTTTTGCTCTTTGCTAGATCCATCTGCCTTTGCTTGAACCAACGCGTGAAGCTGGAGTTGTGCTCTCTGGTTACGTCTCCCTTCTTCCTCGGCCGGCCCAGGTCGATGTAATGTTGCTCGAGTAAGCATTTGTGCTCTTCCACCCAAGGTTCGATCAATTGTAAGTGTTGTAGCGTGACCCGGTGAGCCCTGTCGAAGTCATCTTTTCGGCCATGAATGCTGACAAAGAGTGAGCGGGTGCCCTTGCGGTGACCATATCCATTGAGCCTGCCGAGGTGTTTCCTCCTGGGCAGACCAACATCCTGGTTCTCGGTGCTTAGATAATTCTGGCAGAAGGATATGCACTCGTAGGTTAGAAAGCCCTTGGCAATGCTTGCGTCTGGACGGGCCCTGTTGCGAATGTATCCTTTCATGACACCGTTCATCCTTTCGAACGGCATCATGTAGTGCATGAACGTCGGCCCGAGCTGCCTGATGTCATCAATGACATGGAGAAGGAGATGCACGCAGATATCAAAGAATGCTGGCGGGAAGTAAATCTCGAGCTCGCATAGTATCAGCACGATCTCTTCCTGTAGCCTGTCAAGCTACTTCACGCCAATCGACTTCCTGTTGATGACGTCGAAAAAGTTGCAAAGGGCAAGCAGCGTATCACGGACGTGCTCGTCCATTATCCCTCGAATCACAACGTGAAGTATCTGCGTCATCAGCACATGACAGTCATGAGACTTCATCCCACTAAACCTCTTCTTCGTTGCGTCCAGATATCTGCTTATCTTCGCCGCGTAACCATGAGGAAATTTGACTCCTAGGAGACACATGTAAAACTGCTCAAGCTACTCTGGACTCATAGTGAAGCACGTAGCGGGAAGCACCACCGTGTTCCTCTTTACCCTTTTGCGGCGACCTTGCATCATCGTCATCACTATCGGGGCCCTGAATATCTTTCTTGACACCAAGCCATTTCAGATCGTATCTTGCTTTCGGCCCATCCTTGGTCTTTTTCAGCATGTTGGAAAGAGTGCCAAGCAGACTCTCGGTGACATTATTCGTAATGTGCATCATATCGAGGCTATGTGGTGTCTTCAGGACCTTCCAGTACTGCAAGTCGTGGAAAATATAACTCGCTTTCCATACACCCAGCAGCGGATCTACCTTCGGTCGCTTCTTTCCGGCGCAGGGCACTCCTCCCAGTTTTTCAACAGCTCATCGATTTTTGTGCCGCTCCTCGGGCTCGTCCTTACCATTAAATAGTTCACCGCGTTTTCTCCACAGGTGATCCATGCAAGCCACCATCGAGCCCTTGGGTACACGGTTTTCGAAGACCCGGGATTCCTTGGTAGCTGGAGATGCGGGGTCTTATCCATGCACCTGACACATGCGCAGAATCCGTGGCCTACCTGGGCTGATACATATGAGCAACCAGGATTGTCGTGCACCGTCGTGAGCAACGCGGCGCTCATGTCGAAATAATATTCAGTGTAGGCATCCCACGTACAGGCTGGCGTCTCCCACAACATGGCTAACTCCTCTTTCAACAGCGCGAGATACATATGTATGTGAACACCTCCTTGTTTCGGCCCCTGAATGATAATACTCATGTGTATGTACCGTTGCTTCATGCACAACCATGGGGGAAGGTTGTAAGGACATACAAACACGGGCCAGGTGCTATGCGTGCTACTCTGGTTGCCGAACGGATTGAGTCCATCGGTGCTCATACCCAGCCTGACGTTCCTTGCGTCGCCTCCAAAATTTCCGAAGGCGCCGTCCAATTCTTCCCACTGGCTAGCATCTGAAGGGTGTGTCAGGATCCTGCCCTTCTCTGGATCTTCTTCGGGCTTCTCCCTTTCCGCGTGCCATTGCATGAGCTTTGCTTCCTTAGGATCCACGAAGTACCGCTGCAGACCGGGAGTGATAGGAAAGTACCATACCAATTTTCGAGGAACTTTCTTCCCAGTACTCTTGTACTGTCCTTGGCCGCACACCGGACATGTGGTTCTGTCCTCGTACTCGCCCCAATAAATTGCGCAATCATTGATGCAGGCGTGGTATTTAATGTGCGGTAGGTCAAGAGGGCACACGACTTTCTTGGCCTCCTCGATACTATGCAGTGACCCAGCATACCACTGCATGTTGTAGTACGCAAGTCGTTGACATAACACTTACAGAACACCGTTCCGCAAATATTACATCCCTCAGAGTGGTACAACTGAAACATTGCGGGTCCAATATCATACAACCATATATTACAAACCAAATCATGCTTAAAAGAGATGATTCCAACAAGTGGTCACCTCATACTTAGTGTTATACAAAACCAACAAGAAGCAAATTAGTGCGTACACGGTAACTCAACAGCTTATTAGTAAGTTCTGAGCTGCTCGGTTCAACCGTGCTATGTATTAGCTACTAATCCAAGCTACTCTACTCAGACTCCTCTTCCTCGTTGTTGGCTCCATAGTGGATGATGTAATCCACTCCTTCGATTCCACTTGAGAGGTCTGGTTCTTCATAGTAGATGCTATCTTGCCCACCTATGGAGTTTAATGAAGCCCCGTCCATGTCTTCACAGTCTAAGCAGGGGATTCAAAAGGAAAGAATGAGTAACCAGCGTTACTCAACAAGTTCCCTGTATATGGTGGAAAGTTTGATGCACTAATTACAGCCTTAGACTCTAAAGAGTCGTAAGCTAATGCAGTTGTCTTTTGTAAACATTTCTTCAAAAGGTTGCTTTTATTATGAAAACTATGCCCGCCAACTATTCACAGGTGCTATAACTTCATGGAGTCCCTTTCCTGCAGCGTTCGCAGCTCCTTCCCGGAACAGGGAGTAACATGTCACACTTTTTCACACTCTGCAGAGGTGCGTTGCTTTACCCATAAGAGATCAAGCTCATGTTGCCAACCAGGCGTACTTTCCTGTCCACACTTCCTATGGTGTGGGGCCCGATTGATGATCCAAGCCATTCGCCGTGCTTCTCCATCAACCCCGCATGCCCACCATTTTGTAGGTTTGTCCGCAAGATCTACAGCCCCGTCCCATTCAAGTCTTATGGTTAACCCGCAAGATCTACAGCCTACGGAACTGGCTGTCCGTTGACATGCGAAAGGAATAAGATCACAGATGACTTCCCCGTCCCATTCAAGTCTTATGGTTAACGCGTAATTTACGGCGCAAGAACACTAACGGCATTGGTTATTAAGTCCTAGGTAATACTTTCCTGTGCAAATGGAACCTCCACCAACCACATCATACCATGGTTCCATCTGCCAGCCATAATAGAGTATCCACACTTAAGTAGACAACCAAATAGCCATATTATTGTGAAGATAGAGTTTTATGCTTTCTCTTTCGAGTAGAGATGATAGTATATAAGGAGTTTGCAAATAGTTTCTTAACAGATACTTCAATGGATATGAGCAAGTAATGAACTTGCCTTGTGACTGAAAGGTAGTGGAGTCGGATACTTGGCGTGGCTCCTGACTTCCTGGTTCTAAAAAATACCATCATTGTCTGGTAAGGACAATGTTTAAAGAAGCAAATGATTCTCTTATGCATAAGAATGCTATGCATTAAGTTTCTTTGGTGTGATATTAAAATCTTGGTAAATTGAGAGATTTGGAGTGTTTTGAATAATATTTGTCTTTTGAATTATTTTAAGACATTAAATTATAATAAAGCGAATATTTGTTTATTAGATAACAGTAGAAACATTTGTTTTCATTAATAAGAATTTAATTTAATAATTGAGGAATATAAACATTACTAAAGTTTTATTTTTATTTGATTTTGTTTGAATTCAACAAGATTTAGAAGTATTATTTCAATATATAAACAAATTTGTATAGAAAATACTTTACATCAAAATAAATGAATTTAATTTGAATAATATTTTATTTGAAGCTTTGAAATTATTTTAGGTAGATTATTAATTTAACAGATTTGCATTTCTATTAATTTAGTGTAAATAACTTTTACAAAATTTTATTTTTATTGCTTAGTGAAAAGACCAAATTGCCCCTGGTTCAACGGGTTGAACCAGACCAAATCCTGGCCTTGCTCGGTCGATGTCCGACCCGAGCCCCTCGTCCCTCACCTCTCTCTTTCTCACTCGCTCTCGCGACTCAGTGCTGCCGCCGCCGTCGCCCCTCGATTCCGGCGAGGTCCGGTCGTCTCCACCGCCATGCTGCGGCACAATCGACGCGCCGGTCGATGCTCCGGCTCCTCCTCTACTTCGATTCACTTTTCCCCGCCTGTCGCAGCTGTGCGCGACCCAACCCCGGGCTAGGGTTTCAGGTGTCTGCGCGGCTCCGCCGTGCTCGTGCTGCTCCGGTGATTCACCATGGATCGGTGCAAGGTTTCACCCCCTGTGCTGCCGTGGTGGTGGTGATGATGCTCGCTTCTCCCCTGGATCTCCTCCATTGACCACACGGGCACTGTCCCATCGTCATGGTGTTACGGCCATGGGCGTATGGTGAGCTCTCTCTTCTCTCCTCGCTTCTTCACTCCTTCCCTGGCCTTCGTGCCCTGCTCTGTGTTGTGAACTACTAGTGGTGATTTTATGTTTCCTATTGCAAGGTGTGATGCTGCTCTATTGCTCCTGTGATGAACACAGGATGTGTTCTGATGTTTGTGACATGAATTTGTATAGACAGAATTTATAACTGAGTTGAAATATGCATTGCATGATCTAGCAATGATGTTGAAGTTATTTAAGCATGATTTAATCGAGTTTTGCTTGCTGTGATGCCTCCTTGAGAGTTACACAGAAGCTAGCTGGTTTAACTTGCCTTTTTAATGCTTTCCTGTGCTTATGTTGATGAACAGAAGATGTGTTTTGATGCCCTGATAGTGCTCTGTGCAAGTGTAGATGATTTTCTGGAGCTAAATGTTTTAGTTAGCTTGCTGTGATGCCTCTAGTGGAGTTACACAGTAGCTAACTATTAATTATAGCTTTGGGATTTCTTTTATGCTATCCAGTGCTCTTATTAGTGCACAGATGTGCTTGTGGTGCTTTTTCCCTTGTGGAATTAGTGCCCAGCATCTATTTACTGGATTTGTGCTTCCATCAGATGTGGATCAAAGCAATAGTTGCTTGCAAGCCTTTGCTCCAATGTGTGGATTTGCTTCCCTTGCCTATGATGCACATGCTGAGGCCATGATTTAATAAGAACAGATGCTTGCTTGATTTTATTAACTCCCTGTGATGACTGAGCATAGCATCACTATGCTAGACTGAGGGAAAATCCACTACACCCACTCCTGTGTATCTAGCAGGTAATCTTGCTAGAAGTAATGTAGCAACCTGTGCTCAGGTGTGGTAATGGCTGTGTGGTGTGCTTGTGGATCTTGTGGCTTTCTTGATCAACAGATCCTGTGGTCTCCTCCTTGTTCACCTTGCTGGCCCGCTCCTCCAGCTCCAGATGCTTGAGCTTCTGGCCTTCCCTCCTTGCTTCTATGCTCCTTGCTTCCTCTATCCCATCTTGCTCTTGCTTTTGGCAAGGATTCAGTGGTGAAAAGTGGATGGATTTGTGGTTTGGTGATGAACTAGGTGCTGTGGTTGATGAACTCGAGCTGGTTCTTGCTGTGAGAGAAATGGTGCTAATTTGCTATGATTCCTTGCTCTTATCCTCCCCAGGCTGGTGTTCACTGTGCTGTTGACAGCACAGAGCTGTGGAGATGAATGTGCTGTGTGTCTACCTGCTTGCTTAGTTCAGTGAACTAGGCCTCGGCTGGTTTGAGATTATCTCTAGGTTGTGAATTATTTTCACTTGCCAAGTGGATTTGTGGCCTATGATGTTGTACTGAGGCATAAACATTCTGATTAAGAACAGATTCTACACTAATTTACCTAATCAACTCAATGATGCAATTTAGCAATACACCTTATTGCTAATCTGAGAGTAATACTAATCCTAACCCCTCTTTGTATTCGTTTTCCTTTGTTTTTGCTTTTCTTTTGTTTTGCAGGAACAACACTGGAATGAAGATCAAGAAAAGAAATACAAGACATTTAGTTTACGAAATAATTGTAATTTTTCCTTTTTGTATTTCTTTATGTTGTAACAAAATTTGTAAAGACATTGTATTGTTGTATTCAATCAATAAAATGATTTGTTTATCTATATACGAATTCATAAATTGTAATTCTTACTGCAAAGATTTGAATTATTCAAATCTCTATTAATTCATTTATATAATTATTGTTTTAGTTACTTAAATGTTTGAATTTGAATTTACTTTACAAATTCAATTATTTCAATATTTAATTTGAATTCAAATTCCTTCTACAAGCAAATTCCTAAAGGTCATGTCAAAAATTATGAAATTCACCTAAGATGATCTAAAGCTTAAATCATAATACTGATCAAACTTTGATCACTTCAGGGTTTTTAGTTTGCGAAAAAATTATTCAGATTTTCAGATGCATGCATGCAGATGCACAAATTCCTAATTCTACCCTTCGTTAGCTCCTAAACGCTGGGGTATTACATACTAGTTGGCAATGTGTTCCCCTCGGGAAGACGCTGTGGAAGAATTGCATGTTCTTGTTGAAGCTCACGTCGGTCCATTTGTTTCCCGACTTCATCTCCAGAGCATCAACGTTACTTGCAAGCGCGTATCCTGTGGCCGGCACCTAGGATACAACGGAGTCTTCCCGTCTATCTCTATTTGCGCCAGCTTGGCTTTCTCTCTAGCGGTGCTCGTCTCCTTGAGGAGCAGTTCTTGAACATGAGAGCCCATCAAGGCCGACATTAGCGAGTTCTGCGTGTTCTCGTCTTCTCCACCACCATCTACTCCTTCATCATGTCCGCCGGCCTCTCCTTCGTCATGATCATCTTGCCCGCCCTCGTCTTCACGCGCAACATTTGTTGTCGGCGCTTGGTTGAAGCCTTGCATGAAACCGCGCTGAGTAGGTGATCCTCCAATTGTCCGGAATCAGGGTCGATCCATCTCACAAGTTTGCAACTTCGACACGGGCATCGTATCTGGCTCTCGTTGCACCGAATCATTTCCGCCTTCGCTTCTTCCTTGTAGTTGCTGATTCGACCGGAGCTCATCTGGATGACCATGGTCGCCTACGCGGTATACATATAGAGCGTGTTATTAATTAGAATTAATTAACCCAACATGCACACACACATACACAAACATGCATGTTCGACGAAAAAATTCGGCATGACTTCCCCTAAAAGTAGGACATATGGGTGGTGCAAAAATTTACCGAAATGGAAATGAATCAACATTTCGGCAAACATCCATGCACCACGCCGGCGCAACGCAACAAAAGGCAACAACATGCAAAGATTCATGCACACCACACACAAGCTTCATGTATAAACATCCATCGTCGCGCCATATACGTGCAAACATCCATACACACCGCCGGCCACACAAAACATGCATATATATACATATCTATCCAACAATACCCACCTAGTAGATCTAGATCCGTTACCGAGACGTGACTGTGATCGATGAGAGAGAGTGTGTGGTGATGGAGAGAAAATAGTGGAGAAAAAGAGATGTATTGGGAGAGGAGGAGAGTATGTATGGAGGCTCTCCCCAAGCCCTCACAAATTATATATCAAACAAAGTAGGTTTAATTACAAATAATGTAGAAAAGTATGGGCAAAATGGCATGGGAGAGAGGAGGAACTCGAGCTAGCTTGAGATGGGGGAATGGAGAAGAAGGGGTCACATGGGGAAAGTGGGGGTGCCACCTTTTTGTAAATCTGGCGCCCACTTTCTGTGGCGCATGGTGCTCGGTGCGCCACAGAAAGTCATGTTTCTGTGGCGCATCCACAAGCATGCGCCACCGAAACATGACTTTCTGTGGCGCACCGAGCACCGTGCGCCACAGAAAGTGCCCAGATGGATCTGGTCCAATGATTGGCCGTGGGTCCCACAGAATTTCTGTGGTGCATGCGCGTATGTGCGCCACATAATGTCTACTTTCTGTGGCGCATGGGCTAGAAATGGGCCACAGAAAGGCAAATATTTCTGTGGCGCACCTTGCTCCATGCGCCACAGAAATAATTCTGTGGCGCACGAATTAAGGGTGCGCCACAGAATGGCTGTCTACCTATAAGCTTTTCTCTACTAGTGACTGATGCTATTAAGTTACCTCCTTATTCAAAATACATGAAAGATATTGTCTCTAATAAGAGAAAGATTTCTAATGAAGAGATTTCCACCATGCTTGCTAATTATTCTTTCAATGGTAAGGTTCCGAAGAAGCTTGGAGATCCAGGAACCAACTATTCCTTGCTCTATTAAAAATAACTATGTTAGAACTGCCTTATGTGATTTAGGTGCAGGGGTGAGTGTTATGCCTTTTTCTCTTTACAAGAGGCTTTATTTGGAAAAATTGATACCAACTGATATATCTTTGCAAATGGCTGATAAATCTACTGCTGTTCCTGTTGGTATATGTGAAGATGTTCCTGTTCAAGTGGCTAATAATTGCTTAATATTAACTGATTTTGTTGTGCTTGAAATGCCTGAAGATGATAATATGTCTATTATTCTTGGGTGACCTTTTCTTAACACTGCAGGGGCTGTTATTGATTGCAACAAAGGAAAAGTAACTTTCCATGTTAATGACAAAGAACATACTGTTTATTTTCCCAAGAAGCTGGAAAAGATATTTGGAGTGAATACAATTACCAATCTTAAAAGTATCAAAGTGGGAAGTATTGATTGCCCTATATATGAACCTCATGAAGAATTTAATATATTATGATTGGATCTATAGCTATACAATTTAAGGTAAAATAATTGTTCAATGTGGTTTAATTCTTTTATGTCATATAAAATGTATTTGGTGGCAAGACTTGATCAACCTTGTTAACAAATATGTTTTACATGCATAAAATTGCTAAACAACATTTTCTTTCTCTCCTTTGTTTTACCTACTGTTTTGCTACTGTAATTTGCAAGTTAAGCAATGTTTGGTCTTTACACAAATTCATTTTTGCTTAGTTTTCATTGTTTAAAGCACCCAGAAAATGTCAGAAATTAAAGTTTTCAAAAAATTCTGAAAAAATTCTACAAGTCCTAGTTTTTAAAATGGAACGTGGGAGTACCAGAGAGTGACCAGGGGGACCCACCAGGCCACCACACGCCACACGGCGCGGTGGAGGGCAGGCGTGTGGGGTCCACCTGGCCCTCCACTTACTCATCTCTCCCACTCCTTTCTCTCTCCCGACCATACACATCACATTGCTCAAACTCGTGTTCTTGCTGCTCTTGCTCGAGATTTTTCGATCTACTTGCTCAGCCCATCTTTGCTGCTGAAATTTGGATCAATTGCTCTCCGGTATGTGACTCCTCCGATTATCCAAGTAGAATTTTGTTTAGTTGTGTATTTCTTAGCATTTTGGTACTGTAGGTGACATGTTATGAGAGTTTGCATGCTTGTTCTTGTTTAGATTAAATAGTTTTGATGCATGTTTAGTCCCTAGCAAGTCTCCCTAGTGTTTCCCTTGATTTAATCACTCCAAAATCACTTTTTATGAGGTTTGTTTAAAATTTCAGAAAAGGAAGATGGATAAACATACTTATGGAGAAATCTTTGAGAGGCAAACACCCTCCTCAAGGGAAACAAGGTCCTCAAGATCAAGAGGTTTACCTAGGCCATCATACAATGAGGATCTTTTGGCACCAAGAATCGGTGAAGAGGAAGATGATGGTGTTGCACATCCATCTATTTTTCCATGCTTTAACTTTATGAGAGATGCAGGGATTTATGATGACTTCATGAGATTAATTAACAATGTTGGCTTGATGGAATTCATGCAGGATGAGAGGCCACAATATGCTAGACTCACTAAGATTTTTGTTGAGAGCTTTAAGTTTAATAACTCTACTTTTAACCCCACTGTTGAGTTTAAGATTTATGATCATGCATGCAACATGGACTTGAAAAGGTTTTGCAGGGTCATAGGTGTTGCTCCATCTGGGACAGCGAGGAAGATCAAGGCACAGCCACGCGAGTTCTTAGATCTTTACCATGAGCTGAGCTATGATGATTACAGTAGAGTGCAGCGTGGTAAGATAAGGAACATTCAGTTTCCAGCCATCAGGTACTTCACATATTATCTTGCCAAGAGTGTGCTTGCTAGAGAGAACACTAGTAATATTTCTAACTACCATCTAGCCTTTCTTGCTACTGCACTTAAAAATGATAAAACCTACAACCTTGGTGCCTTGATTGCTCGCCGCCTTGCCGCCAAAGGTCCCATCTTTGGAGGCATTATTGTTGCACGTGTTTTAGCTGACCTTGGTCTTTCTGTTGATCCTTCTGATGACTTATTGATTCCTGAAAGACTTGATCTTGCTGCCATGAAAGTTCATGATTTTGTTACTACTAGTTCGTACAATGGATATTTGATGTATAGAGTTGTTTTTGCTAATGGACCTGAGCAAGAGGTCCGGCTTCCACAGCCTAGTTTGTTCAGTGTTTTTAGGGGTCCTCTATCATATTCGAGGGAGGATTTGGACAACTATCTCGGTGCACCGGATTTCCATTTATAGCACTACCCTGAGCACCGACAGGAGACCTTCGTGGCGCCCCCTGAGGATTACACCGTGTACCACGGTGGTGCATCCTCGAGCTTTTACCCGGACGAGGAACCCTCCTCGTCGTACACTGAGGGTGCGCCTAGCTGGTGGCCATGGGGATAATTTGTCTCCCACTTAGGCCAAAAGCCTAAGCTTGGGGAGAGAAACTCACCGACAGCTCACTCATTTTATCATATTCATATCATGTCGGTACTTTGTATATCCATGCTTTAGTTTCCTGCTCTTCTTTTTCGCTTTTGTTTCTTGTATTCGTTTTATTTTCGCAAAACACCAAAAGACCAAAAATATTTTCTTTATTTCTCTTCCTTTTGAATTTGTAGCGCTAGTTTACTTTAGTTTTTCATTTCGGTTTGTTATTCAAAAATCCAAAAAGATTTTACTTTGTTTGCTTGTTTCTTTCTATGCTTGCTTTAAATCGAAAACCCAAAAATATTTGTTGTTCTTCTGCAGTTTTGTATAGTTGTTTGAGGGTTCGAAAATTTCCGTGGTTCCACTTTGGGCTTGGTTATCATTTCACATCATTCAATCCACACAAGTGAAAGGCAATAATGACGATTCACGACAACCCGGATGTGGTAAAAGGCTGGTATGAACTCTATTTGTTTTTCATTTTTGTAAATATACCTATTAATGTGAACATGCTTAGCTATCATGGCAGTGGTTATGTTATTTAATGATTACTTAGTAGTTCGTGTCTTATTATGATAAGTACCAATTTGCTAATATTAAATAACATGTCATATAGATATTTGCATGCATTGTTCTATTCGTAAAACAGTATGGCGGGATGGTATCCTCCTCTGAATAATTTACTTGAATCGACTTGGCACATGCTTACACATGTTATGACTAAAAATTAAAAGTCAATTAAGCCTTGATGATCTATTTTGCCTCAAAGTTTTAGTATCATTTTTATGCCTCCATTAATTTTATTCTGTCGCAAGTATGATTATGACCGTTATCGCTCTCTTGGTTGCCGCTTCCCAGTCTATTGCTAGCCTTCACTTGTACTGAGCGGGAATGCTGCTCGTGCTTCCAAATCCTTAAAACCAAGTTATCCCAAAGAGTCCACCAAAAATTCCTATGCATGGTATTTCGAACCATTCCAAGTAAATTTGCATGTGCTACCTTTAAAACCTTCAAAATATTTTCCTTTTGTGACAATGTTTACCAGCTCATGAGGAAGTAGTGGGTTATTCTTTATAAACTTGTCAAACAGACTTTACACCTGGACTAGTGGCATATACATCCGCTTATCCAATAATTTGCAAAAAGAGCTGGCAACGGGGTGCCCAGTCCCAATTAATTACAACTTTAACCGCTTAATTCTCTTCACCCTTTTGCCCTGATTTATCAGTAAGCAATGACAAACAGTGAAATACATGCGTGTGTAAACAAAAGAGAAAGAGGGATGATCTGCCTTGCTGGTAGAAATAACGTCCTTCATGGGAGCACTACTAGAAAAACGCTATCAGTGGCGCACCAAAAACGCTTTCTGTGGCGCATGGAGGATGCGCCACAGTTAGCTCGCCACTAAAATATTTAACTTGTGCCATATAAAATAATTTAAAATATTTAGTAGACCATTTTTTGTTATATTTAACTTGTGCCACATCAAAATATTTAACTTGTGCCATATCAAAATGTTCCTATTTTCCCGATGTTCCCGATTTTCCCGATGTTCCCGATTTTCCCGATGTTCCCGATTTTCCCGATTTTCCCGATGTTCCCGATTTTCGCGATGTTCCCAATTTTACCGATGTTCCCGGTTGTCCCTATTTTCCTGATGTTCCCGATGTTCCCGATTTTCCCGATGTTCTCGATTTTCCCGATTTTCCCGATGTTCCCGATTTTCCCGATGCTCCCGATGTTCCCGATTTTCCCGATGTTCCCGATGTTCCCGATTTTCCCGATGTTCCCGATGTTCCCGATGTTCCCGATTTTCCCGATGTTCCCGATTGTCCCTATTTTCCCGATGTTCCCGATTGTCCCTATTTTCCCGATGTTCCCGATGTTCCCGATGTTCCCGATATTCCCGATGTTCCCGATGTTCCCGATTTTCCCTATTTTCCCGATATTCCTAATGTTCCCGATGTTCCGGATTGTCCCTATTTTCCCAATGTTCCCGGTTTTCCCTATGTTCACGATGTTCCCGATTTTCCCGATGTACCCGATTTTCCCGATGATGTTCCCGATTTTCCGTATTTTCCCGATGTTCCCGATGTTCCCGATTTTCCCGATGTTCCCGATGTTCCCGATTTTCCCGATGTTCCCGATGTTCCCGATTTTCCCGATATTCCCGATGTTCCCGATTTTCCCGATGTTCACGATGTTCCCGATGTTCCCGATTTTCCCGATGTTCACGATGTTCCCGATGTTTCCCAGCTCAAAGAAGAAGGATGAGTTCTATTCTGTGGCCTGGTTTGGTTCGACCCCAGCTCAGTCCTTTCCGTTGCGCATAAGACCAGGTGCGCCACAGAAACCAACATTTCTGTGGCGCACCCAGGCCCATGCGCCACAGTAAGTTCATGTTTCTGTGGCGCATGGGATCGGATGCGCCACAGAAATGCATGTTTCTGTGGCGCATCCAGTCCCATGCGCCACAGAAATGGGTGGGGGGTCTCGAATTCAACTGTGGGTTGTGGGGCCCATGATATTTCTGTGGCGCATGGGACTGCATGCGCCACAGAAATGCCATATTTAGTGGCGCACGTCCGGCCCATGCGCCACAGATATGTGTGGCGCACCTCACGGGATGCGCCACTGATAAACTTCTGTGGTGCACCGCAAAAAGGTGCGCCACAGAATGTTGATCCGCCTATAGCTAGTTTCCTAGTAGTGGAGCCGCTCTTAAAAGTCTGTTTGATAAGGGGAATATTGTTTTCATCCGCTACCATTCGTTGACAATTAACAAGCACTTCCCAAAACATTTTTACTTCTGTTTTAAAAATAAAAAGCTCTAGCACATGTTAATCCCTGCTTCCCTTTGCAAAGGGCCAATCTTTTATTTTTATGTTGAGTCACCATCCTTTCTTTGAGCACTTCTTCGAGAGCATAGCTGTCATTCTTAGTGTAATGTGCTTGTCCCAAAATATGATTAATTGAGGTATAACTATGATGCTTTTATCTTTGATATCTATATATCTAGTCTTCACTTGAACTTCAGAGGTGCCTTGGCATTTATGTTTTGCCCTTCAAATAAAGGCAAGCGAGATACCATTTTGTCATATCTTATTACGAACATTGCAATTCATATGGATAGATGTATGTTATGTTATTTATTCTTAGTACTTTGGTATCTTTTCATGATTTGCATAACTACTAGGTGTCATTATTTGCATGGTTCCTATTATGAATTGCCTAAGTTGTTGATAATATAGTCGGTATGTATACATCATATGAAGCAAATGTGTTCGTAAAAGTTTCTTTTATCGCACTCAGTTGTTAACTGAATTGCTTGAGGACAAGCAATAAGCTAAGCTTGGGGGGAGTTGATACGTCCAAAACGTATCTACTTTTCTGAACACTTTTGCTGTTGTTTTTCCTCTAACTTGTGTGATTTGAATGCAATTAACACGGACTAACGCTGTTTTCAGCAGAATTGCCCGGTGTCTTCTTTTTGTGCAGAAAGTCAAAGTTTCTAGAAAATTCCAGAAAAATTCCAGAAATTCTATTTTTCCAGAAGACCCACGGAGCCAGAAGATGAAGCGAAGTGGGGGCACAGGGGCACCACACGCACCCTCGGCGCGGGTGGGCCCTAGCCGCGCCGAGGAGTGGTGTGGCCACCCTGTGTGGCCCCCGACGCTCCCCTTTGGACTACATAATGCCTCTGACCTAAAAACTTCGGGGGGGGGATGGACGCTTTTTCCAGAAAACCTCCAGAGCTCCGCCGCCATCGAAAACCCTATTTCGGGGATCAGAAACTCCGTTCTGGCACCCTGTCGGGATGGGGAATTGGAGAAGATCTTCGCCATCATCATCACCACCGCCTCTCCATCAACCATCCATGACTCCCCCATCCATGTGTGAGTAATTCCCCGCTGTGGGCTGAAGGGGATGGTAGGGATTGGATGAGATCGTTCATGTAATAATTATGATATTGTTAGGGCATGGTGCCTAGTATCCCTTATTAGTACTTGATGTCATTGTTGCAACTTGTTATGCTTAATGCTTGACACTAGGGCCCGAGTGCCACGATTTCAGATCTGAACATGTTATTGAATCATGAGGATAATTATTGTTTTGGATCATATCTATAAGTTGTATACACACGTCGCTGTCCGGAACCCGAGGCCCCGAAGTGACAGAAATTGGGATAACCGGAGGGGATGGTTGCGACGTGAGGATCACATGTGTTCACGGAGTGTTAATGCTTTGCTCCGGTGCTTTATTAAAAGGAGCACCTTAATTACCAGTAGTTTCCCTTGAGGCCCCGCTGCAAACGGGCTGGTAGGACAAAAGATGTTGTGCAAGTTTCTCATTGCAAGCACGTACGACTAAATACGGAACACATGCCTATGATTGATTATTACTTGGATACTTTATCATTATTGTCGTGGTGGTGTCACGACAGATGCCATAGGTATGGCTAAGTGTGGGGCCGATAGGACGCTGGAGGTATCCGGGGAGGGTTTGCACGCTGAGAAGCGCGCACGGACAAGCACCGAATCAAGAACACACAAGCACACACACGCGATTTACCCAGGTTCAGGGCCCTCGTGAGGAGGTAAGACCCCTACTCCTGCCTATCTCTCGATGTATATGGGTGAAGCACAAGTACAAGTACAAGATCTGCTCCTTGAGCTGTATTGCTAGACTATGGAGTTATTGCACGAGGTAGAAGATGAAGCTAAGCACAAAGGGGGTGAATGAACTAGCTCCTTGTCCGTCCCTCACGCAGGAAGAGATACAGGGGTACTTATAGTTGCCCCGGTGACAACGGCTCTTTCCTCCACAGTGACTTCACCTGCTCCTGCAGAGCTCTCCGGGATTCCCGCAGGACACCACTGGCCTCCAGGATTACGGGTCGTCTCTGCTACGACAGGACCCCTTCTGTCTTGTCCCGGCCTATCCGGGCTGTCCCATCCCGGGATGCCCATACCGGGATGACGTTCTGTCAGGCTCCGGGTTCTTCGGCCTAACGTGCTCCTCTGCCAGGCCAAACGACAAAGGCCCTTGACTTCCTGCCCGAGGTAAGGTTTCTTCTCTTCCTTAATCCGGCACGATTACACCTGATGGCGCTCTATGATCCGGCAAGGCTATGTCGGATCATCCTTGTCTCTTTCCTGCACATGAGAATAAATAAGAGTAGATCGACGGTGGTATGTCAGTTAAGGTGACCCGATTAACATGACCCGGCCTAAGTGACCCGGCTGACATAACCCGGTTTGCAATTCCGCCATGTCTCGGTCCTTCCAGGATTTGGTTGACCCGGTTTGACCTTGACCCGGTCCACTCTCTAGAGCTCTTTATACCACAACTTACCCTACCGAGGGTAGCCCCCCGACATTAGTCCCTGAAGCTGGTGCGGTCCTACAGCCTCGGATAAAGGGCCACACCAGGTTTAACAAACAAACCGAATTAACAGCCTCTCCGATTCAAGTATGTCTCGGTCTGGCCAAGTTTCTCCGAGTTAACAACCTCGCCCGATTTTCATCCTCAAATAGATCTAACCGAGTCAGCGAGATTCTTCTCAACCCCACCGAGTTCCAGCTACGAGATATGACACAAGGATGCCTCGGTTTGCCATGATTCGCGCGTACGGCCGACCGTGCCTCTGCACACACCGCGCACCGCATGCTGCACACGTCACACGTGTCATGCCCGGTCACCTCAAGCACAGTTTTGACCATACTTGACCAGCCCGCGTGACGCCTAGGTAACCGCGTCAATGATGGCGGGCCCACCACTACCCCACTAGCGGGCGGTTTCAAGCGCAATTTTGGGGAACCGCTCCCGCCGCTTCGCGAACCGCACGCCCCGCGCCTATAAAAACAGGAGACGGAGGAGCGGGGAGGCCTTCTTCCTCCTTTACCCTCCTCTCCACCATGAAAGCTCTCCCGCGTTGCCGCCGCTGCGAAGAATGCTCCGCATTCGCACGACGCCGGGAACACTTCGCGGCCATCGACGACCGGAATCGACCGCGCCGCCACCGCCAGGCTCCTTCCCGTGGGATCTGCATTCCGGTATGGATTCCCATCTCCGTTTTCTTCATGAATTCTCTCGGGTGTTCTTCCTAGCCTATTCTTCATAGTTCGTCCTTTGGGTGCTCTAGATACCCAAACAGCAGATTCACTAGGATTAGCTCTGTTTGCCCATAGGTGAAACTACATAGATCCATATCTAGATCTTTTTTGCGCTGACACCCTGACATGGCTCCTGATAGTTTCATCTTTCCCTGCCTTTTACTCATGTTTTATTTCCTTTTTTACTCGCTCGGTAGATCTTGATTGCTCACTGATTCAGGCAAACTCTTGTTTATAACTTTTACCCGCTTCTCCTTTCCGAATCATAATTCCGAGTGTTTTTACCTCGGTTTCCGAATTACTTTAACTCGGTCTCCATGCTCTACACCTGTGGTAGTTGCACAGCTCTTCCGGGTCAGTTGTCTCGGTTTCCGAGTCATTTGCGTTTCTCCGGGTCACTCGTTCTGAGTCTAGATTCATATCTCCGAGTTACTTATCTCGGTTGCATCTGTACTTTTTTGCAGGTTTGACCCTGAAATGACAGGCCGTAGCACTCCCGACCCGGCCGAGTTATCGTCAGGCGGATGGGAGGGATCCGACGTACAACAAAATGACCTCGACTGGTTGCTCAAGACCCGGCGCATCACAGCCGAGGTTATATGCCGTCTTCCGGGAAAGGAACTCGAACCGGTTCTAGAACCGGGTGAACGAGTAGTTTTTCTTGCGCACTTTCAGCGTGGGTTTGGACTCCCAGCTAGCCCCTTTTTCCGGGCATTTCTTGACAAATTCGGCTTACAGCCTCACCATCTCCCGGCCAACGCCATTACATCTCTCTCAGCTTTTACCTCCTTCATGGAGGGGTATCTCGGTCTCTGGCCCACTGTCGTCGCCTGGGCCAAGTACTTCCTCCTCGGAAGCAAACCATCCCGAATAAGGAGGAGGTCGTGAAGGATATGACCGCATGTGGTGCGGCTAGCATCACTCCGAGGAGGCACTCCATCTTTCCTCGGATTACGGGTTAGAATCTTGCCGGAAGTGGCAAAGGTCCTTTTTCTATGTGAGGAGTCCAGCTGATCGGGATGTTCTCAACCTTCCAGAGTTCAACATCCTTCCCCCCACAGCCGAGTTAAACTGGAACTATGACCCGCAGGACAGCATTCCTGAGGTCCAATTGATCCATCAAACCCTTGAGGGTCTGTTGGAGAAGAAGATGTGCGCAGATGACCTCTTGAAGACTTTCATCATGCGCCGAGTCAACCCTCTTCAGCACCGTGTGCACAAGATTTGCCATATGAGTGGCCTGCTAGACCGTATCCGGGTCAGCACCCATGATCTCACCAACGCCCAAGTCAGGAGACGGGTCAAGGCCATCGCCCAGACCGAGATGGAGGATGATTAGCACTGGGGCGTAGAGCCATACAACCGATCCCGGCTTCTGCCTCGGGTTAGTTTATCACCTTTGGATTGACATAGTTTTGCCTTCTGAGGCTATTTTTTATCTCGGTGATGCACCATTTGACTAATCCGAATTTACTTTGCTTTTCCTGCATCTGTTTACTCGACAAGCTACCGAAGGTGGGGACCTGAAGACCAAGAAGTGGACAAAAGATCGCCGTGAGCGACCCGGGGAGACTGAAGATCCGGACAACGAGGATTATATGCCGGTTCCTCGTGCCAAGGCTCCTACCCCGGGTAAGCCATCCGCCTGTGTCTTCGTTCAAGACTTTTCAGACGACGAAGATGACGATTGTCAAATCCTAGATCCCATTGATGCTATTCCTATTTCATCGTATGCACCTCGTGCTACAGCCAACCCGGGTGCCCAAGGCACATCCCGGAAACGCTCCAGTGCGTCCGGGTCAACGGCTCCTCCGGCTAAGAAAGCCAAGAAGGTTGTTACCAAGCGTAAGGCTAAGGTCCTACCAACCAGCAAGGGGTAATATATTGCCTTCCTTCTTTCTTTCTTTCCTTCCTTTAACCGAATTTAATCTCCTCCGAGTTAACACTTTATTTCGGTTTATGCAGCGATCACATCACCGTAAAACAGACCCACAGTTCTATTTTATCTCATGTCCCTTTATCACCACCTCTGACGGCCAACATCGGGACTAGCAGCCCGGAGGGGCAATCCCTTCCCCGGTGCGTGCTAGCTCGGCCGACATTCTGCCGCTGAATCTTGATTCGGATATGGGAGAGGGCCAAGGCCTTGAGCAAACCTCGGCTCCGTGTCAAGACCAATCTCCCTCTCTCCTCTTAAGGACTTGGAGACGCAGCGAGTCAAGTCTCCGACTAAGACCTCGCCTAAGTTGGATCCCCGACTCTCACCTCGTGCACAGCACAAGCACAACAAGCAACAGCAACAGTTGAAGCAACAGCAGCAGCAGCAGCCACAGCAGAAGAAGACTCAGCAGCAGAAGCAGCAGCAAGAGAAACAGCAAAAGCTGCCGTAAGAGAAACAGCAGACGCAACAGCAGCCCCCAGCACTGGTCCCTACTCCGGCACCACCGCGTCCAACTGTGCCGACTCAGCAAGCCTCTGGCCAACCTTCAATCGGCCAGAGCAAGCAAATTACTGTGACTCCAACCGCAAACCCGGTGTACCAAGGCCTCTCCGAGATGATCTCCCGCCCCCAGGTCAACAGCCATGTTCTTCCGAGTCTTTGCACTCCGAGTGATAATAGCCTCGGCTCGGTCGGGAAGTATGTGATGGATTGGAACGCCGCGGACCCAGCGAAGTTTCTTCTACTCCGGAGAATCCACTCCCGGTTGGCCCTGGCCTTTTTACACAATCCCTGCATTCTCTGCAAGTTTCAGCCCTCCAGGCTAGCCGGGTTGTCGAGGTAAACTTCTCAGATCTTAACATTTACTTTACCATGATCAATAATCACACTATCCACAGTCCCCGAGATTCGGGTTGAGTAACTGACACTCGTCAGAGTAATAGGTAACTCGGCGTGAATCTTCAAAAAACTTGATCATTAACCTTAACTTATAAAAACCATTGGGATGCCCAGTCCTCGAGTCTCACGTCGAGTTTACCCGACATGAGCTCACTTTAAACTCGGACGACCAGTCCCCGAGTTTCATGTTTAGCTAACTCGGTTTGATCTCTTATCAATCTCGGGCTCCCAGTTCCCGAGATTCTTTTTAGCATCACTAACATCTTTTCTTTTGGCGGGACTGTACCAACACTCAGAACCGGATCTTCAAGACTCTAGCCTTGGAGCACCAGGCGCTTAAGCTCTCCTTCCAGAACCAACAGGAGGAAATGAAGAAGAAGGAAACTGAGCACGAGCGTGCTCTTAAAGAAGAAAAGTCCGAGGTGAATCGGCTCTAGCGGGAACTTGACCGGGTTGAGAAAGAGAAGACCGAGATGAAGAAGGAGAAGGACATACTGAAGAAAGCTTTGGAGAAGCATGCTGCTGGTGACAAGAAAATTCAAGCGCACATTAATGAATGGGAGGCTAAAGCTACCAAAGCTGAAGAAGAGTTGGATGCCCTCAAGGCAAATGCTGCCAAGTGGCTGACTGAGCTCACCAAACTCAATGATGAGATGGATAGTAAGTTTTCCGAATCATCTCTTTTTCTTTATTCATTCCTGACATGAAATTTTGTGTCGACATCTCATTTGATTCGACGTCAGCCTATTTGCTCTCAGAACACTTTGAGCACTACCAAGCTGCAGCAACCAACACTGTGATGAAGGCCCGAGCCACGAGAGCGAGGCATCCGGGGCTCCGCTACCGAAGCTTGGGATATTGATGATCACTTGATTGCACCCAAAGCGCGTATCTCTCCCTTGAGGAGCATCGGCGTCGAACTTCTCAATGCCAGTATCCGAGCCTACTATGTCCTGTGGCCGAATCTCCTAGTGCCAAGACCATTGCCGAGTTATCCTCATGCTTGCAACAAACGAGGCTCGGCTAAGGGAATGGAGGTCTTCTTCTGCTCGCGCCGGGGCCGACGTAGCCTTGCTCTTTCTGATGTCTTGGTATGAGGATATCAAGCTCGACAGCCTGCGTACCCTACGCGATGGCTCCCCATGGGCTACTGACCCAGCATTGATTGCAAGGCGTGAGGAAGCTGCTACCTTCATGGCCAGGTTTGCCAACACTTGGTATGTCGAACCTGGTGTGGTTTACTCTGATGATGAAGACGAAGAAGAGGAAGAGGTCAATGCTGATGATGGCTCCGATCAAGAGTACGGTGTGTCTGACTCCGAGTCTGATGACTCCGAATCAACTCTTGCTGCCCCAGCTAAGACTCCAAAACAATCTGCTGCCGAGATCTCCAATGAGCCAGCGCGCGACTCGGTCAAAGCTACTCCCGCAATCGAGGTTTCTCCTTCAACCGAGGTTGCTCCGTCAGCCGGGTCTGCCCCTGAAACCGAAGCTGCTCCTTCAACCGAGGTTCCTCATTCCACCGAGGTTCCTGCGTCATCCGGGCCTGTCCCTGCATCCGAAGCTGCTCCTTCCTCCGATGCTGCCTCTTAGATAAATTTAAACTGTCAAATCCCCGGAATGCCGCGTGCAGATGTAATATACATTTTAAGTTCCTCCGAGACTACTTAATTTTGCTTAATTCGAACAAGCCGAGGTTTATGTCGAATCAATTTGAACCAAGTCCCCGAGTTTATTTTTCTTGTTTACTATACTTATCAATCTTTGCACTTGTCTACCATTTAGGCGTTTGACAGTCGAGTCACAAGATAGGAATTATAGCATACAATATTCATAACATTCGAGTTGGGGTTTAAAGTCATCCGACATAAGCAGATATGAAAAAACAGGGTTAGTAAACAAGCTATACCGAATCATTTTTGGGCCGAGTCTCCGAGTTCATTTTCATGTTTACTACGAACCATCACCTCAGCTCTTGACTGCCTTTTTTGGCGTTTGTCAGTCGAGTCACAAGATTACAATAAGATAGCATACAGTACTTTGAACTTCGAGGCAAGGCTTCAAATCATTCAGCATAGGAAAAACATAAATGAAGAAACAAAGGACAACACAAGCATATAGACGACGCAGTCCCGAGTTTTGATTCGGGATGCCGATATTTCATTCATATGGAAACCGAGATACATACACTGCGACCTTTATGAGTAAAAGGGTCGGAGTAGAGCTATATTCCATGGACGCTTGGTTTCCTCTCCAGATTTGTCCATCCTGCGCTTCATCGGTTCCTGTGCATCTCATTGTGCAGAGCCTTGCTCACAATGAATGGTCCCTCCCATGGAGGTGTCAACTTATGTCGGCTGATGCATGTAAAATGCATACATGAACTTTGCATTATTTTATTCATATTCCTATCATATTTGCATCATATAAGGGTTATATTATTGATTTATAATGATTTTGGGAATAATTCACAAGATCCCCTATTTTTCTAGAATTAACCCTGCGCAGGCAGAAAACCCTATTTCTTTCCTTTTATGTTTCAGGGACCCAAACGACGTCCAAAAATTATGGAAAAATACAGGCGTCAGTATTTTGGAAGGAGGAAGACCTCAGAGCGAAGGAAGCAAGCAAACGGAGGTCCAAGGACCAAAAGAGGGGGCCCACGTGGCCACAGTACCAGGCCACGTGGGACCCACCATCTTGTCCCTCGACGCTCCGTTGCCGTCGATCTTTCTTGCAGAAGCTTCGTCTTGACCTAAAACTGACTATAAAATAGTCCCGAGGCTCTTCAGAGAGGAGCGCCGCAAAAAACACAGAAACCACGAAACAGAGATAAGGAGCTGCAGATTGGAGGGGGAAAACTCCGGCGGGGCGCTGCCAGAGAGGTCTCCACCTCCTCCAACGACATCTCCATCAACTCCATGATGAAGAGGGAGTAGTCCACCCTGGACTATGGGTTTGTGGAAGTAACTTATGTATCTCTCTCTTGTGCTTCACTAATTAGCACCGTATGAGCTGCCGAACATGATTACGGTCATCTATGTAATACCTTTGTGGTGGATCTTTGAGTTAATATATGTGTGAGATTGCAATTGTTTTACTTCAGTTATGAAAGTAGATGCATGTTATGTACCCCGTTCTTGTTTACTTGTTATGATCAAGCATGTTTATGAGAGCGTGTGAGGGGGAACGTGTGCATTAGATGGAGTAACGGGGGGTGGCTAGTGCGGTGAATGTGACAGTTGTACGCGATCCACTTGGGTGTTTTACCTTACTTTGTTGCCTCACTAGGGATAAAAAAAATACCTTGCTACCGGAGATGTGGGTGTGACCATTGCCATTTCTCCATGACTAGATCTAGCATGTTCTTATTTCAACTTCATGTCATGAAACTTATTGCTATGCTCTTATTTATCTTAATACTAAGGTGTTATGATTTAGTTCGCATCTTAGTGGAGTATAAGAGAGATTAATAACCAAAAGATCTCTATGTTAGGACGTGATGCCCATATGATTAATAACTTATCATGAAACTTTGTTGCAATCTCATATGTTAACTTTTGTGTTCCATTGTCCACCACATCATTAAAGAGAGAGTGCATTTGTGAAACCATGAACCCCGGTCCATTTTTAATAATAAGAAACAACTTTCCTACAACTTTCACCCACTTTTCATTTTCAGCCATAATTAAATCTGAAAATACAAAAATACTTTTGCATCTTTCATTCATCATATCAAACCCAAAAATATCATTTATCATTGTTTCCATCATCCTTGCATATTTATTTATCATCATTGCACATTTTATTTATTGTTTTGTATTCATAACTTACTCGCACCTTGTGCTTGACAACCACTTGGTAAGGTTGAGGGCACAAAACAATTTATCTTTGTTTGCAGGTTTCCAAGGGAAGGATAAGGAGGTAAAGCTTCCACTACTGATTCCCCGAGAGTTCGATATAAACCCTCGAGTCACCTTCGTGGGGAAAATTGTCTTGCCCGTACTACACACTCTGCTATTGGGGTCTCAACCTACGCCTTGAGGGGCTATCAAGACGCTTTCTGGCGCTGTTGCCGAGGAGCAAAGAAGCAACACCACATCAAGATTTCATCGTCAACTCAGCGCTCAGCATCGGCTTGCAGTGCGTTGCCCCAGCCTCAGTACCAAATCTCCCTCTTGGAACACCCGAGGGCTGATCTTCCGGCTATGATAGCGTCGAAGATTTGCTGGTATATTGTTGACCAAGATAAGGCCAGCTCTCGGGCCTCTTCAAGTAGGTCAACACCATCTTCTCGGGCTTCTTTTGCCTCAGTTTCAGTGTACATTGTCACTCTTGGTGCATCATATTGTATGTCGGTTGGCAGAACAGCTTCTGCTCCATAAACCAAGAAGAATGGTGTGTAGCCAGTCGATCCTTTGGTGTGGTCCTGAGACCCCATAATACTGTTGGGAGTTCATCTATCCAACAACCCGGAGTGCGTAACAATGGTGCAATTAACCGAGCCTTGATGCCATCTAGAAACAAGGCATTTGATCTTTCTACCATCCCATTGGCCTGTGGGTGTGCAACTGCAGCTACATCCAGCTTAATTCTTTCTCGGCACAAAACCGAGCAAATTCTCCACAGCAAAGTTGGTTCCATTATCTGTGATGATGCTGTGTGGATAACCATATCTCAGAATTATGTCCTTCAAAAAGTCACTGCTGTGTGTCCATCACATTTGGATTGGTTTTACCTCTATCCATTTGGTGAATTTGTCCACCATCACCAGTATATGTCATGTTACCTCGGGCTGGCTTGAATTCTCCCACCATGTCAAGGCACCAAACAGCAAAAGGCCAAGTGATTGGAATTGTCTTGAGTGCCGAGGCTGGCATGTGAATCTTTTTTGCAAATCTCTGACATCCTTCACATTTTCTGACTATCTTCGGCTTGTTGCAAAGCAGTGGGCCAGTAGAACCCATGCCGAAATACTTTGGCCACCAAGGCTCTTGAGCAGGCATGATGTCCACACTCCCCTTGATGAATCTCTAGGAGCATTTCTTCTCCTTCTGCCGGGTCAACACACCTCTGCAGCACTGTGGTTGTGCTTCTCTTGTATACTCCTTATTGATGATGGTGTATGCTTTTGCTCTTCTCAACACTTGCCTAGACTCGGTTCTATCATCCGGCAGGCTCCCATCAACAAGATATGTCATTATAGGTTGTGCCCACTCCGGGACAGGTCTTACAGGAAACACTGGCATATCTATATCCATTGGCTCAGCATCTACTGGCTCGTCCGACATTTCCTCGTCAGTCCCCGGGTTCTGCTTGGCAGTCCCCGAGTTATCCCGACATAACCGACATCAACATCCATTGGAACTGCATCCGACTTTGGCATCGGCGGGATATAAATTGATTCGGATTCTGGCGATGGCTTAATGGACGCTTTCTCAAATGCTCCAAAGCTATTCCGGGTGGAATTGGATCTCTGGATGAACCGAGTTTGGATAGTACATCGGCAGCTTCATTCTCTGCCCGAGGTATATGTGTGTACTCGCATCCTTCAAAAAATCCCGAAATTTTCTGGACATGAAATCGATATGATGCCATGTTGGCATCCACTGCATCCCAATTTCCCGAGGTTTGATGTATAACCAGAGCCGAATCACCGAAGCACTCAATTCGGCGAATCCCCACTTCCTTGGCCACATTAAGCCCATGGATGAGTGCCTCATACTCGGCTACATTATTGGATGCGGTGAAATGAATTTGCAGCACATATCTCAGTTGATCCTTCTTCGGTGAGGTAAGAACTACTCCGGCACCCAAACCAATCTTTGTCTTGGATCCATCAAAATGCATTGTCCAGTAATTCGGGTCATGGGCTGGTGGCTCATACTGCATCTCGGCCCAATCCACAAGGAAATCCGGCAGTGCCTGAGATTTGATTGCATCTCTTCTCTCATACTGTGGAGTGTAAGGGGATAACTCGATTGCCCATTTGGCAACTCGGCCATTTGCATCTTTGCATCCGATGATCTCCGAGATAGGAGCTTCACACACCACCCTTATTGGATGCTCTTGAAAGTAGTGCTTCAACTTCTTGGCTGCCATATAGACACCATACACCATCTTCTGGTAATGAGGGTAATTCTGCTTGGATGTCGATATCACCTCACTCAGATAATACACCGGCCTCTGCACGGTTTTGCCATCTTCTTCCGCTCCACCACTACTACAGCACTCACAACTCGGTTTGTGGCTGCAATATAGAGCAACATCGGCTCTTTGGGCAGTGGGGAAGCAAGTATCGGAGCAGTGACCAACATCTTTTTAACTCGGCAAAAGCCGCATTTGCCTGTGGAGTCCACACAAAGTTATTGGTTCTTTTCATCAATTGATACAAGGGCAAGGCCTTTTCTCCTAACCGGCTTACAAACCGACTTAGGGATGCAAGACAGCCAGTAAACTTTTGCACATCTTTAAGATTTTGAGGCAACCTCATATTCTCAATAGCCCGAATCTTTACCGGATTAGCTTCGATACCTCGGCTAGATACAAGGAAACCGAGTAATTTTCCTGCTGGTACACCAAATGTACATTTATCCGGGTTAAGTTTCATCCGGTATTTTCTCAATTTGCGAATGTTTCTCTTAGATCATCGATCAAGGTTGATTTCTCTTTAGTTTTAATGACTATGTCATCGACATACACCTGCACATTTTTTCCTATTTGATTCTGCAAACATTTTTGCATACACCTTTGATAAGTAGCACCGGCATTTCTCAAACCGAATGTCATGACACGATAGCAATAAGCCCCATACGGGGTGATAAATGCAGTTTTCATTTGATCATCCGGATTTAACGGTATCTGGTGAAAACCAGAGTAAGCATCTACAAAGGATAACAGCTCACACCCGGCTGTGGAATCGATCACTTGATCTATCCGAGGCAGCGGGAATGGATCCTTAGGACATGCTTTGTTCAGGTTCGTGTAATCAATACACATACGCCACACTTTGGCTACATTTGGGTCATCCTTTTTCTTCTCTACCAGGACCGGGTTAGACAACCAGTCCGGGTGCAGTACCTCCATGATGAATCCGGCTGCCAGTAGCCGGGTCAGCTCATCTTGTATCACTTGCCTTCTCTCTCCGAAAGTCGCCGCATCGGCTGCTTCACGGGCTTCATCTCGGGCCTCACAAATAATGAGTGCTCAGCCAACTCCCTCGGAACACCTTCCAGGTCATGATTCGACCATGCAAAGATGTCTCGGTTCTCACGGAGGAATTGGATGAGCTCGCCTTCCTATTTCTCCGTTAACCCGCCCCTATGATAGCCTTGCGCTCGGGGTGCTCCGGGTCAACAGTGATCTTCTTGGTCTCCTTGGGCGCCTCGAACGCCGCATTTTGCTCCATGTGGGCCATTCCCGGCATGCCGAGTTGCGCAGCTTGAGCCATGGCCACCACCTGCTTCATCTTTTTCTTCTCAGCAGCTATGATCAGAGACTCGGCCAAGTTAGAGCCAGCCGAGGCACATCGATGGAGCTCTTGTAGTTACCCGCAATGGTAATGATACCATTCGGTCCTGGCAGCTTCATCTTCAGGTAAGCCATGTGGGTGGATATCATGAACTTGGCCAGAGTTGGCCTGCCGAGTAGAGCATGGTATGGACTTTCGAGGTCCACTATTTCGAACAGGACAGTCTCGGTCCTGGAGTTCTCCTTGGTGCCGAGACATACATCAATCCACATTTTACCCATAGGTGCACATGAGACACCAGGCACTATACCATGAAAAGTTGTGTCGGTTGGTAACAACATGTTGGCAGTAACCCAACTTCACCATTGTATCTCGGAACATGATGTTGATGCTGCTGCCATTGTCAATCAGAACCTTGCTGAATCTGACATTCTGGTTGGGCCCAATAAATGTTGGGTCCACCACCAGAGCATAACCTCCTGGGTTGGCATGATTCGGGGGTGATCTTTTATCCCCCAGGTAATCTCCTGATCCGACCAGTGCATATATTTTGGCACAGCCGGCATAACAGCATTGACCTCCATCTGACGCCGCGCCCGACTCTTTTTGTCAGTTGCCTTGATCACGAACACCACATAACTGTGATGAGCTTCATGATACTCATTCTGGCGATTAGGGCCAGCATTGCCATAATTGCCTCCGAGGTTCACCTGATTCACATCATTCGGTTCCCTCCTGTTATCATTCGGCCTCTGTTGCTGCTGTTGATTCGGCCGGTTCACCGGATGTTGTTTGCTCCGGTTAGCGCAACACGCTGCTGAGGTTTCGGGTGGCTGCCTCGGAGGACCACTCTCTGGTTCCCTCCGGAATTAGCTCCTTCCCTCAAGGCGGTACCAACTGCACTGCCGAGTCGAGTGATGAGCAGGCCCACGCTTATCATTGGTGTGGTACCTGCACGGTCCATCCAGCATCAGCTCATAAGTGGCAGGCAGCTGTGCATCTTGATTCCATGGTTTCTTTCCATCTTGGTTTGGCCCCAAGGTGGGCCATTGTTCTTCGGCCTCTGGCTGCTACCAGCATTCGGTTGCTCTCGGTCTACCGCAGCAACCATGTTTGACCCGTACCGAGATCCGGCCGATCTTCCCTTCTCTTCTGTCCAAAGTTCTGGTTATCATTAGGCCCGAACTGTCCGGATCTGTGTTACCGGTTTCGTCGACTCGGCTCAGCCGCGTTGAGCAGAGGCTGCATTGGATCTCCAAGTGCATAACTGTCTGCAATCCGAATTGTCTCGGCCAAGGTGGCCGGCATCTCCCTTTGCAACCTTTGCCACAGCATGGAGCCATGTCGGCATCCCTGGGCAAACCAAGAAATGGCCTGTGCCTCCACAACTCCTTCGCAGGAATTGCGCACTGTACTCCACCGAGTCAAGTAGTCCCGGTCATCTCATTCTGCCTCTGTACACACATAGCCAACTGCTGTGGCCGATTCGGCCTCTTGTACGTGCTAGAGAAGTTACTCATAAAGGCTTCTTCAAAATCCAGCCAGCAGTTGATACTGACCTCACTCAGATTGTTCAACCAAATACGCTGGCCTTCCAGCATCTGAGTTATGTACCTCACCGCCCAGCGGTTCCCTCCGGCCACATTTACTGCCGAGAGATAATCCGATAGCCAGTCCTCTGGCTTGGAGTACCATCATAGGTCTTCGCACCTCAGGGTAACTGAAAGTGCGGCTCTGTGTCTCCTCCATGATCGGGGCCCGAAGCATCTAGGTCCAGGTGGGCCCTGCTCTTCCAGTATCTCGGACCAATGGAGCCTGTCCAACTTAATACGCGCATCACCCGGTGCCAACATGCGCGGTCCAAACCGGGCTCCCAGTGCATTATCGTATCTCTGATATCCGGCTCTTTCCAGAGCCGAATTGCCATCATCATATCGGTTGTTCCTCTGGTCAACACCTTGCGGTTCCTGAACATGCGCAACATTCCGGTGTTGCTGACGATGGTTTTGAGTCGGATACCTAGGTGGTTGACCTCGGCCAGCTGGATTGGATTCCCCTGACCCGGATTTCCCTGAGCCAGGTTACTCCTAGCCGGCCTGCACCGCTCTGCCCGGCCATCTGCTCCTCAGCATAAACCGGGTTATAGGTCTGGATCTGCTTGTTCCTTCCCGAGTTTACACTCGGGTTGCGATCTCTACTCGGATGCGGCGAAGAATCCTGACCTTTGGACCTTGGCTGCCGGCCTTAGCGAGTGAACAATCTGGGAACCCCCAGCCATGGTGTTGCCCTTCAAAACATGCCTCATTCTGTCGGTTGGCTATTGCCACCAACTCATTCACTCTTTCTTGCTGCTTCTGGTAAGCTTTGCCGGTTAACCCGGCTAGCTCAGCTCGTGCTGCCTCTGCAGCTCTAAGGGTCTTGGCAGGAGAACTATAATTCGGCTTTACAGCCGTCACCCGAGTCATACTTGACTCGGCCCTACCATCCCTAGCAATCTCCGCATTGAGGCCTCTGCCTCTCTTGCGCACAGCAGCCATGCGAATAGTATCTAGGCCATGAGCCTTGTTATACTCACGCATGGATCTATCAAACTCTTCTCTAGTCTTGGCCATTTCCAAGGCCTCAGCATGCAGGTCCTTACGCTGCTGTTCTAACTCTTCCTCGGTTAGGGCTACACCCGTACCAGGAATACGGGAACAGCGAGTCTTTCGATTACTTGTCCAGAGGGAGAGGCCTGACTGCGGATGTGTCGCCCATCTCCCGAGTCACCCTCTCCAGGGGTGGCCTACCCGGCCTAGTTGATTTCTCCGGAGTCGAGGCACCATCCTCTAGACCGGCTCCAGATGCAGTTCCGGTCATCATGACCTCTGCGCAGCTCCCGGGGCGAGTGATGCATCGACCGCGAGCGCACAGAGAGCGGGAGGATCTTCTGCATGCCCACCCCGTGCGTACTTGCAGACGAGCTCGGTGGTGACGAAGGTGTGAGGAAGCTGAGGCAATGATGCAGCCTTAGCCGGAAAGCCTGCCGCCGAAGCACCCGGCATTGTCGCTGACGAAGTGCATGTCACCGAGCTTGCACACCAACCCGCTGAGCACACGCTCGCCTAAAGTAGTGATGGAACCTGTCCGGATGAAGACTCCAGCCAGCGCCACTGCGAGCCCCACGGTGGGCGCCAACTGTCGTGGTGGTGTCACGGCAGATGCCATAGGTATGGCTAAGTGTGGGGCCGATAGGACGCTGGAGGTATCCGGGGAGGGTTTGCACGCTGAGAAGCACGCACGGACGAGCACCGAATCAAGAACACACAAGCACACACACGCGATTTACCCAGGTTCAGGGCCCTCGTGAGGAGGTAAGACCCCTACTCCTGCCTATCTCTCGATGTATATGGGTGAAGCACAAGTACAAGTACAAGATCTGCTCCTTGAGCTGTATTGCTAGACTATGGAGTTATTGCACAGGTAGAAGATGAAGCTAAGCACAAAGGGGTGAATGAACTAGCTCCTTGTCTGTCCCTCACGCAGGAGGAGATACAGGGGTACTTATAGCTGCCCGGTGACAACGGCTCTTTCCTCCACAGTGACTTCACCTGCTCCTGCAGAGCTCTCCGGGATTCCCGCAGGACACCACTTGCTTCCGGGATTACGGGTCGTCTCTGCTACGACAGGACCCCTTCTGTCTTGTCCCGGCCTATCCGGGCTGTCCCATCCCGGGATGCCCATACCGGGATGACGTTCTGTCAGGCTCTGGGTTCTTCGGCCTAACGTGCTCCTCTGCCAGGCCAAACGACAAAGGCCCTTTGTAACAGCCCAAAGCTGAGAACCTAAAAACCTGTGTTTTTTTTTTCCACTTTTGTGTTAATTGCATCATGGCATCTATGCATAAACATCTCTCTCTCGAGTTAACACAACATCGGTATCGAAATGATGTTGAGTTGCTAAAACGAAATGCCAAATTGCTTAAACAAATCTCAAAACCATGAAGGCACTCAAAGTTGCAAAACAAAATTTCTTGACATCTTATATTTGTCAAGGAAGTTCCAAGAGTTCCAAAATCATATTTTGCACTTGCTCCAAAATAATAAAGGAACAACATTTGGAAAGTTAGCAAAATGCCATAAAACGAAACCTATGAACAAATGTTGTCCAAAACATTTTATTTGGATACGCCAATTTTTGTGGAGCCTCCCCATGATATGAAAATGCTACCAGAATTTTCTTAGATTTTTATAAAATATTTAAAGGCCTCAATTAAATAAGAGAAGTACTACTGGTTTTAAAAGAAACAGACAAGGGTCTCTTTGTAATTAGGGAGGGGCCTGTCCGTGATGGAAATAAAATTCCCAGGGGGTTTTCAGAAATTGGTCATCTCCTTCCTCCCCTGTAGCGACCGAGCTGGCCGGCCGAGCCGCACCAGTTCGAGCTCGTCGTGCTCGCCTGGCCCCTCCTCTTTGCCCCTGCCCTACCCACTTGTTCCCCTGCTCCTCGTTCCCCTTTTCTCCCCGACCTAGCGCCATGGACGTCGAGCTACGCCGCCGCGTCGCCGTCGCCTGAGGCCACGCCGAGAACATCGACGACCACCACTAGCTCCGTCGCGCCATCTCCGTCTTCTCCGCCGAAGGAATCGGTCCGAGGAGCCCGAAATCGACGTTGCCGTCCATACTTCGCCGTCGCTGTTCACGGGCCACCGGGAGCGATTTGCTGCCGTCGTAGCTTCCTCAACCTCGCCGTCGTCACCCAGTTGCTCCAGGGTGAGCTACTGACCCTTCCCCGTGTACTCCGTTCCTTCCCTCGACTCTGTGCCGCACATCGCCATCGCCGTTGCCACCGTGCGCCGCCGAGCCTCCGCTCGGATATTCCGAGTTGGGCAACTTCGGAAAATCGGAGCACTCCAGTGCGTAGGATTTTTAGTCCTTAGCAGAAAATCCCAGCTCCCTCCGACGATCGGATGTTCCGAGTAGACAGAAATCGGAAATTCCGAGTTCCTCCAGTATAAGAAGTTCAGTCCATCGGATATTCCGAAACAAAGTAGAACCGGATATTCCGGTGGAGTTCAGCACCAAGTTAATTTCCTTTTTCACCCCTTTTCTTTCTAATTGGTATAAATAATTCTATTGCTGTTTAGAATAGCTGATAAAAGGAGTTATCAAAAAGAAGATTTATAAATGTAATAACTTTCGTTTGGTTCATCCGAAAATTGTGTGTAAAATACCAAAAAGTCCGGGAAATTGTGAACAACCCTCTAAAATAAATGTCATGCATATTTGATCACCGTAACCGTAATGCACTTCCGAACGCTAGGGGAATCATTAAGATAAATATGGGGTGTTCTCCTCTCTCGTGGAGTAATTGTCTTTCACACACCATTTAAATTTTGTCCGATAGTGTATAATAAGTCGGTGCATTAAAATGTCATATCATCATCTCTGTATGCATTGCACAATTGCCATGTGTTGATTGTTGTTGTTGTTTTTCGGTGTTGTTTGCTCTCCGGTAGATCACGAGTCCGGAGTTGAGCATCATTACTCCGACGAGCAGTTTGACTACTCCGCTCAACAAGGCAAGCGTAATCCCCCTCTGAGCATATCTTATCCTATGTTTCCGCAAATATTTTCTCCACTATAATATTGCATGCGGTTCTAAATGTCAATTTTATTGGATTAGAGTATCCTATAGTTGCATTAAGTTTCCGATGCCAATACCTGTTTCCCCTCCTATATCCATAGGTTTGTATTGTTGGCCTGAGATACTTAACTATGCAATGTTGATGCTTAGCCATGCTTAGTTAATGTTATCCGTCGATGAATGTGTATGTTGGAAACAGGTGTTGAATGTTCAATGATGGTGGAGAATTGTGGTAACAGGTAATAAGATGCTAAAAGGTGGGGATGAGAGGCCACTGTGGTTGTGGTGCTTTGTCTCGTTCTCGCCGCCTAGGTGCGAGTTCTTTACCTCCCGAACCAAGACTGAGCGTGCAACCATGCGTGAGGCCTATGCAATTGCAGGAACCCTCATAGACTAAATAACTCGAGCGGGGCTAGCCAGGGTCCTCTAGTTCGGGCTTCCATTTGCGCGTGCGTGATGATGGTGGTTGAACTGGGATGAGGATGGTGGTGTTAGGAAAATGAGTGGCTGTGGGGCGGGTGTTGTGATCCTGGCAGTCCTACCGCCACTGATGATCCTGGAAAGTCCTTAACGAGGGAGAAGTCGACACCGCTCCCACCCAGCCGGCTTTCCAAGGAAGAGAGCTAATGCGCAGGTAATGGGCCGGACGGTACGCGTGGCAAACATTGTACACCCCTGCAGGGTAAATCTTTTCGAAAAGCCGTGTCCACGGTTAGGACAACTTGGGAAAGGACGATAAGATCATAGAATAACTTTAACGGAATGATTAAAAACTGGGTACTAGAGGTACCACTCAAGATTGTAAGGTGAGCTTCCTCGAGGGTGATTCGGGGAGGTGCCTTTGATGAACAGGTATGTGGTTGATGGTTGAGAAGGTGATGAAAGAAAGAGTTACTTCTTACCTCTTTTGAAAATATTCTGATAGTCGATGCCTTTGAGTTATGTTTTCATAAATAAAATCAGCTTTATGCAAAACAGCCATAATAACTTTGAAAGCCTCATCGAGCTAAAGCTCTATATATAATCTTGCGAGTTCGTCGAACTCAACGTCGTTTGTTTTGTTTCAGAGGAGGACTTCACCGACCTCGAAGGTGGGTTCTTTGTGGACGTCGACGAGTAGTCTGGGGTTCCCAGGTGGCAGCTTGGGACATCCCGGAACAGCTGGCGCTGTGATGTTTATTGTAGGCCTCTTAGGCCATATTTGGATCTTGTTGTTTAGAACAACCTAATTTGCTTCCGCTTGTTGTAATGTTGGGTCTGTGACCTCTGGTTGTCATTTGCTATCTTTCTCTATTATAAGAGTTGAACTATATGATTTGTGTCGTAGAGTCTGTGATGTGCCAGTTGTTCCACAAGTCTTGATCTCTCTATTATGCATTGAGGGTTGTGCCTGTGTTAAGGCATCAATCGGGGTGTTGCGTTGCCGATGATCCATTCCGAGCAACGCCTGCCAAAGGTTTTGGCCGGGGATTGGTAAACCCGTAACCTCCGGTTGTATCGCTTAACCGGTGACACACAGCATCACTGTATAACAGTCGGGTCGGGGCGCCACAAGTTGGTATCAGAGCAGTACTGCCTGTAGGAAACCCTTCTACTGGTCGATGTTGAGTCTAGTGTTTGTGAAAATATTTTAACCTAAAAATGAGTTGTGAAAACCATCTTAGGATTCTTTTTACTCCTTATCTGGTTACCCTCTAATCTCGGAGCAATCTTACCTCGATTTGAGTTAAAGGTTTTACTCCTCGTCTGTTACTTCAAAATGATTAGAAACGGGGTGGGTTCGACCTTTAGTGTTATGTGTCCAGTTGCTCCCGCTGCGTTGCAATCCCAAATCAACTCAGATGTTTCTACCGAGTTAATCTTTGATCCTTTCTTTGGGTTTTAACCCACGGACTTGAACATAAGGTCCCGGATTGTGTCAACTAGAGTGTGTTAAGTTGTGATTTCTTAACTCTCACTAGTAGCACATGATGCTGATCTTTGACCCAAGTTCTATCTTGTTGATTTCCTTCTCGCAAAGTATTATCGTCCCTAGTCTGTGTACTTGTGTAGACGCTAATGCTATTGTTCGACCATTCGGAGAAAGATACTAACTGTGTCATTGTCAAATCTCCAGAATGGCTCGAGGAGGCCGTGGAGGCCGTGGTGGTCGCGGTAACCACAATGATGATGAGGATGATCTGCCGCCACCACCCTCGATGGCTGAGGTCTTGATGGCCATTGAGGAGAACCGTGGGCGCAATGAGCGCTTGCTTGAGCAGTTGGTGCAGCAGAATGCACGGAGGAACGAGTGCAACACTCTCACTGAGTTCCTGCGCTCGCAGCCACCCACTTTGCTGATGCTAAGGAGCCACTGGAAGCTGATGATTGGCTTCGTGCTTGGAGCGCAAGTTCTCCGCGCTGCATGTCCCATGGCGAGCAAGTCAACTTTGCCACCTACTCTTGGTTGGTGCTGCTGGCTGTTGGTGGGAAAGCCATGTGGCTTTGTTTCCAGCCAACCATGTCTTCACCTGGGCTGATTTCGCACTGCCTTCCGTGCGGAGTACATTCCCCAGCCGATCATGGACTTGAAGAGGAGGGAGTTCCTGGATTTGCAACAGGGACGGATGGACCTCCGCACTTATGGTCGTGAGTTCAACCATCTCTCTCGTTACGCCCCAAGGGACGTGACCAATGATGCTGACAAGCAAGAGCTGTTCCGCAAGGGTCTTACTCCGCAGCTCCGCTATGAGTTGTTGCCCTTCAGGTTCCAGACCTACCAGGAGCTGTTCAACCAGGCTTTACTCTTGAGCAAGGAAGAAAGGAACTTGAAGCTTCCAAGAGGCCCGCACACGGGGACCACCAGAGTTCCTCGGGTTCTGAGAGCAAGAAGCGCAGGGTGTTTGTTCCCTACAGCGCTGTGCCCGTGCTCCATTCATGCCAGAGCCGCGGATACAGGCCACCTCCTCCGCGCCCCACTACTTCGACACTTGGGGTAGGCGGGAGTGGGTACCGTCCTATGCTACCTGCTCCACCTGGACTCACTTGCTACACCTGTGGCCAGGCTGGCCACTACTCCAGGGAGTGCCCCCAGAAGGCACCTCTCGCGATAACTCCTGCACGAGCCCCTGCCACTCCAGCTGGCAAGGCTGGACCTATTGTGCGTGGTCGCCTGAACCACATCTCTGCTGAAGAAGCTGAAGAGGACCCCGGCGTTCTCATGGGTGAGTTACGAATCAACAATCAGCTACAGTTTTGTTTGACTGGAGCATCGCATTCATTCATATCCATAGCTTTTGCAAAAGACCACAAAATACCGTTTGAGAAAATGAGCATCCCTTGGTGATCGCCACTCCTGGCTCCAAATGGCAAACCGATGGGGTTACTCCTGAAGTTCAGATTACTATCGGTTACTACTCTTTTCCTTTCGCTTGGTAGCTCTGAGGTCAAGTGGCATTGATGTCATACTGGGCATGAACTGGCTAGCCAAATACCAGGCTAATCTCGACTGTGCTGCCAAGACCATCACCGTGACCAATTCTTCCGGTGACAGTGTGAAGTATTGGTCTGCACTTCAAGACCTCCATCTCATCATACCCAACTCACCTGAGATCTCCTTTGCTTTATGGAAGGCGAATCCCTCCTGAAATCCAGGACATACACGTGGTGTGTGACTTCCCGGATGTGTTCCCGGAAGAATTGCCTGGCATGCCTCCTGACCGAAGTGTGGAGTTTGTCATAGATCTACTTCCCGGTACCGCTCCAATTTCCAAGAAGCCCTACCGTATGCCGGTGGAAGAGTTGGCTCTGTTGAAAGAGCAAATTGATCAGCTGTTAGCAAGGATTTCATCCAGCCTAGCAGTTCACCTTGGGGTTGTCCGGTACTCTTTGTCAAGAAGAGGGATTCTACCGTGCCTCGTCTAGTCTCTGACTATCGACCGTTGAATGCGGTGACAATCAAGAACAAGTATCCTATTCCTCGCATCAATGATCTGTTGGATCAGTTAGCTGGTGCAACGGTATTCTCCAAGATGGATCTGAGGTCAGGCTACCATCAGATAAAAATCAGAAAGGAGGATATTCCAAAGACGGCATTTGTTACTCGTATGGCTCATATGAGTATACCGTCATGTCCTTTGGTCTCACAATGCCCAGCTACTTTCATGAGGCTCATGAACTCTGTCTTCATGGATTATCTTGACAAGTTTGTCGTCATTTACATCGATGACATCCTCATCTATTCCAAAACCAATGAAGAGCATGAGGAACATCTTCGTTTGGTTCTGACACGACTTCGAGAACACCGCCTCTATGCCAAGTTCTCCAAGTGTGAGTTTTGGTTGGATAATCTTGTCTTCCTTGGTCATGTGATATCCGCTAATGGTGTGGCTGTCATTCCCGACAAGATTCAGTCCATTTGGATTGGAAAACTCCAATGTCAGTCAAGGACATCGTAGCTTTCTCGGATTGGCGGTTACTACCGCCGATTCATCGAAGGTTTCTCCAAGATAGCCAAGGCCCTGACTGACCTTCTCAAGAAGGATAAAAGTTCGTATGGTCGGCCGAAGCTGAAGAGAGCTTCAAAACACTGAAAGCCAAACTCACGTCCGCTCCTGTGCTTGTCCTGCCGGACACAAGCAAGGATTTCGTCGTCTTCTGTGACGCCTCTCTACAAGGTTGGGCTGTGTTAATGCAAGATGGCCATGTGGTGGCATATGCTTCTCGCCAACTTAAGCCGCATGAGCACAACTACCCAACTCATGATCTAGAACTTGCCGCGGTGGTCTATGCTTTGAAGCAATGGAGACCATACCTGTTTGGTAACCGTTGCGAGATCTTCTCGGATCACAAGAGTCTGAAGTACCTCTTCACCCAGCCGGATTTAAATCTCAGGCAAAGGCGTTGGTTGGAGTTAATCAAGGACTATGATGTGAGTCTGAACTATCAACCCGGCAAAGCAAACGTCGTGGCTGACGCGCTAAGTCGGAAGTCCTATTGCAACAATCTGATGATTGAAAAGGCCCAACCTGCCCTCATGAAGAGTTCTCTCGTTTGAACTGAAATTGTTCCCTCCGGCTACCTTGCAAATCTGGAGATCAAATCTACTCTTGTAGACCAGATTAAGGATGCTCAAACTCGTGACAAGGGTATTCGAAAATCAAGAGAACATTGCTAGCGGGAAGGCAAATGTTTTTCTGTCAATGAATCCGGAGTTGTTTATTTTGGTGACCGCTTGGTAGTGCCAAAGAAACAAAATTGAGAGGGCTGATCCTCCAAGAAGCTCATGAATCTCCTCTCTCTATTCATCCCGGTAGTACCAAGATGTACCAAGACCTTCGACCACAATTTGGTGGACTCGTATGAAACGAGAAATTGCCAAGTATGTTGCTGAATGCGACACATGTCGACGGGTAAAGGCTGAACATCAAAGACCTCCGGTACTCTCGCCCTATTGCAGTCCCGAGTGGAAATGGGATGAAATTGGTATGGACTTCATCACCGGGTTTCCCCGATCTCAAAAGGGCAACAATGCAATTGGGTAATCATTGATCGTCTTTCCAAGGTTGCTCACTTCCTACCAGTCCGTGATGATATACGGCAAGTCAACTTGCTGACTTATATTTGGCTCGTATTGTTCCATTGCATGGGGTCCCTCTGAGGATCATATCGGACCGTGGAAGTATCTTTGTCTCCAAGTTTTGGCAGAGTTTCCAAACTGCTATGGGGTCCCGTCTCAACTTCAGTACCGCCTACCATCCCAAACTGATGGTCAGACCGAAAGAGTGAACCAAGTTTGGAAGACATGCTTCGGGCATGTGTATCTCTTTTGGCAAGGGTTGGGAAAAGTATCTCCCTTTCGCGGAGTTCTCCTACAACAATAGCTATCAAGCTAGTCTGGGCATGGCTCCATTCGAGGCTCTATATGGAAGAAAATGCCGCACTCCTCTAAATTGGTCCGAGACCGGAGAGAGAGCACTCTTTGGTCCGGATGTGATCAATGAAGCTGAGGAGAAGGTTCGAATCATAAGAGAGAATCTGAAGATTGCTCAGTCTAGGCAGAAGAGCTACTATGATAAGCACCATCAGGAAATTCACTATGAAATTGGTGATAAAGCTTATCTCCGTCTCTCCCCTTCGTGGCGTTCGCCGCTTCGGAATCAAAGGGAAATTGGCCCCTCGCTATGTTGGTCCTTTCACCGTTCTGGAAAAGCGAGGAGATCTTTCTTATAAGTTGGAGTTACCGGTCAAATTCCCAAATGTACATGATGTGTTTCATGTCTCCCAACTTCGCCGTTGTTTCAAGGATCCTATCCATGGGGTCAATCATGAGGAGCTAGATCTACAAGAAGACCTCACTTATCGTGAGCATCCTATCCGTGTCTTGGATGAAGCCGAAAGGAAGACCCGGAACAAGACTACCAAGTTTCTCAAAGTTCAGTGGTCTCACCATTCCGGGGAAGAAGCAACTTGGGAAAGAGAGCCTAGTCTTCGTGAGGAGTATCCCGATTTCTTTTCGTACTCTTAGAATCTCGGGACGAGATTCCTGTAAGGGGGTAGAGTTGTAACAGCCCAAAGCTGAGAACCTAAAAACCTGTGTTTTTTTTCCACTTTTGTGTTAATTGCATCATGGCATCTATGCATAAACATCTCTCGATCGAGTTAACACAACATCGGTATCGAAATGATGTTGAGTTGCTAAAACGAAATGCCAAATTGCTTAAACAAATCTCAAAACCATGAAGGCACTCAAAGTTGCAAAACAAAATTTCTTGACATCTTATATTTGTCAAGGAAGTTCCAAGAGTTCCAAAATCATATTTTGCACTTGCTCCAAAATAATAAAGGAACAACATTTGGAAAGTTAGCAAAATGCCATAAAACGAAACCTATGAACAAATGTTGTCCAAAACATTTTATTTGGATACGCCAATTTTTGTGGAGCCTCCCCATGATATGAAAATGCTACCAGAATTTTCTCAGATTTTTATAAAATATTTAAAGGCCTCAATTAAATAAGAGAAGTACTACTGGTTTTAAAAAGAAACAGACAAGGGTATCTTTGTAATCAGGGAGGGACCTATCCGTGATGGAAATAAAATTCCCAGGGGGTTTTCAGAAATTGGTCATCTCCTTCCTCCCCTGTAGCGACCGAGCTGGCCGGCCGAGCCGCACCAGTTCGAGCTCGCCGTGCTCGCCTGGCCCCTCCTCTCTGCCCCACCTGCGAAGAAGGAGAGCCAGCAGCACCCCGAGGCCCACTGCCCCTGCCCTACCCACTTGTTCCCCTGCTCCTCGTTCCCCTTTTCTCCCCGACCTAGCGCCATGGACGCCGAGCTACGCCGCCGCGTCGCCGTCGCCTGAGGCCACGCCGAGTACATCGACGACCACCACTAGCTCCGTCACGCCGTCTCCGTCTTCTCCACCGAAGGAATCGGTCCGAGGAGCCCGAAATCGACATAGCCGTCCATTACTTCGCCGTCGCTGTTCACGGGCCACCGGGAGCGATTTGCTGCCGTCGCAGCTTCCTCAACCTCGCCGTCGTCACCCAGTTGCTCCAGGGTGAGCTACTGACCCTTCCCCGTGTACTCCGTTCCTTCCCTCGACTCTGTGCCGCACATCGCCGTCGCCGTTGCCACCGTGCGCCGTCGAGCCTCCGCTCGGATATTCCGAGTTGGGCAACTTCGGAAAATCCGGAGCACTCCAGTGCGTAGGATTTTTAGTCCTTAGGAGAAAATCCCAGCTCCCTCCGACGATCGGATGTTCCGAGTAGACAGAAATCGGAAATTCCGAGTTCCTCCAGTATAAGAAATTCAGTCCATCGGATATTCCGAAACAAAGTAGAACCGGATATTCCGGTGGAGTTCAGCACCAAGTTAATTTCCTTTTTCACCCCTTTTCTTTCTAATTGGTATAAATAATTCTATTGCTGTTTAGAATAGCTGATAAAAGGAGTTATCAAAAAGAAGATTTGTAAATGTAATAACTTTCGTTTGGTTCATCCGAAAATTGTGTGTAAAATACCAAAAAGTCCGGGAAATTGTGAACAACCCTCTAAAATAAATGTCATGCATATTTGATCACCGTAACCGTAATGCACTTCCGGACGCTAGGGGAATCATTAAGATAAATATGGGGTGTTCTCTCTCGTGGAGTAATTGTCTTTCACACACCATTTAAATTTTGTCCGATAGTGTATAATAAGTCGGTGCATTAAAATGTCATATCATCATCTCTGTATGCATTGCACAATTGCCATGTGTTGATTGTTGTTGTTGTTTTCCGGTGTTGTTTGCTCTCCGGTAGATCACGAGTCCGGAGTTGAGCATCATTACTCCGACGAGCAGTTTGACTACTCCGCTCAACAAGGCAAGCGTAATCCCCTCTGAGCATATCTTATCCTATGTTTCCGCAAATATTTTCTCCACTATAATATTGCATGCGGTTCCAAATGTCAATTTTATTGGATTAGAGTATCCTATAGTTGCATTAAGATTCCGATGCCATTACCTGTTTCCCCTCCTATATCCATAGGTTTGTATTGTTGGCCGGAGATACTTAACTATGCAATGTTGATGCTTAGCCATGCTTAGTTACATGTTTATCCGTCCGATGAATGTGTATGTTGGAAACAGGTGTTGAATGTTCAGATGATGGTGGAGAATTGTGGTAACAGGTAATAAGATGCTAAAAGGTGGGGATGAGAGGCCACTGTGGTTGTGGTGCTTTGTCTCGTTCTCGCCGCCTAGGTGCGAGTTCTTTACCTTCCGAACCAAGACTGAGCGTGCAACCATGCGTGAGGCCTATGCAATTGCAGGAACCCTCATAGACTAAATAACTTGAGCGGGGCTAGCCAGGGTCCTCTAGTTCGGGCTTCCATTTGCGCGTGCGTGATGATGGTGGTTGAACTGGGATGAGGATGGTGGTGTTAGGAAAATGAGTGGCTGTGGGGCGGGTGTTGTGATCCTGGCAGTCCTACCGCCACTGATGATCCTGGAAAGTCCTTAACGAGGGAGAAGTCGACACCGCTCCCACCCAGCCGGCTTTCCAAGGAAGAGAGCTAATGCGCAGGTAATGGGCCGGACGGTACGCGTGGCAAACATTGTACACCCCTGCAGGGTAAATCTTTTCGAAAAGCCGTGTCCACGGTTACGGACAACTTAGGAAAGGACAATAAGATCATAGTATAACTTTAACCGAATGATTAAAAACTGGGTACTAGAGGTACCACTCAAGATTGTAAGGTGACCTTCCTCGAGGGTGATTCGGGGAGGTGCCTTTGATGAACAGGTATGATGGTTGAGGTTGAGAGAGGTGATGAAAGAAAGAGTTACTTCTTACCTCTTTTGAAAACTATTCTGATTAGTCGATGTCTTTGAATTATGTTTTTCATAAAAAAATCAGCTTTATGCAAAACAACCAAATAACTTTGAAGCCTCATCGAGCTAAAGCTCTATTTATAATCTTGCGAGTTCGTCGAACTCAACATCGTTTGTTTTGTTTTAGAGGAGGACTTCACCGACCTCGAAGGTGGGTTCTTTGTGGACGTCGACGAGTAGTCTGGGGTTCCCAGGGGGCAGCTTGGGACATCCCGGATCAGCTGGCACTGTGATGTTTATTTGTAGGCCTCTTAGGCCATAATCTGGATCTTGTTGTTCAGAACAACCTAATTTGCTTCCGCTTGTTGTAATGTTGGGTCTGTGACCTCTGGTTGTCATTTGCTATCTTTCTCTATATTAAGAGTTGAACTATATGATTTGTGTCATAGAGTCTGTGATGTGCCAGTTGTTCCACAAGTCTTGGTCTCTCTATTATGCATTGAGGGTTGTGCCTGTGTTAAGGCATCAATCGGGGTGTTGCGTTGCCGATGATCCATTCCGAGCAACGCCTGCCAAAGGTTTTGGCCGGGGATTGGTAAACCCGTAACCTCCGGTTGTATCGCTTAACCGGTGACACACAGCATCACTGTATAACAGTCTGGTCAGGGCGCCACACCCTTGACTTCCTGCCCAAGGTAAGGTTTCCTCTCTTCCTTAATCCGGCACGATTACACCTGATTGCGCTCTATGATCCGGCAAGGCTATGCCGGATCATCCTCGTCTCTTTCCTGCACATGAGAACAAATAAGAGTAGATCGACGGTGGTATGTCAGTTAAGGTGACCCGATTAACATGACCAGGCCTAAGTGACCTGGCTGTCATAACCCGTTTGCAATTACGCCATGTCTCGGTCCTTCCGGGACTTGGTTGACCCGGTTTGACCTTGACCCGGTCCACTCTCTAGAGCTCTTTATACCACAACTTACCCTACCCGGGGTAGCCCCCCGACAATTATTTACTTGTAATTGCCCTATGTATGATTATTTCATGAATTATCTTATCCATGCAACACCCGTTCATCCATCCCTATGCCTACAGTATTTTAATCCTGCTGTTTACTACAATTATTACTGCAGCTTTTATTTCACTGCTGCTATTATTTCACTACTGCTACTGTCATAAAACTGTTGCTACTGATAAACTGTGTCGAGCAAGTCTACTTCCAGGTGCAGCTGAACTGACAATTCATCGGTCAAGGCTTATAAATATTCTTTGGCTCCCCTTGTGTCGAATCAACAAATTTGGGTTTTACTTCCCTCGAAGACTGTTGCGATCCCCTATACTTGTGGGTCATCAGTACCCATCTTATGAGCCTAGGCTTAGCATCTTTCTTTTCCATAAGGTATTTAATAGCAGCATGATCAGTGTGAATGGTAACTTTTGAATCAACAATATAAGGTCTAAATTTGTCACAAGCAAAAACAACTGCTAAAAATTCCTTTTCAGTGGTACCATAATTCTTTTGAGCAGCATCAAGTGTTTTACTAGCATAATGAATAACATTTAACTTCTGGTCTACCCGCTGTCCAAGAACAGCTCCTACAGCAAAATCACTAGCATCACACATTATTTCAAAAGGTAAAGTCCAATCAGGCGGTTGAACAACAGGAGCTGTGATTAAAGCTTTTTTAGAATTTCAAAAGCTTCCTTGCAATCATCGTCAAAAACAAAAGGTACATATTTTTGAAGAAGATTAGTGAGGGGTTTTGAAATTTTAGAGAAATCTTTAATGAACCTTCTATAGGAACCGGCGTGACCAAGAATACTACGGATACCGTTCACATCCCTAGGACAGGGCATTTTCTCAATTGATTCAACTTTAGCTCTATCCACTTCAATTCCTCTTTCGGAAATTTTGTGCCCAAGGAAAATTCCTTCATTAAACATAAAATGGCATTTCTCCCAGTTAAGAACAAGATTAGTCTCTTCACATCTCTGCAAAACCTTATCAAGATTGTGCAAGCAGTTATCAAAAGAAGTTCCATAGACGGAAAAATCATCCATGAATACTTCCACAATTTTTTCACAAAAACCATGAAAAATAGCAGACATGCATCTTTGAAACGTAGCAGGGCATTACACAAACCAAAAGGCATACGTCTATAAGCATAAGTTCCATAAGGACAAGTAAAAGTAGTTTTCTCTTGATCTTGTGCCTTAATAGTGATTTGTGAAATCCAGAATAACCATCAAGGAAGTAAAAATGAGTTTTCTTAGACAACCTTTCTAACATTTGATCAATAGAAGGAAAAGGATAGTGATCTTTCTTAGTTACTTTGTTGACTTTTCTAAAATCAATGCACATCCTATACCCAACTACTACTCTTTGAGGAATAAGTTCATCATTTTCATTTGGCACAACAGTAACTCCTCCTTTCTTAGGGACACAGTGCACAGGACTTACCCATCTACTATCAGCAATAGGATAAATTATTCCAGCATCAAGAAGTTTCAATACCTCATTTTTTACCACTTCTTTCATCTTAGGGATCAAACGACGCTGATGCTCAACAACTGGTTTTGCATCAGGTTCAATGTTGATGGCGTGTTGACATATAGTAGGAGAAATCCCCTTTAAATCATCCAAAGTGTATCCCATAGCTCCTCGATGTTTCTTTAATTCTAATAGCCTTACTTCTTCATTACCTGAAAGTTTAGAACTAATAATAACAGGATATATTTTCTTTCATCAAGGTGAACATATTTAAGATTATCAGGCAAAGGTTTTAAATCAAAAACAGGATCTTCCTTAGGAGGTGCTGAGGTACCCAAATCTTCCACAGGCAAATTATGCTTAAGTATTGGTGGTTGACGAAGAAAGATATTGTCAATCTCATTCCTTTCTTCCATAAATACCTCACTTTCGTGTTCCTCCATGTATTGCTGCAAGGCATTGTTAGGAGCAACAGCAATAGAATCAAGTTGTTCAACTTCAAAATTCTCATTAGGTAATTCGGTTTCATAAAGATTTTTATCAAACTTAGAAAAAATGAATTCATAAGCTTCTCCATCAAATTTAGTATAAATTTTCTCTTTCTTACAGTCTATTATTGCACCACATGTATTTAATAAAGGTCTACCAAAAATAATGGGACAGGTTTTACTAGCAACAGAACCAAGTACTAGAAAATCAGCAGGGTATTTAGTCTTACCACATAAAACTTCAACGTCTCTCACAATACCAATTGGAGAGATAGTTTCTCTATTAGCAAGCTGAATAACCACATCAATCTCCTCAAGTTCGCAAGGACCAATTTCATGCATGATTTCTTTATAAAGTTCAAAAGGAATAGCACTGGAACTTGCACCAATATCACATAAACCATAATAGCAATGTTCTCCTATTTTGACTGAAAGCACTGGAACACTTGCTTTCCTAGCTCTACTGGGATGCGAAACAATATTAGAGGCATCTTCACAAAACTAATATGTCCTCCTTCTACATTTTCAGTTACCAAATCCTTTACTATTGCTATTGCAGGTTCAACCGCTATTTGTTCAACAGGTTCTAAAGCTTTCTTTGCACTTTTATTAACCACACTAGCTATTATAGAATGTTCCTTAACTTTAACAGGAAAAGGCGGTTTCTCAATATAAGGTTCTGGCAAGATACGATCAACAGTATGAACTTCAATGTTTTTAATATTGGCAGAATTAGTATTATCTTTATAAGGCAAGTGGTACTTATTACAACTTTCTTTAGGAACATCAAGATAAGAGGCAAAAGCCTTGTAACAGTTTGCAAAAGCTTGAGAATCAAGACCATACATATCATAAAGATTACGAAAATTATCAGTATCCATAAAAGCTTTAATGCATTCATTGTCATACTTTATACCTGATTCTCTACCTTTGTCGTTCTCCCATCCTTCAGTATTTTCCTCAATCCGATCAAGAAGGTCCCATTTAACTTCTTCTTTATTACATGTGAATGATCCAGAACAAGAGGTATCCAATAGAGTTTTATCCTGAAGAGAAAGCCTTGCATAGAAGTTATCAATAACGATATTACCGGAAGCTCATGAATGGGGCATTTGAGCATTAATGATTTCAGCCTCCCCCACGCTTGGGCAATACTCTCTCCATCATGAGGCCAAAAATTATATATATGATTCCGATCTTGATGAATTTCACTAGGAGGATAAAATTTAGAGTAAAATAGAGGCACAATCTCCTCCAGCCAGTAGAACGGCCATTCTTCAGCATCATATACCATTTCGCAGCTTTACCTCCTAGTGATATAGAGAACAATTTCTTCTTGACTTCCTCCATTGAAATACCGGCACACTTGAACAACTCGCATAATTCATGTATAAATAAAATGATCTCCAGGAGGGACAGTTTCATCTCCTACATAGCGGTTATTCGTAACACGTTCAACAATTTTCATAGGTATTTTAAATGGAATTACTTGATCAGGTGGTTCCTCTTCTACTACCGTAGCAGTGGTAGTAGCATTCGTGAACAGGGATTCAAATGGAGATCTCTCCATGATAAAATAAAGTAGCAAGCAGAAATAAAAACAGCACTTATAGTAAAAGTTTCCCTTACCAATTCCACTTACCAATAGCGCTTCACTCCCCGGCAACGGCGCCAGAAAATAGTCTTGATGACCCACAAGTATAGGGGGTGTATCGTAGTACTTTCGATAAATAAGAGTGTCGAACCCAACGAGGAGCAGAAGGTGCTGACAAGGAGTTTCGGTAAAGGTTTCACTGTAAACAGTAGCAGACAAGTTTTTAGGGGTTTTTGATATAGCAGGTAAATAAAATACGAGTAAGTAAAAGACAGTAATAATAATTGCAGCAAGTGGCCCAATCCTTTTTAGAGCAAAGGACAAGCCGGTTGGTTTACTTATGATGGCAAAATGTTCTTGAGGACACATGGGAATTTAGTCAAGTGCTTTCGCTTCAAATAGTTGATTAATCTTTATTGTTTTGATAAGTGTTGTGTGGGTGAACCTATGCTAATGCACCACCCTTACTTGGACTAATACATACTTGTGATTATACCTCTTGTAAGCATCCGCAGTTACAAGAAAGTAATTAAGATAAATCTAACCACAGCCTTAAACTCTGAGATCCTACGCTCCCTCGTGCACCGGTATACTAACGGGGGTTTAGGTTTCTGTCACTCCGGCAACCCCACAATTAGCAACCAAATACACAATGCATTCCCTAGGCCCATAAAGGTGAAGTGTCATGTAGTCGACGTTCACACGACACCACTAGAAGAATAACACCACAACTTAAATATCAAACCATTAAATATTACTCAACATAATTCACTACTAGCGACAAGACTTTCCCATGTCCTCAAGAACTAAATAAACTACTCACAAGACATCATATGGATCATGATCAGAGCTGATTTACTGATGAATAAAAATCTGAACATATACTTCAATTCACCGATAAAACTCAATAGCATCAACCACAAGGGGTAATTAACACCGGGAGAGTTCCCCTATGAACTAGACAAAGTATAGCCCTAGATGTTACAGCGGAATGAGATGGGCAGCGGTGATGATGGTGATGGTAGTGGAGATTGTAATACCCCATAATTTATTGGATATTCTCATCGAGGTTCTTGTCATCACCGCTGAAGCCCATTTTATCCATCATTCGTGAATTTCAAATCAGAGACGATATTCGGGGGCATCTCACCGAGACATTCGATCGTGGAGTACTCTTTTATTCTAAGATAGTATCGTGAAATTATCTCTTTCATGGCCATCTTCTTGTGACCTTTTAAAAATAAGCCTCTTCTCAAAGATCCGAGTCCATGGTTGAGTCGGACTCGTCGAGCTAGTCGAAATTGACTACTCATTTTCCCAAATCGAACTCCGGATGTACCTTCTATGGTTTATTCTAATTCAATGCCCAAAATTATTTATTGTATTTCGAAAATAGATTAAATAAAATGAAAATAAAAACATGCTGGACAACCTCATACCTTATCCTTAGCACCTCGTGAGGAGCTCATCCTCATCTCCAACCAAGCCGGCCATCTCCTTCTTTCCCCAAGCCGAGAGCTCCATCTCCCTTTCCTCTATGCTCCAAGCCGAAGCCCCCTTGTATCTCCCTTCCTCCCAAGGCGCCTCACCTCCTCCTTCATCTAGAGCCCAAAGCCCTTCCCCCTGCCATGTCCAGCTCGTCATCCTCCATCACATAGGGCAGCCTGGGCCTGTTCTTGAGGGGGAAGAAGTGGAGACAAGAAGAGAAGGAGAAGAGGCGGTTGCAAGAGAAGAACAAGGGAAGAGGAGGTCTCCCAACACTTTCTCCATCAATCCCCTCCAATTCCACTAGCAAGGTGAGGTCCTCCCTTTCCTTACCTGTACCAAGGTGCTGTAGGTGAGGGATTCATGGTGGTTAGGAAAGGGGAGTAGCAGATCCATAATGGATTAGATTCGTTGGTGGTGCTGTTCCTGTGCTTACAGCAGTGAAGATCATCAATTCCGAGTCCCTATATGGCAAAATCAGAGGGGCATCCTATGGAATGTTTTGTAACCCTCGTTCCCACGATCATTTTGAGCTGTCAATCACTCATTTTGGTTCAGCGGTTTAGCCGCAGCAACGAAAGCAAGTTGCTGTTCTGATTTTGCTAAACAGTATTTTTGTAGCTTTTGTCCATAGCTTTCCATGCTCTTTGAGGGATGATTAAATTGTTTTCTACCATGGTTCAGCTACCTGATACCTTATACTTCATAGATCAACTTGATTTACTTAATTCCTAATAGTATTCTTGTTGTTATGAGTTTCCAAACGTGGCTACTTGTTATTTCAGAATTCTGGAAACAGCAAAGAATAGAGTTTTCCCATGGGCTTGAGGAGCTTTACCCATTCAATAAAATTCATAATTTGTTCCTTCCTAGCTTGCTTGTGATGCATATGTTCTAATACAAAATGATTCGGTTAATTCCCATGAGTATTCTTACTTCCATGTATCCTTGAAGGTAGCTACTCGATATTCTGAAAACTGGAAGCAGCAGGGTAGTATTTGTTGGTTATGACCTTCATAGCTCCTTATTTTGAGTTCGAATAGTGGGAGTTGTTTGTAGTTAAGTTCCATATGAATCCATAGGCATACCATTTGCTTGTTTTGGAGCTTTCTAGCTCGAGTTGTGAATCCTTTCGTGAAGGGACAGCAAAGGGATTGCTCCCTCGGAAATGTGATTAGCCACACAGGTGTGGAATTATTCCCAATTAACGTCTTCGCCATCGGTAAAGGCAAGTGCATGACAAACCACTGTTCTCTATGTTCGTCCATGGTGTGATGGTTCAACTGATTGCTTTCACTGATTGAGATCCCTTGTTCAGTTGGTTCACTTAAAACCTATTTAGTTCATTCGATTCGATTCCTTCGTTCATGTTCAGAGATATTACACTTCTTACTTTCATAGCTAACTCGGTGAGAAACTGTTCACAAGTGGCTACTCCGATAGAGTTCGGTGAGAACTGTCAGCTTGTGGGCTAGTCCGATGGCTAACCTTTCTTGTCGGTCCGGTGAGAGACTGTCCCGAGTGGCTACTCCGATAGAGTTCGGTGAGAACTGTCAGCTCGTGGGCTAGTCCGGGCGACATATTCACCCTTTCTGTTAGTCCGGTGAGAGACTGTCCCAAGTGGCTACTCCGATAGAGTTCGGTGAGAACTGTCAGCTTGTGGGCTAGTCCGGGTGACATATTCGGATGTTCAGTTTCAGTTACATATTCAGATATTCAGTTTCAGTCTCGACATATTTGGATGTTCAGTTTCAGTTACGTATTCAGATATTCAGTTTCAGTCTTCGACATATTCGGATGTTCAGTTTCAGTTACATATTCAGATATTCGGTTTCAGTCTTTTAGTTCATAAAGATATTATCAGTATTTTCAGGTGGTCCTGGTTGGGTTCAGTGGTGTAGGATGTTGAAAATTGGTAACCCCTAGCTATGTACTTGACACAATGGGATTATTATTGTATTTTACTTGCTGAGTATTTTTATACTCATTCTTGTGTTTCATTCGGTTTTCAGGTACTAATAAGCGACGAGTATGGGATATGGGCGTAGCACCTCTACTTCATTGAGCACGTCACATAACTTCAAATAATAATCAGTGGACGCCATTTCTTTTTAGTGGCTTTCTATAGTTCTTGGTGTTTCTTTCTAGTTATTTTACCGCTTTCTATCTTCTTACTGATAACTGTCTGTCGTGGATATCCGTATATACAAGGAAAACTCTGTCGAAATTCCTAATAATCTCCGGACTTGATAGAAGTTGTTGTAGCGCGGTAGCATCTCAGGTAAGGTTGAAAACTGGGGTGCTACAGTTGGTATCAGAGCCCGGCTTTAGATCTCTGGTGTTGTCCTGTCCTTAATTAGTATGCTAATAACTTAAAACTTGACACACTGGTGCACAGTAGGATGGGTTTTGGGTCGTTCCTGATTTCAGATGAACATTGCTTTTCATGAGTGCTTCTATAGTTGTTCCCTAGTAATTGGATGTCCTTGTAGAATAATGAGTGAAGAACACGAGGGCGTGTTCCTTTTAAGGTGGGTAGACTGTAATACCCCATAATTTATTGGATATTCTCATCGAGGTTCTTGTCATCACCGCTGAAGCCCATTTTATCCATCATTCGTGAATTTCAAATCAGATACGATATTCGGGGGCATCTCACCGAGACATTCGATCGTGGAGTACTCTTTTATTCTAAGATAGTATCGTGAAATTATCTCTTTCATGGCCATCTTCTTGTGACCTTTTAAAAATAAGCCTCTTCTCAAAGATCCGAGTCCATGGTTGAGTCGGACTCGTCGAGCTAGTCGAAATTGACTACTCATTTTCCCAAATCGAACTCCGGATGTACCTTCTATGGTTTATTCTAATTCAATGCCCAAAATTATTTATTGTATTTCGAAAATAGATTAAATAAAATGAAAATAAAAACATGCTGGACAACCTCATACCTTATCCTTAGCACCTCGTGAGGAGCTCATCCTCATCTCCAACCAAGCCGGCCATCTCCTTCTTTCCCCAAGCCGAGAGCTCCATCTCCCTTTCCTCTATGCTCCAAGCCGAAGCCCCCTTGTATCTCCCTTCCTCCCAAGGCGCCTCACCTCCTCCTTCATCTAGAGCCCAAAGCCCTTCCCCCTGCCATGTCCAGCTCGTCGTCCTCCATCACCTAGGGCAGCCTGGGCCTGTTCTTGAGGGGGAAGAAGTGGAGACAAGAAGAGAAGGAGAAGAGGCGGTTGCAAGAGAAGAACAAGGGAAGAGGAGGTCTCCCAACACTTTCTCCATCAATCCCCTCCAATTCCACTAGCAAGGTGAGGTCCTCCCTTTCCTTACCTGTACCAAGGTGCTGTAGGTGAGGGATTCATGGTGGTTAGGAAAGGGGAGTAGCAGATCCATAATGGATTAGATTCGTTGGTGGTGCTGTTCCTGTGCTTACAGCAGTGAAGATCATCAATTCCGAGTCCCTATATGGCAAAATCAGAGGGGCATCCTATGGAATGTTTTGTAACCCTCATTCCCACGATCGTTTTGAGCCGTCAATCACTCATTTTGGTTCAGCGGTTTAGCCGCAGCAACGAAAGCAAGTTGCTGTTCTGATTTTGCTAAACAGTATTTTTGTAGCTTTTGTCCATAGCTTTCCATGCTCTTTGAGGGATGATTAAATTGTTTTCTACCATGGTTCAGCTACCTGATACCTTATACTTCATAGATCAACTTGATTTACTTAATTCCTAATAGTATTCTTGTTGTTATGAGTTTCCAAAGGTGGCTACTTGTTATTTCAGAATTCTGGAAACAGCAAAGAATAGAGTTTTCCCATGGGCTTGAGGAGCTTTACCCATTCAATAAAATTCATAATTTGTTCCTTCCTAGCTTGCTTGTGATGCATATGTTCTAATACAAAATGATTCGGTTAATTCCCATGAGTATTCTTACTTCCATGTATCCTTGAAGGTAGCTACTCGATATTCTGAAAACTGGAAGCAGCAGGGTAGTATTTGTTGGTTATGACCTTCATAGCTCCTTATTTTGAGTTCGAATAGTGGGAGTTGTTTGTAGTTAAGTTCCATATGAATCCATAGGCATACCATTTGCTTGTTTTGGAGCTTTCTAGCTCGAGTTGTGAATCCTTTCGTGAAGGGACAGCAAAGGGATTGCTCCCTCGGAAATGTGATTAGCCACACAGGTGTGGAATTATTCCCAATTAACGTCTTCGCCATCGGTAAAGGCAAGTGCATGACAAACCACTGTTCTCTATGTTCGTCCATGGTGTGATGGTTCAACCGATTGCTTTCACTGATTGAGATCCCTTGTTCAGTTGGTTCACTTAAAACCTATTTAGTTCATTCGATTCGATTCCTTCGTTCATGTTCAGAGATATTACACTTCTTACTTTCATAGCTAACTCGGTGAGAAACTGTTCACAAGTGGCTACTCCGATAGAGTTCGGTGAGAACTGTCAGCTTGTGGGCTAGTCCGATGGCTAACCTTTCTTGTCGGTCCGGTGAGAGACTGTCCCGAGTGGCTACTCCGATAGAGTTCGGTGAGAACTGTCAGCTCGTGGGCTAGTCCGGGCGACATATTCACCCTTTCTGTTAGTCCGGTGAGAGACTGTCCCAAGTGGCTACTCCGATAGAGTTCGGTGAGAACTGTCAGCTTGTGGGCTAGTCCGGGTGACATATTCGGATGTTCAGTTTCAGTTACATATTCAGATATTCAGTTTCAGTCTCGACATATTTGGATGTTCAGTTTCAGTTACATATTCAGATATTCAGTTTCAGTCTTCGACATATTCGGATGTTCAGTTTCAGTTACATATTCAGATATTCGGTTTCAGTCTTTTAGTTCATAAAGATATTATCAGTATTTTCAGGTGGTCCTGGTTGGGTTCAGTGGTGTAGGATGTTGAAAATTGGTAACCCCTAGCTATGTACTTGACACAATGGGATTATTATTGTATTTTACTTGCTGAGTATTTTTATACTCATTCTTGTGTTTCATTCGGTTTTCAGGTACTAATAAGCGACGAGTATGGGATATGGGCGTAGCACCTCTACTTCATTGAGCACGTCACATAACTTCAAATAATAATCAGTGGACGCCATTTCTTTTTAGTGGCTTTCTATAGTTCTTGGTGTTTCTTTCTAGTTATTTTACCGCTTTCTATCTTCTTACTGATAACTGTCTGTCGTGGATATCCGTATATACAAGGAAAACTCTGTCGAAATTCCTAATAATCTCCGGACTTGATAGAAGTTGTTGTAGCGCGGTAGCATCTCAGGTAAGGTTGAAAACTGGGGTGCTACAGATGATGATGATGATGATGATGATCTCGATGAAGTCCAGCGTGATGGCTATGATGATGGCGATGATCTCCCCCCTCCAGGAGGGAATTTCCCCGGCAGATTTCTCCCTGCCGGAGAGCTTTTTCTCTCTCTGTTGTTTCCGTCCCATGGAGTCACCGCAATATTTCTTCTGGCTCCCCTCTCAAATATTAGGGTTGAGGGGATGAAGTACACGAAGGGGGAGCGCCTGAGGTGGGCCAGAGGCACCACACCAGGCCTGGGCGCGGCCAAGATGGGGCCCGTGCCCAGGGGTGGTGTGGGCCCATCCTGGCCCATCTTAGCCTCCCCTTTTGGCTTCCTGCATCTTCTTATAAAATATGAACTTCTATATTCTTGACAAGATTTTTAGAGCTCCAGAAATATGGTGTCCTGACGGTGCTTTTTCCACCTGAAATCTGACTCCGGCAGTTAATTATCCAATAATCATCAAACATGCAAAATAAGATAAAATAACATAAGTAACACCTGTTAATATGAAATATATCAATGAATAATAGTAAATTATGATATAAAATAGTGATGCAAAATAGACGTATCAACTCCCTGCAACACCACTTTTTCTGGCACGTTGACACCTTCCGAAGCGTTTTCAACTCCTACTGGTTCGATAACCTTGGTTTCATACTGAGGGAAAACTTGCTGCTACAACTCATCATACCTTCCTCTTGGGGTCTCCCAACGACGTGTGTTGTACACGTATCAAGCAACTTTTTCTGGCGCCGTTGCCGGGGAGTCAGAAGCGCTTTAGCAGAAGCAGCCAATTCCCTCGTCAACTATGCCATCAACTTTTTCTGGCGCCGTTGCCGGGGAGTAGAAGCACTTCGGTTCAGCAGACTCCTCTCTTCCCCTTCAACACGCCACTTTATCTAGTGCCGTTGCCAGGGAGAGGAAGTCTTCTGCAAGGGGAGTCTCACACTTCCAATCTCTTTACTTTGTTATTGTCTTGCTGAATTATTATGTCTAGCCCTTTACTTGCTATCAATGGTTACTATCCTTAAAACTAGTCCTATGGCTGAAAACAACATGAGAGAGCTTTATGAAATTTATCTTGAGTTGGGACATGAGTTGTTTGAAGAGAAAATTAAAAAGCCTATAGAAATTTATTTGCATAACAATCATGATAGTAGCAATGTTATTAGCATACATTCTTTGAACACCATTATTCCTAATGCCATGGAAAGCTCTAAGCTTGGGGAAGCTGGTTTTGATAAAAATGTTATTTTTAGTCCCCTAACTTTGGAGGAGGAAGAATGCTATATTGTTGAATGTGATTATCCAATTGAAATATCTACTTTTGATAAATTTAAAGTAAGCAGCACCTTGACTCAAGTAAAGGAAATTGCAGAAAGTAAAAATGTGCTCCCTGATGTTATTTATGATAATTCTCTTGATGATGGTCCTATATTGTCTGATGATATTAATTTTGCTACTATTGTCAAAAGTGAGTTTAATGACTCCACTATTTTTGAGCTTAGTACAAATTATGTGCTTATAGATCATGAAAAGCATGCTTATTGTGATAGTTATATTGTTGAATTTATTCATGATGCTACTGAAAATTATTTTGACAGAGGAAAATATGGTTATAGAGATCTTCATGTTATCAAATTTCTTATATTTATGATTATGGTTTTGATTTTTCTCTTGATTTACTCTTATTTGCTGGTTACTTTTAGACCAACTGGTCATTATGAGAGAGGGAGACATAGCTTCATATGTCACAATAATATTAAGTATCTTCTCTTTAAGTTGAAAGTTTTGAATTTGCACTTGTTTTTCTTCATATACTAGTAGCTTCATCCTTCAATAATTTGTTTTCCTACAAGATTCCTTTGCATAGGAAGTGGGATAGACTTAAATGTGTTTGATATTTACCTTTTGATGCTCTCTTTTGTTCAACTATTATTCTTATGAGAGCATCATTAAAATCATCAAGCCTAGCTAAAAGGCATTAAAGAAAGCGCTTTTGGAAGGCAACCCATTATCTTTTGTTTTCAGTTTTAGTCAAGGTGTTGCTTACTTCTGTAACAACTCCTTTGTATCTTTATTTTATCGCATTGTTGTGCCAAGTAAAGTCTCTAGTAGAAAGTTGATGCTAGATTTGGATTTCTGCACAGGGACAGATTTCTGCTGTCCACCGTTTTGAGCTTTCTAAATTCCAGAAAAATCGAATAATTCTGAAAAACATTTTGCGTGATCCTCTGATATGTACACAACTTTCGTTAGTTTAAAGTTTTTCGATCTGAGCAACGTAAGTGCGTAAAAAAAAATCGTCTTTACGGACTGTTCTGGTTTAGACAGATTCTGTCTTTTATTTTGCATTCTCTCTCTTACTGTGTTGAATGGATTTCTTGGCTCGACAAAACATCAGTGGCTGTAGCTAATGTTCAGAAAGTGTTGGTAATGATTGTGTACTTGCAGAACATGTGAATTTTTAATTATGCACTAACCCTCGAATGAGAATTACTTTGAGTTTGGTGTGAAAGAAGTTTTCAAGGATCAAGAGAGGAGAATGATATAATGTGATCAAGAAGAGTGAACAGCTTAATCTTGGGATGCCCCCGTGGGTCACCCAAGCATATTTCAAGAATACTCAAGCGTCTAAGCTTGGCGATGACCAAGGCATCCCCTTCTTCATCAACAACTTATCAGGTCATTTCTAATAAAACTATATTTTAATTCTTTCACATCTTATGTGCTTTACTTGGAGCATCTGTGTGCTTTTATTTTTGCTTTGTTATTTTTATTTTCTGCATAAATTGGATCCTAGCATTCTTATGCGGGAGAGAGACACGCTCCGCTTTTTTATATGAATACTCGTATTCTTCACTTATATTTGTTGAGTATTCTTATCTAGCTACTGCTACGCTTTTAGCTCCTGTTTTTCATGCATCTCTTGTTCAGAGCTGTTACTTCTTGTAGAGAAACACTCTCTTGTTTCATTGATAAATTATTTGAAGAGTTTTTGTTGAAATAAATTGATTGGTGTTTGGTTGGAACAGAAAATGTTGCATGTGGTAGATGGTATAATGAAAGCCTGCATTGAGCTTTGATAGCTTGATTCTTTGCAAATGTTTTGAGGTATTTGGTAGTAGATGGTAAAATTTGCTGGTTAGTTAAGTTAAAATCATTAGTGGATTGTTGTCTTTAAAGCTTGTACCGTACTACAAACTCTAAATTGTTGAAGGTATGGTTCGACTTGATAGCTTTCCATGTCTGAAAAGTGATTCGTAATAACTAAAGTTGGGTAAAGGTCGAGGGATCTAGCGGGGTACTTGTGCCGCCGTGACCGGCCCTCCTTGGGGTAAATTGTTAACCATGTTCTTAATGCTGAAACTGCTAGTTGTTTGTAATAAACTTGTGAGTTTTTTTTGACTAATGTTAAGCTACGGTTTTTGGCACTTCCACCATCCAAATATTTGCTAGCCTCTTCGGTGCTGTGCATTGCCCAGTCTCACAAATGAGAGTTGGTGCATACTTCACCAGTACATCCAAACCACGTGGGAGGACTTTCTCTTGTTCTCCTACACATAAGCCTATACATCTTTCTCAAAACAGCCACCATACCTACCTACCACAGCATTTCCATAGCTGTTCCGAGATATATTGCCATGCAACATCCATCTTACATTACATGACTTGTTGCCATTCATCATATACATATTGCTTTGCGTGATTATACAGCTGATGTGTGGTTTACCCATGTTACGCTAGATCATTGCATATCCTGCTACACTGGCAGAGGCATACAGTTCTTTACATCATGTTTTGTTCATCATGAGTTATTTGTAACTAAAGTTGTAATCATATTAGAGTGTTTGCCCCTGTTGAAAAGAGCCATGGAGGCCATTGAAAAGAGAAACAGAAAAGGAAAAAAAAAAGAAAAAAGAAAAAGAAAAAAAGGAAATAAAGAAAAGGGGGCAACACTACTATCCTTTATAAGTTGTGCTCATGTTTAGCACCAGTTTCATCCATAGTCATCATTTGTGCTCATGTTTAGCACCTATACTCTATTTGAGAGAGTTTTCATGTTTTACTAGTATAACTATATGGGAAATTTACACTATAGAATTTGGGTTGTATATTCCAATGATGAGCTTCCTCAAAACGCTCTAGGTCTTCATGAGCAACCAAGTTGGATGCACCCCCACTAGTTCCATTGGAGAGTTTTCATACACATATAGCTCTATGTGCATCCGTTGCATGGCAATCACTACTCCTTGCATAGCTTCGATTATAAGACTTCCTCTTGTCTAATGATCACTTATAGCTTTGTGAGACTTTCTTCCATTGGCCTTCCAAACCCCCATTAATGTTCTTTTTGCCATAACATCCTGGTGCCAATACCAAATGTTCACACTCACCGGTTGAGTAGACTTCGAAATGGTTGATTCCTGATGTTCATGTTGCTTTTACGTGACTGGACCCTTCTCTATGTTGTGAAAAATTGCTTGATGCTTGGAATTGAAGGATTGAACTTCTACACTGAATACTTAATGCATCTATAATGAACTTTGTGCGGTTTCATGTCTTTAAATCAATCATTCATGAAAACATTTAGCTTGTTTAACTGTCTTGCTTTATTATCTCTTATTTAATATCAATTATAGACTTTGCTTAGAATGATTTGATCTCAGTTCATAACATGTGCTTTACAATACTATTTGATCAAGATTGTGTGGTAGCATGTCACCTCAGAAATTATTTTGTTGTTATCGTTTTATCTACTCAAGGACGAGTAGAACTAAGTGATGTTTGATACGTCTCCAACGTATCCATAATTTTTTATGTTCCATGCAAATATTATACCAATTGCTACATGTTTTATTTACACTTCATAGCATTTTTATGCATTTTCTGTGACTAACCTATTAACAAGATGCCACAGTGCCAGTTCCTATTTTCTGCTGTTTTTGTATTTCAGAAAAGTTATTCTGGAAATATTCTCGGAATTGGACGAAACGAAAGCCCAGGTCCCTATTTTTCGGTCACGTACACGGAGTCCGAAGGAGACACGAAGATGGGCACCGAGGTGGCCACACCACGTGGCGGCGTGGCCCCCTTCCCGGCACACCACGACATGGTGTGGGCCCCTCGGGTGCCCACCGACGTCGCCCCTTCGCCTATATATTTATCTATTCGGGAAAACCCTAGACACCCGAGCCATATTCCACGAAAATATCTGTAAGCCGCCGCTGTCATCAACCCTATCTCGGGAGGGTTCTGAAGCTCTTCCCGGCACCCTGCCGGAGAGGAGAATAATCACCGGAGGGCTCTACATCGCCATGCCTGCCTCCGAAATGATGCGTGAGTAGTTCATCCTTGGACTACGGGTCCATAGCAGTAGCTAGATGGTTGTCTTCTCCTATTGTGCCATCATGTTTAGATCTTGTGAGCTGTCTATCATGATCAAGATCATCTTATTGTAATGCTACATGTTGTGTTTGCTAGGATCCGGTGAATATTGAGTACTATGCCAAGTTGATTATTGATCTATCTTATATGTTATTTGTGATCTTGCATGCTGTCTGTTACTAGTAGATGCTCTGCCCATGTAGATGCTTGTAACTCCAAGAGGGAGTATTTATGCTAGATAGTGGGTTCAGTCTCCATTTAATCTCGGGGAGTGACAGCAACCTCTAAGGTTGTGGATGTGCTGTTGCCACTAGGGGTAAAACAGCGATGCTTTGTCTAAGGATAATTGTGTTGCTTACAGTATGCACTTTACTTAATGCAATGATCTGTTGCTTGCAACTAAATATCAACGGGGGACACGGATGTTAACCTGAAGGTGGATCATTAGTCATAGATGCTGCTGGATAACGGTCTATGTATCATGTTGTAATGCCCAAATAAATCTCATAGTAGTCATCATGTCTTGTACATGGATTGTTATGCATTCTCTATTTTGTCAATTGCCCAGCTGTAATTTGTTTACCCAACATGTTAGTTATTTATTATGGAGAGACACCTCTAGTGAACTGTGGACCCCGGTCCATTCTTTTATATTGATAATACAACCTACTGCAAACACTGTTATTTTACATTCTCTGCAAACAAACATCATTTTCCACACTATACGTCTAATCCTTTGTTTTCAGCAAGCCGGTGAGATTGACACTCCCACTGTTAAGTTGGGGCAAAATATTTTGGTTGTGTTGTGTGCAGGTTCCAAGTCAACACTCAAAACTCCCTGCAACACCACTTTTTCTGGCGCGTTGACACCTTCCGAAGCGTTTTCAATTCCTACTAGTTCGATAACCTTGGTTTCATAATGAGGGAAAACTTGCTGTTACACTCATCATACCTTCCTCTTGGGTCTCCTAACGACGTGTGCTGTACACTTATCAGTCGACCATGACTGGATCGCTTTTGGGTAATGTGAAGGTCGATCTGGTTGCTACGCCGGGGCGACGGCCTTGGAACATGTTGGTTTTGGTGGCGACCTGGATGAAGACTGCGCGGGCAGAGGGTTCGTCGACCATGACTGGATCGCTTTCGGGTAATGCGAAGGTCGATCTGGTTGTTACGCCAGGGCGGCGGCCTCGGAGCAGGTGGTGTGTGTCGTGACGTTTGGTCGACTTGTGTCATGTGGGCGGCGGGTCGCTTCGTCTGAGCGTTTTTTTTTCCCTGTTTTCCTTCGGTTTTCCTTATAAACTGGAAACTGGGTCAATTCTATTTTATCTATTCAAGCGGTGGATATCAACCACTTTGAGCTCAAAAAACAACATTGGACTAGTTATAAAATACAATAAATGCAACAACGAGTGCTTCATCCCATCACAATAGGCAGCTACGAGTGCTTCAACCCATCCCAAGAAAACAATCATACTCATCTCATTGCTCAATGATTTGATGCAAAAACACCAAGAGAGTAGCATTTAGCGAGGAATGGTTTCAAGATGCAAAAAGAGCCCCAATTTCTATTAGACAAAGTCATGCACCACTAATATAACTTGAACAGTAAACAGTGCTACAGGCATGGGAGTGGTAATGTTAAGATTGCAAATGCAGAGGAAAATCAGCAGAATTGCACTACGTCTGAAAATCTTGGAGAGCAACCGGATACAGAGTTACAGACCTCCTCCCACTTTCTCTGGAGTTGTATCTGGGTCAAGAGAAATCGTAACGAAGCTTGTACTGAACGGAACCATGCAGTAGTATAATGTGTCTACCAAAATTATTTCTGAACTTTGTGTCGGTTGCCTCCCCCCTCCCTGTACTCTAAAAATAACGTTGTACTCCACCTGTGGCTTTATTAACGAAAATTTCAGGTGGGCAGCTCGCCCCTCATTGATCGCTCAAAAAGACTTCGAAAACAGTGTCCGGTGAATTTGATGCGGTATCATTCATAGGAGGTGAGTAGGCAAGATGTGGAAATACATCAGGCATGGCAATTCATACAGACTTAAGACAGCATCAGCTACACATGATTGGTGATGCCATAGTCGCACGGAGAGCATTTTAAAAGCCATCAGGCATGCGCCCAACACGTGCTATAGAACATGTAGTAACGTGGGCTCATGAGGTAGTACTCCCTCCGTTTTTTAATATAAGATGTTTTAGCATTTGTCCACATGCACATGTACACAAATGTATATAGACATGTATTAGTGTACATGTTCACTCACTTTAGTATGTATCTAGACAACATGTTCAACACCTAAAACATCTTATATTAAAAAACGGAGGGAGTAGTTCCTAGGTTTCTCTGAACTCAGGAGCAACACATTTAGCTCATGCTAGTAATTACTACTAGCTGTACTTGAAGATTCTGCGATTCGACATAAGTATTACTAACTATATCAAAGCAGTGCGAATTCTCGCCCTGAGAGCGCTCGATGACTGTAGCAGCTACAGTAATCACTGTAGAAAATCTACAATGTTCTACAGTTCAGCGATCCCCGCCGTCGGCCGGCGATCCGACGGCCAACAGAGCGCGCCGTGACGGTTTTGAAAAAACACCCCTCCAAAAACCATAAATCAAACCCGCAATCCAGAAAGACAGTCCGTTTCTCGCCTTTTCTGCAAAACAGAGGGACTTTTCTACAAAACGTTTCCCCCCCATCCCCTCTCCTCTCTCGCTCCCTTGCTCGACTCGCTTCCAAATCGCCTCCGCCGTCGCCGGCCGATTCCGGCGCGTTACGGCGGTCTCCGTCGCCGTCCTAGGAAGCAAACGAGAGCCCTTGCTCCGCTTCCCCGTCTCTTCCCCTTCGATTTGATTCTCCATGCTCCGCTTGGCCGTCCTCACCCCAAGCCCTAGGGTTAGGGTTCGGTGACGGCGCGGCCCTCTGGCTTTCCGTCGCCGCTTGCCGCATCGGCCACCCGCCTCTGCTGCTGATGCATCTCCTCCACCTCCGCCTCCCGCCCTCCTCTCCACATGGAGCCTGACCCCCAGCTGCTGCGCCATCTGCCTCCATGGACGAGGTTGCCGCTTGCTCGACGGTGGAGCAGCCTCGAGGTCGGGGTCGCCCCTCCATCTCCCGATGGTCGCCGCCCTCCAGTACGTCCTCCAAGCACCTCCATCCCCTACCTCCTGCTCCGCCGCTCCCTGTAGCTTGAGACCCGTGGAGGCCCTTCGTTCCTCCTACTGCAGCTCACGGGCGCTGCTAGACTTCTAGCTGGGCCGGAGGTTGAGGTGAGGGCTAATTTCTATCCCTGTTTTCCCACGGGTATGCGCTGATCCATGCAGTCCTAGAGAGCTATGTACCTCCGTTCTTCACTTCTTCTTAGGCTTGTGTCCAATCAGGCATGGAGCTGGGTTTTTATTATTTTGATAGATCTGTCAAGGGTGGAGCTTCTTTAACTCTGTGTCCAATCTGGGCTGTAGCTGTGTAGTTTTATTATTTTGATGGATCTATTTGAGATGCTCTGTACAATAGGTCTTTGTACATATTTGCTTGGTAAGATTTGTAAATTTTGATGGATGTATTAGGCCGCGATTAGATCTGGATGTACTTAAGTAAGGTCGTTAATTGTCTTTTATCTATCAGGATAGTGGCTTTATACTGCTTCTAGATGTGAAACTATTTTCACTTCGTGTTGTTTGATATAAAAAGCTTTCGTTGATTATGCAGGTCAAATACTATTATCAATTTCTGCTCATCCTGATCCAACCAAACTGTACCACCGCATTTGAGGCTGCCATGCGTGTCAGGTTAGCATATGTCCTTATTTGTATCAAATCACTAACAAACTGTATAAATACTGTCCTATCAATAATCTTATTCTTAAGTCAAGGCCACTGTTATTATTTTGATTTCCCAATATATTTTTTGCATCGGCTCTAATAATTGTGACTCCAAAAATAATTCAGTTGTTGTTTCTTATATATATGCAGATTGATTTAAATTAGGTGTAATGGTTTGGGCCAGATGTATTCTGCATGCTCATAGATTCCCATTCATGTCTCCTACCACAGTATACCAAAGGAATCCTGAAAAATAATTAAAGGTGAGTTCTTACATCTTATCCTGTTTGAGATTTTCTTTGCCACAGCAGAACTATTTAACCTTTATATCACTTACATGCGTGTACATATATTTCACTTTGCTAGCTTTCAACATTGTTGGTCACTACCTGGTGGACCTCTGCGCTTTATTTAAATTTACTTTCTCTTGCTTATTGCTTATCATTTTAGTCAGTAAGTGCCATAACACTCCACTATCTAAGATAAATCCCACCAGCAGGTGGTTGTGCATAATTCATTTGTGCCATTCTTTTCTTTCAAGTTGACTGTACAGTCAATACTAACTTTAGCAAAGTCTGCATTCAGATTGCTGGCTACCATTCATTGGTGCATTTGCAAGCTATCAAGGTTTGCGGACCAATCTGTCTACCATTTTATTCTATTAATTCTTTTGCTCAATGCCATGTTTACTTCTGTTTTGTGTAATTTGGTAGTCTTCTATTTCTTTTGTTGGGTTATACAGTTATCTAGCCTACCCCAACTTGTTTGGGAAAAAAGGCTTTGTTGTTGTTGTTGTTGTTGGTTATACAGTTATCTAATCTTGCTCATTAGCCTTCCAGCATTTTGGGAAATGTCATCTAAGATGTTCCTGTTCGCATCCACAGATCGTTCTACAGAAATTGATGTCAGTAGTTCAGCTTAGCCGATGACTTGCTGAATGTGCCTCCAGGTTGGTCCTGTAGAAAAAAAAAGATGTCATACTTCAGATATACTTATCAGCTATTATAAATGAGATCTCAGAAAAAGAATGAATGTTGTAACCTTTCCAGGTGATAAAGGAGCAGCTCCGTATTTTTTTTGACATGTCACATCCTTATCTAATACTCAGTTATATATAAGGCTGAATATGTCACATTATTACCAGGTCGATGATTTGGGTTTTAGAAGTTCATTCTTAGAGTGATTACACTTAACGAGTCTGAATAGGTTCAAATGGGTTCATCCACTTTTCACTTGCTATCAAAGTTGCAAATTAAAGGCCTCTTTACTGCTATTGCCGGATATCAAGTAATTTGTAGATAGCATAGGCATGCTGTGCTTATGGACATCGTAAAAAAAAAAAAAATACAAGTTCCCTTATTTCAATTGAAAATTTCTTTTGCTTGGAATGCAAATCCACTTAGGTTGTATCATGTTAATCCCCTATGTTTTCTGATTTTACTTTGTTACCAGTTTTGGTATTCTCCAACTTTTGCAACAAGAACTGTTAACATTCTCTTGATCATATATTTTTCATGTGGGCAAACAAATGTTTTCCCTTTTTGGAGAATTCTACGTAATCTTTACGTAAATTGAAACTGTGAGTGCATTCTATATAGTTTGTACCAATAAAATATGTTTGTTGTCAAATACAAAAGGCAAAGCATTTCTATTTCGAGTTTCGTTGCCACATCAATCTTGCTTTGACCCTAGGTGCTTCCAATCTAACACATGCTACCTTTTCTTCATTTTCAGAATTAATAGGCATTGTGCTGATGCTGTAGCTGCCTTACCATGTCATCCTTTTCTTTACTGCGAGCAGAAAACTGTGCATCTACTTTGAAACAAGGTGTCAGCAGTACAATAACTTTTCAGTTGAGTTGTGAGAAGCTGACAAGAGGTTGTGCCTCATCTTATAAGAGATCAAGGCACATGGCACACTTCCGTTGTGTCTGCCAGTTGCCTGTCGCGAGCCAAACAAAAGTTTGCCCCTGCTCTTATAATTCCCGGTTAAAAGAAAACATTGTGCGCCGTTCAGTCCCTTCACCATCTAAAGGTTGATCTCTTTCTTTAGCCGGTTGCTTTCCCTATAACCAGTATATGTACATATGTGAAGTTCAAGACCGTGACCTACTTTCTGTCATGTACATACTGCAAGTGCGCCTGTCTACCGTGATGTATGTCAAACTTATGTAAGGTACTTAGTATTTGTGTTCTGTCTGCTTAACATCTGATCACCTCTATCATGTTTTGTTTGTCCCTTTTTATGTACCTGTTTTTGTATCACCGTTGCTAATGTACATAGGTTTCTACTCCTGAATAAACATCCGAAAACTGCCCCCTGAGTAAACATCCGTTGCTAAAGAATGGAAGTTATGTGATAGTTGACTACACATATTAGCATTTAGCAAGGACAAGAAGTCTGTTCAGAAACTTTGAGCGTGCATGTCCAAATAATGCACAAAATTCTCACCAAGGGCGTGGCGTGCCGCCACGCCAAAATCAACTAGTACTGTACGACCTCCATGCTCCATCCGGTCGTATTTCTAAGGGAAGAAGAGAAGTCACTGAAAGATAAATGAAATAAGGGGACAAATGGTAACCAAGCCATCAAACAGTAACTCGTCCCAACAAACGTCAGAGTATGCAAAGTAACTATTCCCCAGTGTACAAGTCCACCCCGATCGGTGAGTATCCACTCATGCATACATGCAACTATTACATATAGATCCTTTATTAGGAAAATACACTTTTGAGGCTCTGATGACAAATGTAGGCTCCAAAATTTGTTCAGAGAGGGTACAAGATGATCATTTTAGAGAGAGCACACACAACAACACGAACACCACCACATGTGGGCATACGTTTTCTCGTGAGCTCCACGGCACCACTTAGCACAGATTCATATGAAATAGTTGCGGAGATAAATCAGCTAGGCGGCCGCAATCTTGCGCAAAGGTTCTAGCTTGTTGTTTCCAGGTCGAGAAAACACAATCTGCATGCATGGAAATACACACATGTCGGAACATATATGAATACTCTGTTCAGAATCCGCTTTTACTCTGTTTTTTGCAGGTTTATTCATGTAGCCATTTGGCTGATCCTTGAGTTGTATAAATATTTACTCTGAAATTAAGCAATAAAATGAGCTGTGTGCATCGTCATGATGCAGAGGCCGGGGCTATGTTCCCCTTTTCTAAGATAATAAATGTATGAGTACTAATACTTGGCAACCAACTTTGCGTAAGTTCCATGCATATAACTCCTTCTGTTTCCAAAAGTGTAAGTGATTCTAGCTTTGTCCTAAGTTAAACTTGTTTAGGTTTGACAAATACAATAGAAAAATGCACCAACATTTACAACACCAAACTAGTTTGTTATATTCATCATGAAATATATTTGGACAAATTAACGAAGTTTCCCTTAGGACAAAACTAGAATTGCTTAATTTTGAAACGGGTGGAGTAATAAATTTGACTGCAACATACCTACTCCTGCAGTTCTATATTCTGTTATGATAATCCATATCAGCTGTATTACTAACCAAGATATGATGCAGTCGTATTTGAAATAAGTTGGTACTTGCCGGTAGTCACACAACAGGAAAGTTATGAAGTCCTGAAAAAGACAATCACTACTAGGAAACTAGCTATAGACAGAATCATTTTTTGCGGCGCACCAAATAGCCATGCGACATAGAAATATTTTCTGTGCTGTATTGTTTTGCATGCGCCACAAAAAATTTGGAATTATGTGGCGCACGGAAGCCCCATGCGCCTAGATGCGCCACAGAAAGCCACTTCTGTGGCGCATGATAGAAGTGGCTTTCTGTGGCGCATCTAGACCCAAGCGACACAGAAATATGATGGTCCCGCCACCAATGATTGGGTGGGTGCCCGTTGTTCAAAATCCCACCCCACCACACCACACACACACACCCCTGGATCGCCTTTTTAGTTTTGCAAACAAGAAAAGAAAATGATAAAAATTTCAATAAATAAAATCTTTTGAGATATAGTTAGTTTTTAGTGTATAGTTGGTATAGAAATTTTGAAATATGAAATTTGACTTTTTTGCAAAAAACAGAAGAAAAGAATTAGAACGGCCATAAGTTTTGCATACGACGTCAGAAAAATATGTTTAATATATCAAAAAAAAATTAGAGAAAAATTCGAGCTCGGTTTACCCGATGAACTTTTCTCAGATTCGGGAAATTCCAAAAGAAAAAAAGTTATTTCAAAAAGAAGATTTTTCTACAAAATCAAAAAAATAGAAATTGTTGGGCGGGATTCGAATTTGAATCCCGCCGGCACCCCCTTCTCCCTCTCTTTTCCCCTTCTCTCCTAATTCTCTCCTCCACTTCTCCTCCACTTCTCCTCTCCCCTTCTCCTCTCCTCCACTTCTCCTCTCCTCTCCTCCACTTCTTCTCTCCTCCTCCACCTCCACCTCCGGCGACCTCCTCCACCAACCCGGCAACCTCCTCCTCCTCCTCCACCTCCAACTCCACCTCCGGCGACCTCCACCTCCACCTTCAGCGACCTCCTCCACCCCGGTGACCTCCTCCGGTGATACCTTCGGCGACCTCCTCCTCCACCCCGGCGACATCCTTCTCCTCCTCCACCATCTCCGGCGACCCCCATCCTCCACCCACCCACCTCCGGCGACCCCCTCCTCCACCCACGGCAACACGGCCTCCGACGAGCTCCGACGAAATTCCGGCGAAATTCCGGCGGCTAGATCTAGATCTAGATCTGGCCGCCTTTTTTTTTTGAAATTCAAAAAAAAAATCTGTGGCGCATGGTGGTGGGTGCGCCACAGAAATATTTCTATGGCGCATGGTGGAGGGTGCGCCACAGAATCGTGGGATTTCTGTGGCGCACGCCCGGATGCGCCACAGAAAAATAATTTAGTGGCGTGATATCTGTGGCGCACCCACCATGCGCCACAGATTTTTTTTTGGGTGCGCCACAGATAGCCTATTTCCTAGTAGTGAATATATAGGCATGACACACTGAACACTTGGATTACATAAAACAGGTCCAGTGGGGGAGAAGACCCACAGATTTTTAATTAAGACAGAAGAGCTACTGAGGTAACACAAGAACAAATCCCACGAATTGTAACCAAAGGTAGCAAAATTTCGCTTCCACTGGGATTGTAACCCTGGTGGCCAGAACACACAACTGGGCCTTTATCACTGTGCTATCTACCAGTCCACGGATCACTTGGATTGATTTCTTCATGTTGATCTTAAATACTATTGAGTATGGCATTCTCTCCAGTAGAATAGAACAGAAAAGGTAAGGTATATTCTAGAACACATGTAACAAAACTATTTTAAGTTTGACCAAGTCTCTGTGTATATAAATACTCATCAAACGATATTTATATTTGTTCTGAGACAAATTACAGTAAAAATTAGCGGTCAGAGTTATGTTTTTCTCATACCACCTTTACCTCTAAACCAGCTTCTTTCACTTTCTTTTGGACATATTTAAGCTGCTCCACGGATAAGGTAATCCCTGTGTATTTGCAGCCAGTTTGCTTCACCACCTCGATTTCAAGAACATGGTGATCCCGCTCCACTTTAGCCTTGATTATTTACATATTCATAAGATCATGTGCGCACATATCTATCTGAGATGAGAATGGAACTCACTTATGCTAGTAATATTACCTTGTCGATTAGGAGGCTAACTTTACGTAGCTGGGCCACTTCAAATCTTTCGTTGTTCGCCTACCAATGGCATAATAACAATGATGGCCGTGCATAAAAAATCAAAGGTTGCATGTAGTACAACATCCAATCACAAGGCAAACCTCGAAGATGGCACAAGAGTAGGTCATCGTTCGATCCAGAAATATAGAGAAGAATTCATTACTCTGCACAAACAGTGATGACGTTTGTTAGGCCTTTTTATTTCTGGACTAGTCTCTCCATTTGACAACATATCCACACTGTCATGAGTTTTTAAAAAGTAACACTTGTTTTCAAGAAAATGGATAGGAAATGACTACATAGCTTTACCTAAAGGCATACTAAAAACACTTAACCTATTACAAAATATTTAATTACAGGTACAGAGTCCTGGAAATAGCCTCTTGCAGAAATGCAGGGAAAGGCTGCGAACAGAAGACCCAAAGTGGTCGGACCCTTCCCCAGACCATGCGCAAGCAGGAGCCACGTCCACCAGGCTTCCCTTTTACAGGTAAAGAGTGGAATCATTGGAATAAACACACTTCTTGTTTGCTTTCAACAAACAAACATTTTTTAACAGAGACTGTCAAGTTTATGCACAAATGTAACGAGACAGAGGAAGTAGTAACTGTTAAGAATATGCAACTTGTATTACATGGGGGGCCAATGACCACAATATATAGTACATATGACTTGAGAGACAAGAAAGTAAATCTAGTAGTTCCATAACGGCAGGAACGAACATGGATCATGGATACAACACGTCATCATCCAATTGCAAGCACAAACTGAACTACAGGCAACACATAATCATGTGCACATTAAATCAAATCTTGTGCAGAATGAATCAAGGAAGGAAGTTTGAGAGGAGGCGGGGCGTTACTTACTCCGGCTGAGGTCGAACTCCTGCTCCGCGGGCTTCTCCCCTCCGTTGGCCGCCGGCTGGATCCCGGTACCTGCGCTGCTAAGAGAAGAGACACCCGCGACCGCGTAGGAGATGGACGGCGGCCGGACCGGAGTTGGAGGTGACTGACGCCGGGCTACTGATGAAGTGATAGGGCCGGCCTGGCCCAGTTCTATCGACCGGCCCATTATCTTCGAACTGACGTCACTCTCCTTGTCAGGACAACCCTAGCGGCATTTAGTTTAGGTTTAATTTAAATTTCGTTATATTGTATCACGTTTGTGTTAGATTAAAATCAAATGAATTTGAAGCAATTTCTATTTCCATTTAGTGCCCACAAGGTGTTTGTTCTTGCCCAATTTTTCGTTCCGTTTGGAGCAGATCTTTGGTGGGCGTCCTATGGGCTGCACCCCAAATGTGGCGGACACATGTCCGACACGTCCCGACACGAACTTGGGGACTCTGGAGATTCTCTAAAGATAATCTGCATCATAACTCATAGGAGGATTAGTTCTAACTATATTTCAAAAGGATGAAATGGTTGTATTAATCAAATATTTTCTGGCGTAAATGGACAAGGAGAGGGCAAATAAAAGGATAAGATCAACTCAGTATCATTCCAAACACTGGTCGCATAAACATTGCTAAAACACTGTTCACCGATGTTTTGTTTCGCTGGATTTTTTCCACGCAATGTACCGCGTTTTGCCTTGAATTTAGGATGTTCAAGGTAGATGCGGTGACACGGCGCAGGACAGTAATCACTTCACTGAGGAAAGACGAGCAAGCTAGTGGGCCTAAACTAGTAGGGCCAGGCTAGTCCGTGGCCGTTCGGCCAATACGGCCCACTTCTTGCTACCCCTGAGATGCCATCGTTGCCTCTTTCCTTTCTGGGATCTCTCTCTGAACTTTTTTCTACGATGTAGGAGTTAGAAAATAGCCTCTGAACTACTCCAGTTTACTGATATACTCACTTCGCTCTAAATTAGATGACTTTAATTTATCTAAATGTGGATGTATCTATACTTGTAGCATGTCTAGATACATCCACATGTGAGCAAATGGAAATCATCTAATTTGGAACGGAGGGAGTACTACAAAGTTGTTGCATTCAAACAGCTATACTACCATGCATATACTCTCACGACAGATTCAAAGTAAAGGACTTCAAGCTACAAACAGTTGTGCAATTGTTCGATAGGTTCATCATGGAATGGATAGGTAAGAACTCGAACTTTTTATTAATTCAAAAGGAATGACTACAGGACATGATTCTGTCGGAAGATTTAAATGATATTGCGCTGTCATTTCAAGGATCCAGACAAGACCCTTGTGTGGAGTTTTTTGGTCTATTACAGATTCGAAATGTAAGGAGTTGAAGCAGATTACCAAATAAAAATTGAAGACTAACAATTGAATCTATCCAAGAAGCAAAAAGATATTGTCCGTCACAACTTATACCATTATATATACATCATAATCTGCCATGCTGCAAGCTTAATAGCACCGCATGGCCCTAAGATCCAATCAGACTGAATAGCAGAGCATGCAGTTTCACAACCTCAAACAAACCTGACTTGTTTCACAGAGCAAAGATCAGCCATTGCAATGCACAAGAATAGTCAAGTTTCAGAAAAAAGAACAGTACCATCGTGACAGCCACTTAATATGGTTGTTTGGTTCCTCAAATTATTACCTCAAAAAATCATAGTAGAAAAGCAAAAACCACCCTACTTTAAAATATTTGCTTATACAAACTTGTAAAGTTATATAAGAACTGAAGAAGAGCGAATGCAGTTGCAGTTTCAGTTACATAAGAACCGAGTCTGCCCAAGATTCACAAGAGATTATTATTGTGCTTCACAACTGAAGCTAGGGACCATAGTTTAGCAACGCAGTCAAGCTTATTGATACGGCAGACTGAAGAACCGCTACTTCTGGACTACAACGCAGTAGCTTCTTTCCTTCCGGTTAGAGCACATGCATATCATACTCACCTAATTTCCTATGATGTACAACAGAAAACCAACTTGTGGTCTGAGTCATTTGACAAACCAGTGTGGAGTCTGATTTCGACAAAATGAAAGAGTGACAAACTTAAAGAAGAAAATTTGAGTCATGTGTACGCATACTTTCCTAGTAAAATCTCTGAAAAGGACAGAGTACCCACGATTTCAGTCAAAAATAGATGGATTCAAGCATGAATTCTCTGCCACCGGAATCTAGTAATCAAGAAAGTTCCATACAAAACCTATCCTTACCAAGATAAATCCATCACTCAATAAAATAACAGTATTACAATATGAAGGGCCGACAGTATGTAAACTTGAAATACAAGTAGTACCATGCATCTTTAGAAAATGAAACAACGTACAATGCCCCAATACCATTAAGCGTTGAATTATACGAAATCAGGAGAAGCACCCATCCGGGTGGTGGTGGTGGTACTGGGGGCGGTGGCCTCTGGAATACTGACCTGGGTGAGCAGCGCCCAGAGGAGCGTTATCAGCTCACCACCCCGGGCGATTGCCATCGCATGGCGATCGAGCTTATCCGAATGAGCCATGTGGAGGATCATCTCGGACCAGAACCCGGCCAGGGCCTTCCACGTTGCCTCCTCAGTATTCACAGTGGCGGAGCTGGCATACAAGGGTTGGGTTCACATGAACCCAACAAAATTCATCAAAACCTCACTAATTTACTCTTTGACTGGGCTTACTAGTGAAATATTAGAGCATATCTAGTGGAGCTGAACCCAATAATATTTACCTCGAGCTTCGCCTCTGAGTATTCATCAGCTCCACTAGCTTCTCGGCCAGCCCTGTGCCCTCCTGTAGCACCTCGTGCTTGGATCTCAGTAGATCCACCAGCTGCTGGTACTCCTGCGTGGGCGTCGCCATCGGCACGGTGTCACGGAGGGCGCGCTCGGCATCTTTCTTGGCGGCCTTGTAGAGGCTCTTGCTCCATTTATCGTCGTCGGGTAGCAGCTCGGGAGAGTGTGCCACCAAGTAGGCGCAGTAGCGTGACAGGTGGGTGGCGACACTCCTAGAAGAAGAAGAAGAAGAAGAAGCCGTCGAGGGTGGGTGTCCCGCCTCGAAGATGGTTGTAGCAATGTGCCAAGCAAGCAAGGTGTCAGATGTACCACGGACACCGTGTGCTCGGAGGAAGCTGCCACCAATTTCTGTGCCCAGTTGTTGCCAAGTCATCTTGCCATTCCTTAGGTCATCTCCCCTGCTGCTCCTTCTCAGTGTGTCGACAATGGCAGCCTTCACTTCTGTAGGTACCTTGACCGTCTTCTTTGGCTCGGGAAGGGGAATGACACGCCTAAGAAGAGCCACTGGGCTGAATTTCCTAGGATGGAGCACTATGATTGAGCACTGGTTCATATCATCCCGCCAAGGCCTCACCAGCTTGCATCTACGCTGCATCAGTCGGACAATGCACATCCGAAGTTTTGGATATTCATGCCAAGAAACGTATCGGCACATCAGGGCAACTTTAGTCCAGTCGGAGCAGAGGTAGGATGCAATCTCCCTCAGTTCAGAAAGCACGACTAGTGCAGCAACTAAAAGCAATGGCACTGCGTCAAACTTCAGGTTTCCGAAACCATAATAGCTGTCAGATGGGTCATCGCCAATTCTCAGGTAACATCTCATCTGCCCTTCAAATCCATAGGAGGGTACAATAAACATCAAAAAAACCAAACCACCAATAACAACTAAGCAGTGACCAATGCTCAAGACAGAAACAAAGATGCTCGAGATGGCAGCCAATCCTTGGAGTAGGTGACCGGAAGGGATGAATAGTAATAATCATGAAGAAAAGAAAGCTCGGTTGCAATCACCCTCAGTGTCCTGGTGCCATCACTGTCCCCGAGCAACACATGCCATAGAAAGTCACGGGCCCTGATGAATCCAGCAGCTTCAGTGACACCGTATATTGCAAAGCGGCACCTCAGCATCTTGAACAATGCAAATGAGAAACATACATCTTTGAGCTGCGCTGTTGACTTAAAAAGCTTGTCATCCAACTCCCAAACTTGGTCGATTGTCACTAGGCAGCCTGTCTGGTTATTTATCGTGGACAACCTATGATGGGCCCCTGATCTACTTCTACCACTGCTGCTAGTGCTGTTGCTGAGACTACTAGAGATGATCCGGTAACCATGAGGATGCTTTTCTACCAGCATAGTGTTCTCCCTTGAAACTATAAGTGGAGGAGGTACATGCTGCTGATCTGCCGCATACTGGCTATCATCAGCTGGTAGCTGGTCCATCATGTTTCCAACAATAAGGCGGGGATTGCGTCCAAATGAAAATGATTGCCTAGCACTGTACCAGGCATAACACTTCAACAATATTTTGGTGAAGATGAGAATAAACGGGGTTAAAAAGAAGACAGCAAACATGACAGCCCGAGTCTCCTCTATAGTAGACTCTATCAAGTAGTTGCTGACTGCAAGGTATGTAGTCCATACCGCTTGTACAAGTAGACCAGCTGGTGGGATGATGCTTCGACCTGCTTCTCTATCATCTGCGGCAACGATCGTGGTAGTGTTGATGCCAATAATCTGAACAAGGGCAGCCCATAGCACGACCAGGTTCTTGTGTTGGCCTGATTTGCACAACGTTCTGGTGATGGTGAACTTGCTTCCAACGTTTGACACTATGTAGGAGACGATGGGCAAGAACAGTGTGGTAGCGCCGATGAAGAAGAAGCGGGTCAGCGGATGGTGTCGGTACCGATGGCCGTAGGTACCTATCCCGACCATGACTCCCATCAGGATGACGTTCACCATAAGGAGAACATTCACACGCAGCATCTGCCCTCTCATGAACGCAGTGAAGTCCTCCAATGAAACGTCGTTGCCTCTGAGTATAATTAGGCAACAACATATTATAGATGAATATTAATTAATTGTCGCAATGAACTACATCTATCTATTTATATACTAAAAGCAAAATGAGTAAGTTTTTCGAGGCACCACATTAAGCCACATCATTACAATTAATTTTAGTAGTTAGATCTAAAATATGTGGCTAGGATTTAATGAAATATTAGAAGTTATGTAACATATTTGACACAATATATACGTGCACAATCACGTCTTTTGTACATGGACTCTTTAACACGTTGTTGGTTTAAAAAGGCACCCGAGGCTGGTACGATAGCTGCCAAAAAAAAAAAAAAAACACGTACATCCGTATGACCGCAAGACTGCACAAAAAAATCAACACGTACATCAATGTGTTTCCGAGGCTGGTACGATAGCTATCTCAGGCTGGATCGATGGCTGAAAAAAAAAAGAAACAACACGTACGTCTGCAATACTGCAAAGGGCTGCGCCCGTTTACAAAACATATGCGAGACTCAACGTGATAGCTAGAAGCAACAGGGAAAAAAAGCTTTCTGGACGTGGTGGCCGATAGTAGGAGCTACTAGGATACATACAGTTTAGAAAAAAACTAAACTGATCGGCAAGTACTTCCTTTGTTTTATTTACTCTGATTCTGTTTTTTAGTCAAAGTCAATTTTTGTAAAGTTTGACAAAAATTATTGGAATAAGTATCAATATTCATAACCAAATTCCTATAGTATGAAAATACAAATTTTTTTACAATGATTCCAATACTAAGGATTTTTTATTTTAGATGTTCATATTTTTCCTATATATTTGGTCAAATTTTACAATAAAGTTTGATTTTGACTATATTTAGAGCACAAGGTAGTTTTGAACGGAGCGAGTATGTTGTTTCCGTGATTGAGTAGACATAAATGAAAATTTAATTCGACTACCATCATATCAAAGTACTCACGACATTAGTCGCAGCAAATACATTGTTTCTATTAATAAGTACAGATAAATGCCAAATTTATTCGACCATCGGTGGACCAACACTTTCACAAAACGCCCTTCGGAGTCATGTAGTTTTAGTATTAATGAGATCACAACATTACTACTAGACTATAAACGGGCGTGTTCGCTGAACGGATATTCCGAGTTAATGCGACATAAAGCGTCAAACCTTCAAAATTGATGAAGGTACTACATTAGTGGACACACTATCGATCGGAACATTCCTTACACACTATAAATGACTTAATGATTCACACAAACTCGCCATAGATTCCCGCTTGATATGTTTCATATTTAATATCCGAGCACATTGTGCCAATACTATTTTAGTCTGAGGACTTGAAAAGCCTACAGTTAATTTTTCTGAATTGTTTTCGTCAATATTGCTTTATTTGTATGGTAGACATATTTGGACTATTGTGTGTGTCTCTCTCAAGTAACAAAATTAACATAATAGACATGTCATTTCAATTGCACAACAAAAATGGCGAATGCTATCTAAGCCACATAGTCATTTTGCATAACATAGAACATACATGTGTTCATGTGTGTAGAACCACTGAATGAAGATAAGAGTAAGTTAAGAGTGTGGAGAACTTAGATTCGTACTTCTCTAACTTCGACTACTGATGTATAAGCATGTTAAGGAATATGCCTAGAACAAAATAATTTATCCTTAGCAGCATATTCATTAAAAAAATAGCCAAAGTTTCATGATGTTCATGTTTGTAAATTTTTCCACATTATGACATGGAGTGAGTAAATGAGAGGAAGAAAAAGCAAAACAATACAGTTCTCAATATTAATATGACCTACCTATTAAGGAGGATAAATCGTTTTATCTTAATTCAACGAGTTTTTATCACAGATAACTAAACTGGCGTACTGATCTAACAAGCATCATGTGAAAACTACAGTTCAACTTACATATTCAATATCACGTGCCTAGCTTTTCATCATATGGGATGATACTCGTTTGACCATAAATTTCAGAATGCCAAAGATGTTACTCGCATACATGATCTCTTGCTTACTGAAACATTTACGGTAGTTGTTGATTTTTTGTTTATTGTCACATAACTGGAAATAATGTAATATCAATGAAACCATATTTTTATTTATTGAAAACTTTTAACCAATTTCAGATGGTGCCCTCGCATTTACTAATTATCGCCTCTTGACTAACAGCAAAGAAATTGATGCTTCTAACAAGTAATGACAACGAGGAGAGGAGCCGGCCAGTTTACCTGATGGTGGCGGCCATGATTTGCACCTTGCTACTTCCGATTCCCTTGTGTGATGACAAATGTAACACTGAGGTAACCTATGTCACATAGGCTATGTGCTGCTCTATTTAAGAGAGAGAGAGAGAGAGGGAGAGAGTCTTAATTGCTGGAGCCTTTAACGGAAGGTCAGCGCGGCTTTGCTCTGTTCCTACGTCACTAGTACAGATCAGCCCAGGCCTTCAATCGCGTAAGCAAGGGGTTCTCCTTCTCCGTGTGCACCCCAAAGCTTACGACCTAAATAAAAATATGTCTGCAGATTCTCAACCCGCGCGCAAAACCCAACACATCGCACACGTTTAGTATACATAAAATGTTTGCGATAAATCGCAGACGGCTAGTTAGGCCTCATCATTAGCAAAATTTTGGCCACTCGCTAATTTCAAAACACGAAACCTTCAGTATTACATAGGCTTCAATTGTACGGATGTTGGTTCCACAATTTATTCATCACGGTTTGGCTTCTCCCGCCTTCTATTCCCGCCGCTCTCTTGCCTTCTCAAAATTTCTGAAAATACTACATGTGCGGCGGCAGTTGCCGCAAATCCACAATTATGCTCGGGAGAGCGAGGGAACGACGTGTGGGAAGAAAAAAGGGCACGCGGGGATCATGAAGTTGAGGATTCCCTCTGCCCTTTCTCGATCGTTCACCCACCCCAGAAACCCACCCCAGAAACGCCACCTGCCTCCACGGTTCTTCACGCCGTGAGAACAAAACGGGCCAGTGCTCCATCCGCTCCTCCCGCTCCGACCCGAGGATGCTCGGCCACGCCAGGTTGTGAGGCACATTGCTTGGATCGAACTTGAGGTGCTCCCGTAGCCGATTCCACCTATCAAGGATGAGATCCTCCATCTCCTTGATGTCCTTACGAATCTCTTGTAAGGATCTGTTGAATGCTAAATAAAAAGGTTGTGTTCATCTTCTTCATGCAGAGCCCTAGGGTTTGAACCTCCATTTCAAAAAAAGAAGCGCCCGGGCTTGGGTATATTTGCAATTGTGAGAATAAACTATATTAACATTATTAATAGTGCTATTGTAATAAAAATCTTAAAATGTAATTTAGAAGTGTAAATTTCAATGGTAATGCTCTTAAAATTATTAGTATTCTCAATCACAAAAAAAAACAATGTGAATGTAATTAAACAACTAGCTAGCAGCGTGTATTATCTTAGCAAGACTGCGAAGACCTGAATGAGAAGTGGCCATTGATGTATCATTCCACAAAACATTATAAGATGCTCCGGCACATTGTTAAGATGAGCAGATATAGTATTATTTTTATCGTAATGAGGCAGTGGAGACTGATAAATTAGTTAGGAAGATTAAGACTCCCAACGTGCATTTGGGGAAAGACTTTGCACGCGCGTCTCGCGGATCTGGCAGTGGCATCCCCATGCACCGAGTAATATTATTTCCAACTTGTGTCGTCTACGCCTTTGCTAATCGTAGAGACATTATGTGGCCAATAGGTGGGGCAGATGGATCGAGCATCGATATGAGGTATAGAGCATAAATTGACTGTGATCTACATTGTTATTACGACTCCCAAGTCCCAAGTCATCCATGATCCATCACATCTGGGTACCTCTTGTTACGTTTTCCTTTTCAAATTAGGACGATCTGCCAGCCGTAGCACCACCTATAACGTAGTTCACACAGCTGGGTTTTCAAATGATTTTGTTAGGATCAAAAAACTACATTCACTACTAGGGAAATGCCTACTAGCAATCGTGGTGCTTACCCCATTGTCAACGTGTGCCGGCATGTTGTCAGTATCGCCACACCGCGCGCTGCTCTAACTGGCGACGTGCCAGTAGACTGAGTAGTGGCAACGTGTATTATTTTAGCAAGACTACGAAGACCTGAAGCAGAAGTGATCATTGATGTATCATTCAACGGAACATGAGAAGATGCCTCGGCACAGAAGACGAGCAGAAATAGTAACTAGCCAAAAGAAGCGTTGACCCGGGCTGGTTCAGCTGAGCAGCTGCCTTCCGCGGTGCGCGGCACTGCGGGCTGCCCTGCCGGTCTGCCGTGTCCCGGACAGGCCTTGGCCTCTTGTCACATCCCTTTGAAGATCTTCCTCTTGCTGCGCTCTTGAACTCTTGAAGAATCGAATTGAGTTAGATATTCAGTTCCCGGATATTTCTCTCCACGGTTTCATGCTGTAGGGACCGGAAAAGCCAGGATGCATGCACACTGTAGTCTGTAGACAGGGAGCCATTAGTCTCAGCAGTCCTCGGCAAAGGGATCCTCAAACCGAATAAAATACAAATCCGAGCCAAGTATGCAAACTGAATCAAATTTGTTGGATCATAAATGATTTGAGCTAAAACTATATGTTCAGCATGATCCGGAGGAACCACCCATACGAATCGGGCATTAATCGTGTATACTCAACATGGAAATAAAATGAATCTTTTATAAAGAATTTGGGTGCTACGAAGATGATCATATTGTATCGGTCACAGCACAGATATGAGACTATCTAAGTTCTCCGCAAGGGGCGTACCTTATTTAAAAAGGTGTCGGTGATGAATTCGTAGGAGCGACCGACATAAGTATGTCAAGGTGTCCGTTTGTTAGCGGGCAAAAGATCTGACGCCAGGTATGGTTCTGGTCGGGGCTGTCGGTGTCCGAGTATCCCTCTTAAGAGTGTAAAAGCATGAAATTTCACCCATGTGATTCTCAAGTTAGGAAACTCACCTTATGTGTGGAACCAAAAGTTTTAATTTGGGTAATTATTTAACAACAATGTTCTATCGTATTTTCTAAAACTAAGTCTATTTTACCAAGTATATGAAATGGTATGAATTGTTTGTTGACTATGATTTATCGTACTTACCCTTGCACCCTTTTTTCTCGATATAGTTAAGGTATCCGAGTTCGCAGCGGAAAACGTCGTGTTTTGAGAAGTAAGCTGGACCAGTGGCTGTCAACGACTAAAGAACTTTGCTTTCTTCCAAATGTAACAATCTTGTAAAAATGAGTAATCGCGCTTCTTGACATCGGATGTGTTGGTTTATGCCTGATTTAGTACATGGTCTATAGGCGCGAGGCAGAGGAGAGCGCCCAAGGCTACCGGCACGAGTGATCGAGATTCTGGTTGGCTGACATTGTCGCTATATGGCAATTCACACACTTCAGGCTCAGCCAAATCGTATGCTTCATATTTGCCATACAACCAGTGCCACCATTTCCTTTTGCAGATATCAAGGCTACAAGAAAAACATTGATGATCACATATCATTGGTGTTGGTGGGTTCGGTAAAGTTTACAATGGAGAGATTGATGAGAGTTGTGTGACTAAAATGCGTCGGGCGTGGCGATTCAGCCCATATGGGTCGACTGATCGCTGCTTCCTATATGATTATTGTTTGAGGTCTGGTCTTCCTATAGCACTGAACTGAGGCAAATGCTATACATCGCTCCGCGGCGACGCTTCCCGCTTGCGTCGCCTGAAGGGACGCACGCGTCGCCGCAGGTGGGCCGGCCCAACAGTCGGTTTTTCCTTTTTTTTCTGTTTCCGTCTTTCTTTTTCTTTTTTCTTTTCCCCGTTTTTGTTTTCTTTTTATTTTCTGTTTTCTTTTTATATTCCTCCTTACGTTTCTTTTTCTGTTTTTGTTTTATTTTCTTTTTTATTTTTATTTTTTAACGATTTTCATTTTCTTTTTCATTTTCGTTTCTTTATATTTTCGTTTTCTGTTTTCATTTACTTTTTTATTTTTATTTTCGATCTTTTAATTTTTATTCCTATTTCTTTTCTTTTCTTGTTTTTCAATTTTTATTTTCTGCTTTTGTTTTTCCTTTTCTTTTTTTTCTTTTTTGTTTTTCACCCCCATTTTCTGTTTTCAAAATTCATGCAAAAAAAAGTTTCCGATCACCCCCATTTTCTGTTCACTTTTAAAATCGTTTAAAAATAGTTTCTGTTCTACCGCTTTTTCTGTTCACTTTTAAAATTGTTCAAAAATGTTTTCGTTCACACCCCATTTCTGTTCATGTTTTAAAATTGTTCAAAAATAGTTTCTGTTTGCTAGCCTTTTCTGTTTAATTTTTAAAATCGTTCCAAAATAATTTTCGTTCAAAATAATTTCGTTCACTTTTAAAATCGTTCAAAATAATTTTTGTTCACTTTTAAAAAAGTTCCAAAATAATTTTCGTTCAAAATAATTTCGTTCACTTTTAAAATCATTCAAAATAATTTTTGTTCACTTTTAAAAGTTCAAAATAATTTTCATTCGCTTTTAAAATCGTTCAAAAATAGTTTTCATTCCACCATTTTTTCTGTTCACCTTTTAAATCGTTCAAAAATAATTTCCGTTCACCCCCAAAATAATCTTGTGCATTTTTTAAAATTCTTCAAAGTTTTACTAGCCTTTTCTGTTCAATTTTAAAATCGTTCCAAAATAATTTTCGTATAAAATAATTTTTGTTCACTTTTAAAATCGTTTGAAATAATTTTTGTGCCCTTTTAAAATCGTTCAAAAATAACTTTCGTTCATAAACATTTTTCTGTTCACTTTTTGAATCTGTTCAAAAATTATTTTTGTTCACCGACCTCTTTCTGTTCACATTTTGAAATCGTTCAAAAATAATTTTTATTCACTTTTAAAATCGTTCAAAAATAAATTTCGTACATAGACAGTTTTTGTTCACTTTTGAAATCTGTTCAAAAATAATTTTTGTTCACCGACCATTTTCTGTTCACTTTTTAAGATAGTTCAGAAATAATTTTCGTTTCACTTTTAAAATCATTAAAAAATAACTTTATTTCATAATTCTCATAATTATTCTTGTTCACCGAGCTTTTTCAGTTCACTTTTTAAAATCGTTAAAAAATATATTTTTTAACTTTCGGGAGAATTATTTTTATAATTTTTATCTAGCGTGTATTGAACTATACATCTCAGAACGTACCTAAAATGTACCGGCGCTGCTCAAGCTAGCTAGTTAGGTTTCGAGTGATCGTGGGAGCTAGCGAGCTAGCTAGTTCAACATATCCTGATCGATCAGCTAGCTCAACGTATCCTGATGGATTCGCATGCATGCGTCCAGCGTAGGTACGAAATAGTGGAACCTATCGAGCGAAGGCCGGCCCATTAAGAATTTTAGTATGCGACGCGGGCAGGAGCCGTCGCTGTAAAGCGATGTACAGGAGCTCCCCTGAACTGAGGAATATGTCTACAAATGCTGTTGAAGTTTTCATATACTGAAACCCGAACTAAATTTTGTTTAATTTGGAAGAATTTTTATATCACCAACCCCTACCATGCGCGGGGGGCTAAACTATTATGCCGGTGCATCTGATGTACAAAGAGCCAAAAAAAAACGTGACAGGATATTTGTTCGCCACACCCAAGCTGGAGCAAACTGCTTAATATTTCCCTGGAGCAAACTGCAGATAATTCTATGTTAGGTTGTGGTCAGCTTCTATGTATATATCTGAGTTTATCAGATCTTCTGTTGTGTAATTATGAATATGTTAATGGATTCATCCATGTGCTGGAAGGAACTCGAGAAAAAAACTGTCGTAGTCAATTTACCACTAGCGCCTCCACCTAGATTTCAGACATGTCCATGAAGAGATTGCGGATGTCGGGGAAGAACTGGTCGTTGGGGAAGTTGTCACCCGAATGTGCTCCCCAAAAGTTTAATCACACATCTCCCGTACAGGATTACGAGAAGCGGGGTTCCAGAATCCTATGGTCCCTCCTTGCCGTGCACGCCAGACAAAGGGGTGGAGAAGATTTGGACAACGGTGCAATGCTCTGGAACGAGGTGGTTACAGCCCATGATCCCGAAGAGTCATAAATGACTGAGTAATTTTAGAGTTTGGGGGATACAATCGTCATACCTTTCTTTCATTTTTTGGCAAAGCTTCCAACAAGGGCAAGCTTGGCATGGTGGTTGGGTATATCCACTTGTTTGTGGTGGTTTCAGGTTTGAATTAGCCTCTTTGCATAAAGGTGAGGGAAAGGTTGTCTAAGGATTCCCTTCACCCTGGATTGCGATTTCTTCGCCAAGTTCAGCATCAATAAAAAAAATACTACTGCTATTGCCGGATGGAGACAAGGATTAACATCCAACTATTGTCTCTTATTTTAGGATGTTGTTCAACTGCATATGCCGCGGTTGTCCCTCATAATATCATTGTTGTTATACATATAATTAGATCTTATTGGAGGGGGGAAGAGGCTTATTCTCCCGCAGAAGATGATTTCTTGTTGCATTCTCCCTTGCAAATGTCCATTGTCATATAACAATTGTATGTCCATAAACAACAAAAGCAATTCCCGTTACCGCAGTCTGAACCTTGTTCATGGACACACATTTCGTTAGAGAATTTGATCTTCTCGTTATCCGCATCTTCCATGATCACACCTATGGAATAAAGGAAAATAATCCATTAGTATTCGTAAAAATCTTTTGTTGCCTTTTTGGGGAAACTCTTTGACGAGGGGTAGACTCATCAAGACCCATGGTTAAGGTCCCTAGGTTATGAATATGGGGGAGAGAACGTGGTAGAGCTGTAAGTATCGTCGGCTGACAAGCAGGGCAAAGATTTTACCCAGGTTCAGGGCCCTCGTGTGGAGGTAACACCCCTACGTCCTGCCTGTCTGTTATTGCTTTGTGAATATGATGGTTACAAGGGTCCCGGCGAGATGTCGATCTCGCTAGGGTTTTGGTGGCCCTGAAAGTACGTGGTCCGGTTCGATGGCCCTCCCAGTCCTTAAATAATAGGCTGGATCCGGGTGTTCGTAACCGACTCGATTTACAAGTAAGGAAACTCTAAACCGACTATTGTTTCGCCAAACTTGGAGGATACTCCATCTTCGTGGGCCTCCCTTCATGGGCTTTATGTAGGCTCTGATAGTTGGGCCTAGTCGATACGTGCACCAGGTACGCTCATGGTAGGGTACCCGATAGGCATACCCATGTCTGTAGCCTCCGAGTACTTGTCTGATTCGAACAGTCGGGCATGGACTCATACATCATGCACGTTACATTTTTTGCATCTATATTTAGAATTCTTATGAAATAGCACATGTTGGCTATGTCGAGTGTTTCATCGACTATGAGTTTTTGCTTATGATAGTCAAGGGATATTAGCTTAGCAGGCCCGGCGCACACGACGGATCGGGGCCAGTTAACTGCCATTTGTGGCAAAACCATACTAACTTTCAATCAAACTCGAGTCCCGGACTCGAATCTGGAACAAACTGGACAGACTCGAAACGGCCATTGAGGTCCTACTGAATCGAACTGCAGTATAATTTTGAATCAACCCAACGCGTCCGTCGGGGATTATTCATCATGTCTGCTGACACGGAACACTTAAGGATAACGCTGCTGGGGCGGTCCTTAGCCCAGCTCGACTGATCGGCGGGTCTTACCTTTGCACTATGCATGCAGCATCCAATGATCGTCGGATCAACTCGGGAATATTTCGAGTATGATTCTGCTTATGAACTGAGTCGAATGATTTGTCGACTGATACTTTGCCATAATTCTATCGGGTGCGCGACAGCGCTCCCGATGGGAGTAGCCCCCGAGATTGTGCTTTATTGCTTGCAATGGAGGATAATCTCAAAAAAAAAATATCCTGCACATATTTAGTCAAAGAAATTTTTTGATATGCTCCCGATGGGAGTATGATGTTGCAGTCGAGATCATCTCGAGTGGCGTTTATGACCTTTGCTGGAGAACCAACCGAGATTTGTGCGAGAGACCACCCGAAAGTATCATCGAGTGACTTTTATGCCAGTTCTTTGCACTGCTTTCATCCACCCCCTGCAATGGCGAAAGGCGGAGGTGCGAAGCGCGGTGCTGCCGCCGCCGCCACGACCGACGCGGCCAAGGGCAAGAAGACCGTGGCGGGTACATCTGCGTCCGCCGCTGCCCTGAAGAAGAACAGCGGGGATTGGGCAAAGTCCACCATCAAGGACGCCCATTTGCTCAAGCTCCACGAGCAGGGTATCTGCCACCCGCGGAACAGCTCGCCGTCCGCGCGCCGTCGCCCAAGGAGGTATTCCCCGAACCACACGCCAACGAGCGTGTATGTTTTGCGGAGTTTGCATCCAGGGGCTTCTCTCTTCCCCTCCACGACTTTGTGCGTGGTCTTCTTTTTGCCTACGGGGTGCAGATCATGATCTCACCCCGAACGGTATTATGCATATTGCGTGTTTTATCACGCTGTGCGAGTGCTTCCATGGCGTCGCACCCAGCTGGGCGCTGTGGAAGACAATATTCATGGTGCGACCCAACAGAGGAGGTGGTCGCACCTACCCCGTGGGCGGCTGCGGCATCCAGGTGCGCAGCGACACCCGCTATTTCCGCCTGAAGACCGTCGACTCCGCGCAAGGCTGGAGGAAAGGGTGGTTTTATGCGAGTGTCGAGCAAGACGGAGTCGCCACCTTCTCGACTGCGGCTTACGTCAGGACCAAGGCGTGGGATCACCAGCTCTCAGCCGAAGAAATGGAGGAAGCGCGCCCTTTGCTGACTCGAATCGACGGACTGCTGGACAAGGTTACGGGCCTTCACTTGATCGCCACCTTTGTGAAGAGGCGGGTGTGGCCACTCCGTGCCCGAGCGCACCCCATGTGGGAGTATGAGGGCGCGGGTGACTCCACTCGGATGAGCCCAGAGGAGCTGTCAAGGAACGAGCTTGTGAATCACGTGCGGCACATCACCAACTTGACGACAGGCGACAAATGCGACGTCGACTGTCCCATTGAGCCGTATGGGGGGAAAACCCTTTGCCTGAGGTATATCTGCATTTTAAGAGTTTGCCACTCGTATGCTATGTGTTTGTTCGATTTTGCTTCTGACTTTGCAATTTGCGATGTATGCGATGCAGGACCACTCGACTGCCACCTCTCTGCCCCCTCTGCCAGAAAATGGTGAGACTGAAGAAACTCAGGTGCAGGTGGTGGACCCGAAAAGGGATCAGTCGCCCATCCCTTCTGCCACCACTTCGCATGCGGAGGAGGTCGAGGAGGACGCAGCGGAAGAGGTCCAATCTGAGAAAAGGCCACCGCTGACCAAGAAGTCGACACCGCGCCACCGAAGCGGCGTCGACTGGCCAAGAAGGCGCCTTCTGCTGTGAGTTCACCCGCGAGGGGCAGGGCTTGGAGGATGACGAGGAATCAGGCTCACCACCTGTTTTCCAAGCCGCTCCTTTGCGTGCGTGCTCAACAAGCTCAACTCTTCCTCTTCAGTCGAGTGGTACCCCAGCCTTTGGGGGACCAATTTTTGGCGACTCCGAAGATGAGGAAGATGAGGACACAGGTATGTGTTTTTTGAGTATGATATGAGAATTTTGTGCTGTCACATATTTGTGCTGACCCTTTTTGCTTTGTTGTGTTGCTCACAGCGCTGAAAACAATCAGCCTGGGACTCCTCCAGTCGAGAATGTTCCAACCCTGGAGCACTCGAATTCTGCACCGACTGGAAACGAGACTGTCCAGCCAATGGCCACTGATGCTGTCACTGAAACGGCCAAGGTGACAGCCCCAGAGGTCGGGACATCAGTCGCGACTTCTGAACCGTGGATGAACCACGTAAGTACTTTTTGCCTGACCCGTTTGACTTGGGACTGTGAGAGTTAGAATTTTTGCTGAATTCGTGTGCTTGCAGCCCTTCTACATACCTTGGCAGATTCTGCCAAGGCTTATGTCCAGGTGGAGCAGGAGAGGGATACCATGCGCGCCGAGCTAGAGCGGCTCAGTCGTGAGTTCTCCTTTTTGCTTTTGTTTTGCTGAATTTCTTTTTGCAATGCTTGATTTTGTCGAGTATTGAATGCACGTGATTTTGCTGGGCCAGGCGAGAAGAAGGAGCTGGAAGACGCACTCGCCGCGCAGCGCGAAGAGTCGAAGAAAGAGCTGGCTGCCGCCACCAACTCAGCCGCTGCACGCGAGCGAGGATATGCTGACCAGCTCGCGGCACTCGCGCAGGCCATGGGAGGTGAGTAATCTTTTCTCCTTTTGATATGAGTGTCATGAAATGACTTTTGCCTTTTTTGAATTGTGCAGAAGCTGTTGGCGCACCGGCCTCTGCGGACGTGGCGAGTGACGATCTTTCGCTGGAACAGGCTGTGGGCGGCTTAGGCGCCTATGCAACCAGGCGAAAGAGCACTCGCCAAATCGACGAGCACACTTGGCGCTGTATACAAGGTGGTGTTCCCGACTGGCGTAGTGCCGTCGACGGCGGACGACTTCGCCGACGTGTTTGGCCCCGGGACGTCCACCATGGCGGGTTTCGCTCGCGCCAACACGGTACGCGGATCCGAGTCCACCATCAAGCTTCTTATGGGACATGGGATAGATTGCGACTACGAGGCAGCACTGTCTGCGTTCCCTCGGAAGCCAGATGGGAAGCCCATTTCTCTGAAGGGGGTGAGCGGAGCCGCCGCGCGACTGGCCGAGGTTTTTATGACCACCATGGAGCGCCGGGCACTCGAGACTGCCAATCGTCTGCTTAGGAAATCGAATCTTAGGTTTAGGGTAGCTGTACCCTTTTGTTTTTTATGCCTTGTAATGATACCTTCTGAACTGCGCGAGTCTGCGCTTTGTTTGTGCTACCTTGTTTATGCAAATAGTCTTTTGCTAATGTCTTTCACTCGAAGAGTTGTATGCTTATGACATGAGTTTTAGCTTCTGACACAAACTTTGTGTTTGTGATTATGCTCTTTGAACAGTCACGAGAACCTGCTACTGCGACTAGTTCCTCGCAGGCTCCAATCACCACCCGATCCCAGGGTCAGGTGGTAAATGATGCCAAGGTGATGGAGTTATGAAGGCCAAATTTGTGAGAATGGAGCAAGATCTGAAGGACGCCCAGGCTGAGCTGAATCGATTGAGGGCGAGACCCGCGTTGGCCACCCAACGCGAGGAATATGTGCTCGGGGAGATGGATCTTGTGAACAGGCAACTCGAGTGTAAGTTCGAGTCTTGCTCTGTTTACAAGCTTTTTGCGTAGCTATTGTCCTTTTGATCTGACTGGTGCGCCCGTGTTTGTAGGCTTTGTCGACAACTTCCAGGCTGAAAAGATTCGCGTGGAAGGGCGTCTGGATAGCGTGGTTGACGACCCTACGACTGGGCGTCAACACTTTTGGCTTGATAGGTACCATGCCCGCATACTCGCCACCCTGAAGGATCGCGTCTGGCGAAGTGCTGAACTGCTGGAGTTATGCCGGGCAGCGTTTATTCGCCTGAACGAGACTCTTTTTCCTGCGGGGCCACAACCACAAGGGATTCGTGCTTTGTTGAACATCTTCCGTCAAACAAATCCCATTCGAGAGTTGCTGTCTCAGAGACTTGTGATTGGAGCCAACGCTGCAATGGCGTATATGCGTAGTCGAAAACCAAGGTTGGTGTTGCGGACACCTGCAGCCGGAGAGGTTCTCGAACAAAGAGACCTGGATGACACGATCCAGCTGCGGAGACACTAATCGAGTGCACTCGCGAACAGCTTTGCGGTCCCGAGCTGCCCGTAAAGGACGAGCCTGAGGATTAGAATAGTTTGCGAGTGCAATTTTTGTATAGGGGGCAGCCCCCGAGTGTAATTTTTGACTCTTTGTATATTGTATACTTTGATTTTTTGTCGAGCCCCCGAGTCAGTCGAGCGGGGTTTGTGAAATATGTGTTGGTTGTGAACCAATGACTGTGCAGCCCCCGAGTATTCGAGTGCGGCTGCAGAGTTTTTGTGTTCTTTGTTTGGATCCTTGTTACGCAGCCCCCGAGCATTCGGGTGCGGCTAAGGCATTGTGTTTCTGCAAGAGCGAGAGCTCATTTGATCGATAACACAGCCCCCGAGGGTTTCGGGTGCGGTTAAGGTATGAATTATGCGGGTAGTAGCCACAAAGAAGTCGAAGGAACATTGATTTTATTCCTCTTTTGAATGTTAGGCTGCAGGCCGCCTCATTAAAAACCTTCCAGTCCCCTTAGGTACCCTGGTAAGGAAAAGAGCGCGTCTGAAACCTGCAGCCATCCGACATATAGCCTATTACATTGTATGACTGTGAGCACTTTATGCGTAGAAACGGCGCAGATGCGCAACGTTCCAAGGATTATGAGAAGTTCGCCTGTCTTCGCGTGCTTCAGTCGATATGCGCCTCCACCAAGGACCTCCGTGATGATGAAGGGACCTCCCATGGGGAAGCGAGCTTGTGCACCTTCTTTTGCTTCAGTCGAAGAACCAGGTCGCCAACGACGAAGGACCTGGTTCGCAGTCGACGGCTGTGGTAGTTGCGAAGGTCCTGCTGGTAAACAGCTGTGCGGGCCAAGGCCGTGTCGCGCGCCTCATCGAGCAAGTCGACTGCGTCTTCGAGTGCTTCTTCCGCGTCTTCTTCATTGTATGCTTCAACTCGTGGCGCATTGAACCTTACATCTGATGGCAGAATTGCCTCTGCACCATAGACCATGAAGAATGGGGTGAACTGCGTAGAAGTGTTGGGAGTTGTGCGTAGGCTCCATAGCACAGATGGTAGTTCTTCGACCCAAGCACCCGCAGCTCTTTTGAGTGGCACCAGGAGGCGCTTCTTGATCCCACTCGTCACAAGTCCATTGGCCTTTTCGACTTGGCCATTGGATTGTGGATGTGCCACGGATGCGTAGTTGAGCGTAATGTCCTGCTCTTTGCAGAAGGTTTTGAACTCCTCAGCCGTGAAGTTTGTGCCGTTATCAGTGATGATACTGTTTGGGACACCGAAGCGGTAGATGATGCTCTTTATGAAGTTGACTGCCGTAGTAGCAGTCGAATTTGTGATGGGGACCGCCTCGATCCACTTTGTGAACTTGTCGACTGCCACCAGTAGGTGAGTATGCCCGCCATGCGATGATTTTTTGAGTGGCCCAACCATATCGAGCCCCCATTGGGCGAAAGGCCAGGCCAGCGGTATAGTCTTCAACGCCGATGCGGGTGCGTGCGGCCTTGTTGCGAATTTCTGGCAGCCGACGCACCTTTTGACTATGTCCTCCGCGTCTTTGAGTGCTGTAGGCCAGTAAAACCCTGCGCGAAAGGCTTTGGCTACGAGTGATCGACTGCTGGCGTGATGCCCACAGGTACCTGCATGAATATCTCGAAGTATGGCTTGGCCATCTTCGAATGCGATGCATCTTTGGAACATACCTGATATGCTGCGCTTGTATAACTCGCCGTTGATAACGGTGTATGCTTTTGATCTTCGAGTCACGCGTCGGGACTCGGTTATGTCATCTGGTAGCTCGCGCGGAGTATGTAAGCCAGAAAAGGTTGAGTCCAAGTTGGCTCAATGAGGATACCTCGACTGGGGGGTCCTCTGTGCTGGCGCTTTGCTTTTGGCTGGCGTAGTCGACGGAGGAGGCTCTCGTTTCTCCTTGATAGATCTGTGTTCGATGCGCTCGAGGAAGACACCAGGTGGAATTTGTGCGCCAGTTGAGCCAAGATTGGCTAGCATGTCTGCTTCTTCGTTACTTTCCCTTCCTATGTGCCTCAACTCACAGCCTCGAAGCTGCCCTCCAGTGTGTTGTACAGGTCGCGATAAGCGATCATGTTGTCCGCGATTGCGTCGCAGGCCTTCATTGTTTGCTGCACCACGAGATTGGAGTCGCCGTAGATCATCAATCGAGTGCACCCAAGTGCTTTTGCCATCCGCATGCCATGGATCAGAGCCTCGTATTCAGCCTCGTTATTGGAGGGTAGTTTGAATCCCATCTGCAAAACATAACGTAGCTTGTCCCCTTTTGGTGATATGAGGATGACGCCTGCGCCTGCGCCTTCGTGTTTCTTGGACCCATCGAAGTACATGGTCCAGGAATTGGACACGTCTGGTGCTCCAGGTAATTGGGCCTCTATCCACTCGGTTGTGAAGTCGGGTAGGACTTGTGCTTTGATAGCCTTCGGGTGCTCGTACTTGATGTCTCTTGGAGCCAGCTCGATGAGCCATTTTGCGACTCGACCCGTTGCATTGGGGTTTGTGAGGATATCACCGATTGCTGAGTTACTTACCACGGTGATCGGGTGCTCGGTGAAGTAGTGTGTCAACTTCCTTGAGGACATGAATACAGCGTATGCCAGCTTTTGATAGTGCGGGTACCGCTGTTTTGATATGGAGAGAACCTCGCTCAGGTAGTAGACTGGACGTTGTATGCTTTGGATGTGCCCCTCCTCCATGCGTTCGACTACCAGTACGGTGCTCACCACCCTGTTTGTAGCCGAGACATACAGGTAGAGTGGTTCCCGTTCCTTAGGTGCGACGAGGATCGGAGGGCTTGTGAGGATCCGCTTGAGATCTGTGAAGGCTGCTTCAGCTTCTGGCGTCCACTCGAACTTGTCCGCCTTCTTCATCAGTCGATAGAATGGTAGAGCCTTTTCACCCAGTTTGCTGATGAATCGACTGAGCGCTGCTACTCGTCCTGCTAGTTTCTGCACATCGTGAAGCTTTGAAGGCCTTTGCATTGTGAGGATGGCCTGTATTTTCTCCGGGTCTGCTTCGATTCCACGGGCAGAGACTAGGTACCCTAGAGCTGCCCGGCTGGAACGCCGAACGTGCACTTCTTAGGATTGAGCTTGATATGGAAGCGTTTGAGGTTTGCGAACGTCTCCCTCAAATCGTCGAGTAGTGTGTGTTCTTCCCTTGTGGTAATGACAATGTCATCCACGTAGACCTGGACGTTGCGTCCGATTTGCTTTTTGAGGCAGTCCTGCATCATGCGCTGGTATGTTGCACCCGCGTTTTTGAGCCCAAAGGGCATAGTTGTGTAGCAGTAGACCCCGAGTGGGGTTATGAACGCCGTTTTTTCTTCGTCTTCTTGCTTCATCCTTATCTGGTGATAACCTGAGTAAGCATCCAGAAAGGAGAGTCGTGCGCATCCGGCGGTGGAGTCGACGATCTGGTCGATTCGGGGTAGCGGGAAGTGATCCTTTGGACAGCACTTGTTCAGCGCTGTGAAGTCCACGCACATCCGAAGGATGTCTGTATGCTTCTTCTCTACGAGTACGGGGTTGGCCACCCATTGTGATTTCTTGATTTCCCTAATGAATCCTGCTGCGAGTAACCGGTCGACTTCAGATTCGACTGCGGTTCGCTTTGGGCCGGAGATTCGACGCATCGTTTGCTTGACTGGCTTTGCATCTGGAAACAATTGGAGAGAGTGCTCGGCGAATTCCCTGGGAATACCTGGCATGTCGGCTGGACACCACGCAAATATTTCCCAGTTCTCACGGAGGAATTCGACGAGCGCGCCTTCCTATGCGATAGGCAGGCTCGAAGATACGTTGACTGTCTTGGACGGATCGGTCGGGTGCACCTGATGCGACCTTGTGTCATTTGTAGCATTGAAGGATCTGTCGACTGCCAACTTCTTATGCTCCGGAAGGAGTGTGCGGTCGTTGGAAATCGCCAGTCGGCGAGTGATTCTTCCACCCCGAACATCTCGGAGATTTTGCTGAACTCGCGGTCGCAAGCATCGGACCTTTGAAAGTTTCCACGGACAGTAATGACTCCCTTTGGTCCTGGCATCTTCAGCGTGAGGTACGCGTAGTGTGGCACCGCCATGAATCGAGCAAACGTCGGGCGACCAAGAATAGCATGGTATTGTGATTTCCAGTCGACGACCTCGAACTCAATCGACTCTGTCCTGAAGTGGCTTTTGTCCCCGAACGTAACGTCGAGTTGTATGGTGCCTTCTGGGCTAATTGCTTTGCCAGGAACAATACCGTGGAAGGTATTTGAAGATTTTGGGAGGTTTTCGACTGACCTGTTCATTTTGCGGAGCGTGTCCGCGAAGATGATGTTTATGCCGCTGCCTCCATCCATGAAGACCTTGGTCATGGCGTAGCCTCCTATTTGCGCGTCGAGTACCAGAGCCGCGTGCCCTGGTCGAACTACAGCTGGGGGATGATCCTCTCGACTGAAGCTTATGATGGTTTCCGATCCCTTCAGAAATTCGGGCATGGCAGGAGGTGCCATGACAGCCATGTTCACCTGTCGAGTGATTAGCTTTTGCTGCCTGTTGGAGGGGCGACCCTTTTGTATCATGTACATCTGCCCGTGGGGCTGTGGATATTGATCATCTTCCGCCCGTAGTACGGGTTGTATGGCACCTGCGAGGTTTGCGCCTGGAGCAGGCTGTGGTGGTGGTTGCGGTGGCGGCTGTGGCGCCATGAGAGCGGGCACAGCGTTCGGCTGTGGTGCGGGTGCAGGCGTGGGCTGAGCAGGTGCTGGGCCGTACCTTTTGAGTCGTATCATGTAGTCAGTCGCCATTTGGTCGAATTCCCTGCAGTTCCTTAGGGTGTGATTGGAGCGTAGTTTTCCGTCGTCCCCCTTGAAGAGGTGGAATCTGCACCAGTCGTCCATCTTTTCCTCGAATGACCGCTCGGGTTTTGCGTCGCTGCGTTTGCGCCATTCTTGCCTTTTGTAGCTGTCGCTCCGCTGCTCGCGATCTCGACTGTCCCGTCGATCATCCGAGCGTCGATTGCTTCTATCTTGGTCCTCCCGGGTTGTGTGTATCCAGCCGCCATGAACTCGGGTCTGTTATCGTCGTAAGGACGTTTGGAACGTTTGCGCCTGCGATCTTCTCTGTATGAATCTCTGCGGCCTCGACTGCCGCTTTCGTAGTTGTCGCGTGGTGGGGAAGCACGGGATCTGCGTACAGAATCCTCTCCATCTGCCCACTCAGTCGCAACTTTGATGAGGTCAGCCAGGGAGGTTGGCTTTTCACGACCAGTGCCTCTTTGAAGTCCTTCCTGGCGAGACCTTGTATGAAGGCATCCATGGCCCTGTCTTCTGACACTTTGCCAACCGAATTGCGTATTTCGGTCCACCGCCGTATGTATGATCTCAACGACTCGTCTGATCGTTGAGTGCATGCCCTTAATTCTTCGAATGTCTTCGGGCGCTCACATAGAGGCTCGAAGTTTTTGATGAAGTCTCTGCGGAAATCGTCCCACGAGTCGTATGATGATGGAGGGAGCGCCTTGAGCCAGTCGCGGGCAGTTCCTTCGAGCATGAGTCGTATGTACTGCATCGCCGTGGTGTTCGTGCCACGCTGGCATGCCACGGCGAGTCTGTAATCTTCTAGCCACCCGGAAGGTTCTTGGCGACCGTTGTACTTGGGTTGTTCGCCTGTCAACTTGAACCTTTGGGCATCCGCGTCTCACGGATGCGTCGAGTGAAGCACAATGCTCCGCATGGCTCTGGTTCGATCAGAGTATGAATCGCTGCTATAGGATCTTCGAGATCTGCTTCTGCTGGACCTGTGCCGGCGCGTGCTTCTCCTTCCTTCATCCGAGTGGTGGCTGCGACCACTGCGATGATGTGCTGCGTGTCGTGAGTCGACTATGTCGCGATCGCGATTCCTTGCTGGAGTTTTGTCTTCTGGCTGTATAGCCTGTGCCGCTAGAGCTAGCGATTTGAGTTGTTGGCGATGCAGGGCTGCGTTAGGGTCATTCGCCGGAGGTTGCATTGCCTTGAGGTAAGCACCTACGGAGAATAATGCACCCGCAGCAGTTTTGGGCACTGGGATTCCGTTAGCGTCCTCTGTCATGAACGACAGGTTACGGGTGATTGCTACCCTTTCATGTTCTGGAAGGCTTGCCAACCGCGACCTAGGTCGTGGGGTTGGTTGCATTGTGGACCCGAGGGATTGCTCCCTTCTTCGGGCACTCGAGAGGCTGGCTTGCCTTTTGCGCTCTTCGAGCGTCGCTCGGTAGTTTTGCAGTCGAATTGACTCCTGCCAGTTGAAGTACTGGAAGGTCAACATCTCCTCTGGGGTGGAATTTGGTGGCATCATTGTGCACTCCTTTATGACTTTATCTGCTTTTGCTGCCATCTCCTCCGTGATTGTCAAGGTTGTGACCCCATCCGGCATGGTTACCGTGCATGGGAATTGTGCAGGCCTGCGAGCGGCTGCGTCTGCGGATGATTCTGCGGAGAAGGCCACGTAGACCTGATGGGGCGTGACCCGTGGACAGGTGTATGTGCTGTCGATTCCAGTCATGGACTCGACGTCGCCGTCGAGGCTCATGTCAGAGCCAGTATGTTCATCGAGTAGATCTTCGAGGCGAATCTCGTTGTCGATGTGCTCATCGCCTATGCTCATCTCGGTGTTGGCGAACCATTATGGATTTCTGAGTCGAGGTTGGTGTTGGTGAAGATCTCCGAGTCGACGTTGCTGTCGTTATGAATCGCGGGCTCGTAGAAGTCATCGAGGGAGATCCCGCAGTCGAAACTCTCGTCGAGTGGTAGGTTGAAGTCGACGTTGCTTGTGCGGTATGCTGATTCTGCCTCCTCGCCTTGGAGTTCCGTCATCATGAACCTGTCGATCTCGCCGGTCGACATGGTTGTTGCGGGCGAGCAGGCTTCAGGAATCGACGACGGGGCGAGCGCAGTCGACGGAGCCTCGAGTGCGCCCAGCGCCAGTTGTTGCGGATCTGTCGAGTCCTGCGTGCCAAGATTGTTTACGAAAAAATTGAATGCTCCAACAGTTAAACTCAAACCTGATTCAAGGCCGGAAAACGCCTCCTGAAGCTCCGGCGAGTGCGGATTGAAATTCATTGGAAGAGCAGATGCGCTTTTTGCAGGTGAAGCGGGCAGGCTGCCGCTTTTCGAGTGGATCGGCGAGTCGCCGTGTGTCGCCTGGATCGGCGAGTTGCTGTTTGCTGACATGGCCGGCGAGTTGCCGTTTGCAGATGAGATCGGCGAGTTGCCGTTTGCTGGTGTGATCGGCGATTTGCCGTTTGCTGTTGGGACCGGCGAAACTTCGAGTCCAGCGCTATTCTTTCCCACAGACGGCGCCACTTGACGAGGGGTAGACTCATCAAGACCCATGGTTAAGGTCCCTAGGTTATGAATATGGGGGAGAGAACGTGGTAGAGCTGGAAGTATCGTCGGCTGACAAGCAGGGCAAAGATTTTACCCAGGTTCAGGGCCCTCGTGTGGAGGTAACACCCCTACGTCCTGCCTGTCTGTTATTGCTTTGTGAATATGATGGTTACAAGGGTCCCGGCGAGATGTCGATCTCGCTAGGGTTTTGGTGGCTCTGAAAGTACGTGGTCTGGTTCGATGGCCCTCCCAGTCCTTAAATAATAGGCTGGGTCTCGGGTGTTCGTAACCGACTCGATTTACAAGTAAGGAAACTCTAAACCGACTATTGTTTCGCCAAACTTGGAGGATACTCCATCTTCGTGGGCCTCCCTTCATGGGCTTCATGTAGGCTCTGATAGTTGGGCCTAGTCGATACGTGCACCAGGTACCCTCATGGTAGGGTACCTGATAGGCATACCCATGTCACTCTTATATGTTATTATTAACTGATAAACTTTCGGTTCATCAGAAAATAAGAAGGAGGAATGCTATAATATAGCAAAACACATAAAAAACAACAAGAAATTTATGCATGCATGCACCAGCTGCTGAGGATTTTAGTGTTAGATGATGTAATACTATATGCATACGGTACGGAGTAGTACTCCGACCCTATACGTACACAACCTGTATCATGCCACGATGAGGGCTCTTCTCATCTATATAACACGCAACTGAACCCTCTAACGAGGGTATCGTTCCCCGCATAATCTCGACATGGTATCAGAGCACTCCTCTCCGTGACCTAGCTGTCGAACAAGAAAAACACCATCGCCGCCGCCTTTTGGCCGCCGCCGCTGCCATAACCTACAGCCTACATCCCAAATACTGCCGCCGCCGCCGCCCTACAACCTAAACAACCAGATACTGCCGCCGCCACATACAATACGAAAACCACACCAAAACCTAACCAGATACTGCCGCCGCCGTTCTCTAGCCGCCGCCGCCACATACAATACAAAGCCACGACCAAAACCCTGCCACCATGAGCTCGTCATCATCGACCTCATCACTGGCCAATGCCCTGGGATCTCCCCCCACCCAACAACTCACCAGGAGCAACTTTCTCCTGTGGAAAGCCCTCGTGCTCCCTGCGTTCCGTGGAGCGAACGTTATGGGACTGCTAGATGGATCTGATCGGGCACCGCGGAAAACAGTGGAGATTGAAGATTCAGAGAAGAAGAAGACCATCGTTGAGAACCCTGCCTATCTCGCCTGGGTGGCACGTGATCAACATGTCTTGAGGTTTTTGCTCAATTCCTTGTCTCCTGGTATCCTCTCCCACGTCCTTGGCATGGAGTCCACAGCCGAGGCCTGGTCTGTCATTACCTCCATGTTCTCCACTGCATCTCGTACGAAGGTGCAGCATCTGCGTTCTGCTCTCAATGACACTAAGAAAGGCACCCTAACTACGCACCAGTACTTCACCAAGATGAAAGGTTTTGCATCCGAACTAGCTGTTGCAGGCAAACCTCTTGATGATGATGAACTGATTGGCTATCTCCTTCATGGCCTAGACAACTCGTACAATCCTCTTGTGACCGCAGTTGATGGAAATCCAGCCACAACCCTAGATGATCTCTTTGGCATGCTTTCATCCTATGACATGCGCAATGACAACACTGATGAGCCTCCAGATTCTTTTGTCTCTTCTGCTAATGCAGCTAGCCGAGGCCGTGATGGTTGATCTCGCAGCCGTGGTGACTCGCGTGATGGGCGAGATCGTCGTGACGATAGACGAGATCGTCGTGATGATGGACGTGACCGTCGCTATGATGGACGTCGTGACACACGGGATGCTGGATGCCGTGATTGGCGTCGTGATGGGCGCCGCGATGGTGGTGATCGCGGTGGTGACCGCGGTGACCGTGGTGACCATCGTTCTGACCGTCGCCGTGATGATGGAAGCTCAGACCGTCACCGCAATGATGGAAACCAGGGCCACAACAAATCGTACCGTGGCCGTGCTCCTACCCCGTATGTAGATGTCACATGTTAGATCTGCAAGATCCACGGTCACCCTGCTAGTGACTGCTGGTGGCGCTACCAGGATGATTCTGACGATGATGGTATCATGATGACCGTGGTGACCGTGGTGGAAAAGGTGCTCACATTGCTTCCTATGGCGTTGACAAACAGGTACCCTGATACCGGTGCTACAGACCACATCACTGGGGAGTTGAACAAGCTCTCCACTCGCGACAAGTACAAGGGCCGTGACTGCGTCCGCACCACTGATGGTAATGGTATGCACATTAAACACATTGGTCATTCTTATTTGCACACCCCCACATAGTTCATTCCATCTTAAAAATATATTACATGTTCCACATGCCTCTAAAAATCTACTATCTGTTCATAAGCTTACACTTGATAATAATGTCTTTCTGGAATTTCATCATTTCTTCTTTTTGATAAAGCACCAAGTCACACGAAGAACTCTGTTTAAGGGCCCCTGTCATGGTGGTCTCTATACCTTGGTGCCTATTCCAGATGAGTCATCCAAGCACGCCTTCGTCACAATAAAGCCATCGTCTTCCACATGGCATCGCCGTTTAGGACATCCTTCATCATTTGTGGTTCAGCAGATTCTTAAGAAAAACAATCTCTCTCATTCCCCTGAAATAAATCCATATGTATGTGATGCCTGTCAACTAGCTAAGAGCCATCAATTACCATATCCTGTCTCCACCAGTGTTTCTACTGTTCCCATGGAGCAAGTTTTCTCTGATGTATGGGGTCCTGCTCCTCTTTCTGTTGGCAAACATTCATATTATGTAAGCTTTATCGATGATTTTAGTAAATTCACATGGATATATTTGCTTAAAAAGCGTTCTGATGTTTATCAAGTTTTCCTCAATTTTCAACAATTGGTTGAACGCAAGTTTGGTAGGAAAATAATTACTATGCAAACTGATTGGGGGGGGGGGGGGGAGAGTATGAAAAGCTCAATGGATTTTTTCAAAAAGTTGGTATCACCCATCATGTTTCTTGCCCCCATGCTCACCAACAAAATGGGTCTGCTGAACGAAAACATCGTCATATCATTGAGGTTGGTTTTGCCTTGCTTGCTAATGCCTCTATGCCTCTCAAATTTTGGGATGAAGCTTTTCTTACCGCCACGTTTCTTATAAACTTGCTTCCTAGCAAAGTTATCAATTATGAAACTCCCACCGAACGTCTTCTTCATGTGCAACCAAATTATGATGCTCTTCGCACTTTTGGCTGTGCGTGTTGGCCTAATCTTCGCCCTTATAACAAGCACAAACTCGCTTTCCGCTCAAAACGATGTGTTTTCCTTGGATATAGTCCTCTCCACAAAGGTGTTAAATGCCTAGATGTTGCCACTGGCCGTGTTTATATATCTGGAGATGTTGTGTTTGATGAGAATGTTTTTCCCTATGCATCCTTACACTCCAATGCGGGTGCCCGTCTTCGACGTGAAATTCTTCTTCTACCATCATCATCATCTTCTCATGTGGGTGTGTCAAATAACAATGATTCTGTGTCTCCTATTGTGCCTGTTACTAATGTGCATCAGGACAGTGAAGCTGTAGAAGAAAATCTGGATGAAAATGGTGAAGAAAATGGCCCAGAAACGCCACCTGAATCAAGTTCAGAAGAAGACGAAGGCTCTAAACACGAGGCTGATTCGGCTGGATATTCTTCTGGCGCGCACGATCCTGAGGCAGAACATTCTCCTGCTGTCTCCAACCTGCTGGATCCCGAGGCAATGAATGATTCGCATGCATCCCCTCCCGCTTCGCCGTCTCACGTATCACGTCGCGCGTCTACCAGCTCACCTGGCGAGCATGTGCCGAGCCCCGCTCAGGCAGGATCTTCTGAGGCTGCTCCTTCTTCAGCGCCACACACCGACGACCACACTGGATCAGCTGCGACTGAATCCTCTGATGCTGCTGATTCCAGCATGGACGGCTCAGATAATGATGCTCCTTCTTCACCTGAGGTTCCCTCTTCACCTGATAATGATGCTCCTTCTTCACCTGAGGCTGCTACCCTCCAGCTCCACAGCCTCGGACTCGGTTACAGAAAGGCATTCGTCAACCAAAAGATTACAATGATGGCACAATATGGTATGGTCATCAACCAAGAATTTATAATGCAAATTCTGCTAATATTTCTCGGTATGGTATGCTCACCTCTACAGGAGAACCTCGTTCGCTGTCTGAGGCTCTAGATGACACCAAGTGGAAACAGGCTATGCAAGATGAGTATGATGCATTACTTCAAAACAAGACGTGGCACCTTGTCCCTCCAAGTACAACAAGAAATGTTATTGATTGTAAGTGAGTGTATAGAATTAAGAAAAATGCAGATGGTACTATTGACAGATATAAAGCCCGACTTGTTGCAAAGGGATTCAAGAAAAGGTATGGCATAGATTATGAAGATACCTTCAGCCCTGTTGTTAAAATTGCAACTATTCGTACAGTTCTGGCACTTTCAGTTTCTCGTGGTTGGAGTTTACGACAGCTAGATGTCAAGAACGCGTTTTTGCATGGTGTTCTGGAAGAGGCGGTGTACATGAAACAACCCCCAGGTTTGAACATCCTCAGACTCCGGCATATATTTGCAAACTTGACAAGGCTCTATATGGTTTAAAACAAGCACCTAGAGCATGGTATTCCAGATTAAGCTCCAGGCTGTGTACTCTTGGTTTCATCCCTTCCAAGGCCGCCACATCTCTGTTTCTGTACCATCGGTCAGGTATCCTTGTCTATGTTCTCATTTATGTTGATGATATCATCGGTCAGGTATCCTTGTCTATGTTCTCATTTATGTTGATGATATCATTGTTACTAGTTCCTCTGCAAATCCTGTGTTTTCTGCTCGGACAAAACATATTGAGATTGATTTTCATTTTGTATGAGAGAGAGTTGCTAGCAATAGTTTAGATATTAGATTCATTTCTAGCAAAGATCAAATTGCAGATGGCTTTACAAAAGTTCTTCCGGTCAAGAATCTAAATGAGTTTAGGTGTAATCTTAACCTTTCCAAGGTTTAGATTAAGGGGGGCTGTTAGATGATGTAATACTGTATGCATACGGTACGGAATAGTACTCTGGCCCTATACGTACACAACCTGTATCATGCCACGATGAGGGCTCTTCTCATCTATATAACATGCAACCGAACCCTCTAACGAGGGTATCGTTCCCCGCATAATCTCGACAGGAAGATGAAAATTGGAAAGACTAGAAATCAGCAAAAGTATAACTATAACTTGGTTAATTATTTGCCTCTTACATTGTGCATGGGTAGCAAAGTACACGATAAGAAGCGTCAGTAGAACGGCTTGTGCATGGACATGGGCTTTGTGCTTTTCCATGCAGACTATGCTATGCAAATTTGTCTCGTGCCCAAGGTGTGAGAAAAATTATGTACGAAGATCGAAACTACCCGATGCTATGCTGTATCAATCCACACATCGTCTGTATATATAAGCATTCCTAAAATATAACTAGCAAGATGACATTTATTTCAAGGAATATGGTCTCATTAGAGTAGCGATTGCCTATTATTACTATGTTAAGTTATCCCTATATTTAGAAAATGTTCCAACTGTAGTAGCCAAAATCGGGAGTGGAAAATATAATTGGATTAATCTGTCAATCTCCACCTATTATATAGCATATCTTAAAGTGTCGGTGAAAGCATATCTAAAAAAATTATATTGTCAGGTCTGTACATTTTGCTTTGATCATGTTCATGGCTAGTGGGTCAAAATGAACTTTACGAATTATTGAGTGAAATCAGGATAGTGTACTCTGCTTCTTAAGTTCTTTTGCTCTGTTTTGCACTGGCAAGGAGCATTCAACGCTGGCCCAGCCCATCAACACGTCGTTGGAGCATGAAATCAGGCAGTTGACAGCACAGGCGGCGACCTAGCCAACAAGACGGCATTTTTTTTAGATCATCTTATTTTGCGCATAACGCGACACATTATTACGCTCCGCTTGCGACGTCATGTGGGCCAGGCCCATAATGTTCATTCGGTACTCTTTGCTCTAAGTATACATTTTGCTTTTATTTTATTTTATGTTTTGGACCTATTTGATCGGTTTTTTCGTTTGAACGCCCATTGCGGAAAATTCCTTATTGGCTTACTTCTGCCTCCTGTAGGAGTCTACGCCGTGTCTCAGTTCCAGTGTGGCTGATCATCCTCTCGGACCAGCTACTAATCATCGTATTCTGAATTTTCGTATGGTGTGGCGGGCAGCTTTCTGAAGTCACTTACATGAGAAAGCAGGCGTCACAATGTTATAAAGACATACTCACGTACTACTACCTCCGCTTTTAAATATAATATGTTTTAATTTTTTTCTAATTTAGATGTATCAAGTAAAGTGAACACGCGCCACGGCAATTCACAAAGTAGACTGAACACGTGTCTCGACAATTTTTTTCTAATTCAGATGTACCAGCTTTCCTATGGCCGGGTATCTTGACTGGTGCCAGCCAAGACATGATCAGCCGACTTAAGAGATTGCAACCTGATGGCCATAACATTGGTGAAATTTGTTCCAAAACTGTGAACTAGACTGAAAGAAGGAAATTTAGTAGGCCAAGCAGCACCTTGAATTTTTGTGGTAGAACAGGCAGAGCAGTGGTGAGAATTTAGAGCCCATGGTGGCCAGCAGCCTCATGCTGGTGAACTGCATGCTTTCATAACCTGATGAGAGGAAACTAGATGGCAGCATACTCGATTTCTTTTTCTTGGTGGCGAGACGACTAGCTAGGAGACTCGATCGCGATGTCGGCTCACCATCACCCATGCTACCACTCAGCCACTAGCGTCTAGCGCCCTTGACTGACCAGAGAAATGTAGAGCATGCATGCTTCAACTTGGCTTTAACGAGCTACTAGCATACCAGCTTTCCGAGCGCCGTCTATCTTGTTAGAATATGAGAAGTTTGACAGAACTTTAACTTCTGCAGGCTTTGCCATTAATGAGTCTGATAGGTGTGTATATTATCGCCATGGTGGGGGCGATAGTGTTATATTATGCTTGTATGTTGATGACATACTTATTTTAGGTACAAGCATGATAGTGATAAATGAAGTCAAGTCTTTTCTGTCAAAGAGCTTTGATATGAAAGATCTGTGACAAGCTGATGTGATCCTGAACATTAAGTTGATTAGGGATGAGAGTGGGATTACGTTAACGCAATCACACTATGTTGAGAAGGTCTTGATCCGCTTTGGTTATATGGACAGCAAGCCTTCTCCAACACCCTATGATCCCAGTGTGACACTCAGAAAGAAAAAGAACGAAACGAGAGATCAATTAAGATACTCTCAAGTGATCGGTTCACTCATGTACCTTGCCAGCGCGACGAGACCTGACATCTCTTTTGCTGTGAGCAAATTGAGAAGGTTCATGTCTAACCCGGGTATTGATCATTGGCATGCACTTGAAAGGGTCATGCGCTATTGAACAGTACAATGAGTTATGGGATTCACTATTCAGGGCACCCTTCGGTGCTTGAGGGATACTGTGATGCGAACTGGATCTCAGATGTTGATGAGCTCTACACCACAAGTGGATATGTGTTTATCCTTGGAGGTGGCGCAGTGTCATGGAGGTCTTGCAAACAGACCATTTTGACGAGGTCAACCATGGAAGCAGAACTTGCTGCTTTAGATACAGCTTCTGTTGAGCCAGAATGGCTGCGTGAGCTCTTGATGGACTTGCCGGTGGTTGAGAAACCATTACCGGCCATCCTTATGAACTGTGACAACCAAACGGTTATTACGAAAGTGAACAGTGCTAAGGATAATGCGAAGTCATCAAGACACGTCAAGAGACGCTTGAAGTCTGTCAGGAAAATGAGAAACTCCGGAGTAATAACTGTTAGTTATATTCAAACAGACAAAAACCTGGCAGATCCCTTTACGAAGGGACTATCACGTAATGTGATAGATAGTGCATCGAGGGAGATGGGGTTGAGACCCGTGAGCGTTACACCATAGTGGTAACCCAACCTATGTGATCGGAGATCCCGTGAATTAGGACCTGGGAAGAACAAGCTAGTGGTTTAACTGAGGAGAGTTAGTTTGTAACCCTCTCCGTGGGAAGATGCATAACTCTCACATTATGTAAGGCAGGTTGGCAATATGACTTAATGTGTTTTGTTGGCTATTCGTAACAAAGGTGCTATCCTACAGAGCGATCTTGAAAGAACACACCTATATGAGTCCGACTGTTAAACGTCGCAGTCTATGAGATTTGGTGATCTCTAGTAAGCTCATGAAGAGACCAGGGAGTATGACGCATATGCTCCACCCGCGGGGTAAGCTACAGGCAGCCATGTACTGGTTATGAATTTGAGTGAATTCTACTGGCACCAAACTTGCAATTCAAGGTTCGTCATTGTTCAAGTTGCTAGTAGATAGCTTGAAGCTCTAGGCAGAAGTTCAACTTAACAGTCTCTGCTGAAACACTGGTATATAAACAAGAAACGAGGTTTGGCAAAATCTCTAAATGGGAATTTGAGATCTGGTGGGGGATTGTTAGAATATGGGCCCATTTATGGGCAGCCCGTATAAGTAATTTCAGAAAAATCTCAAATCCCATTTTTGTGACCCATTTTTGTGGCAGCACACATGGGAGTGGAGTGGGAGCTAAAGTTTAGTCCCACATTGCTAGTGGGAGGAGAGTTGCACCAACTTATATAGTGGAGTGTTGTGCTACTTGGTGTGCTTGTGAGAATAGAAGGCTCTCTCCCGCGCGCTCCTCCTCCTCCTCCGCCGCCGCTCGCACGCATCGCATCACACCGCACCGCACCGTCCGTCTCGTCACGACGCGCCACGGGTTGCGGGAATCTCGCCGAGCCGAGCTTTATTTTTGCAGTCCGGGAAAAATGGTTTGGACGGACGCATCACAGTTAGTCGGTTCGGGTCGCTCCCGGATCGTGGGCTACTGTAACGACCCAAAACGTGCGCGACGTGGACTTGGCCCACGGTGTACGTGTTAGGGTTTCCCGAACCGCACTATATATTACCGTGCACTGCGTGCGCCGTCATATCGAACCAATCTAGGTTTTGCCAATCTCGCGCCTTGCGCCGCCACCGTAGTCTACTCCATCCCGTGCACCGGCGAACGGGACAGCAGGTCTCCGGAACCGCTCGTCCTTGTGATCCTGTACGGGAGAGGGCGAATAAGGTTTTTGGGAAGCGCTCCGCGCGACTGCTTTCAAGTTCTTCATCACGGCTCGACTTCCTGGACGATCTCCGGGTCCGCGGGCGACTCGTCTCCAACGTCGTCTTCTTCGGCTGCGACCGTCGCCGCTCAAGCTGCTCCAACGACTACTTCATCTACAATCGTTCGGTACGTTGTCACGTTTCGATGGCTGTGTTCGTAGATGTCTGCTGCTGTTCATGTTAATTAATACGTCTAGTATTTTCGAGTTTAACATGTTAGTAGCTGTTGCGATCATGTTTACTATTCTGGAATTAATCATGGAAATTATGCCTAATATCCAACAATCCAAAAACCTTATTTTGTTATAGGCAATTTCCTGAGTTAAACATGGGACATCTATCTGATGCGCTGAGGCCGGACAAGTTTACCGGTGTGGACTTTAAGAGATGGCAGTACAAGACCACACTGTGGTTGCGATCTCTGAAAGTGTTCGAGGCTAGTGAGGGTTTACCTGAAGGAACTATATCTGACGAGGATCAGAACAAGTTCAAGGAAACCAATACTGCCTTTGTGGGACTCGTTCTGAGTGCTCTTAGCAACAAGCTGTTTGATGTGTACATGCACATTACAGATGCCAAAGAGCTCTGGGAGGCACTGAACGCTAAGTTCGGTGTAGCAGATGCTGGCAGTGAACTGTACATCATGGAGAGCTTCCATGACTTCAGGATGGCTAACAACCGTTCTGTAGTCGAACAGGCTCATGAGATACAGTGCATTGCTAAGGAGCTTGAGCACGCTAAGTGTGCCTTACCTGACAAGTTTGTGGCTGGATGCATTATTGCAAAGTTGCCCTCTTCATGGAGGAACTTCGCCACAACTCTCAAACACAAGAGACAGGAGATATCGGTTGAAAACCTGATAGCGTCTCTTGATGTTGAGGAGAAGGCTCGGGCTAAGGACACTGCTGAGAGAGGTGGTGAAGGTCAGTCTAGCGCCAACATGGTGCAGAAAACTTTCACCACGGCAAGAGCAAGGCAAGAGCAAGCTTCCTTCAACATGCCTACCAAGACTACTTCTTTCAAGAAGAAGAAGAAGCTGAACAAATCTGAGCTAAAGTGCTACACTTGTGGAGAGCCCGGACACTTCTCTGTGGACTGCCCAGATCGTGCAGACAAGAAAGGGAAGCCAAAGCATGTCAACGTCGTGACCGCTAGCAATGCTGATGGGTACGGTAATTTACCGATTGTGCTTTCAGTATTTCAATCTCCATGTTGGTGGATTGATACGGGTGCTAATGTTCATGTATGTGCTGACATCTCTATGTTCACTTCTTATCAGGTCGCAGATTCAAGCGTCTTAATGGGGAATGGATCACATGCTTCTGTTCGTGGTGTTGGCACGGTAGATCTGAAGTTTACTTCGGGGAAGATCGTGCAGCTGAGGAACGTGCAGCATGTCCCTACTATGAACAAGAATCTCGTTAGCGGCTCCCTTCTATGCAGAGATGGGTTTAAATTAGTCTTGGAGTCCAATAAAGTAGTTGTGTCAAAGTTTGGACAATTTATTGGTAAAGGGTATGAGTGCGGAGGCTTGTTCCGCTTTTCATTATCGGATTTTTGTAATAAGTCAGTAAACCATATTTGTGGCAGTGTGGATTCGGATGCTAATGTTGGCACTCTCGTTTATGTCATGTTAATTTTGGTTTAATGAGTAGACTTTCCAGTTTGAGTTTAATTCCTACTTTCACCATTGCCAAAGGTTCTAAGTGCCATAGCTGTGTGCAATCTAAGCAACCTCGAAAGCCTCACAAGGCAGCCGAGGAGAGAAACTTGGCACCTCTAGAACTCGTACATTCGGATCTATGTGAGATGAATGGCGTGTTGACAAAAGGTGATAAGAGATATTTCATGACTTTAATCGATGATGCTACTAGGTTCTGTTATGTATATTTGTTGCACACTAAAGATGAAGCTTTAGACTACTTTAAAATCTATAAAGCTGAAGTAGAAAATCAATTAGAGAGAAAGATCAAACGTCTTAGGTCAGATCGTGGTGGCGAGTATTTCTCCAACGTATTTGATGAATTCTGTGAGGAACATGGTATTATTCATGAGAGGACGCCTCCCTATTCCCCAATCAAACGGGGTTGCCGAGAGGAAAAACCGCACGCTGACCGACTTGGTGAACGCCATGTTGGACACTGCTGGTTTATCTAAGGCATGGTGGGGGAGGCTTTGTTGACTTCGTGTCATGTCCTGAATAGAGTTCCTAACAAGGATAAAGAGAAGACACCTTACGAGGAGTGGTCTGGGAGAAAACCATCACTTTCTTATTTTCGTACTTGGGGATGTTTGGCGAAAGTCAATGTTCCAATTCCTAAGAAACGAAAACTTGGACCGAAGACAGTGGATTGTGTCTTTCTAGGTTATGCTCAGCGGAGCATTTGCTATAGATTTTTAGTGGTTAAATCTGAGATACCTGATATGCATGTTGATACTATTTTGGAATCTCGTGATGCAACATTTTTTGAGAACATGTTTCCTATGAAGGATATGCATAGCATTGCTAGAATTTCTTCTGAGATATTTGCTGAACCTAGTACATCTGTTGATCATTCTGAACAACCACATGTTGAGGAAGTCCTTGAGAAGGATGACAATGAATCAGCTCCCAAGAGGAGCAAGAGACAGAGGACTGAAAAATCCTTTGGTGATGATTTCATTGTGTACCTTGTGGACAATACTCCCACGTCCATTGCAGAGGCATTTGCATCTCCTGATGCTGATGACTGGAAAGAAGCTGTCCATAATGAGATGGACTCGATTCTTTCTAATGGAACTTGGGAATTATCTGAACGACCCTACGGCTGCAAACCTGTGGGTTGTAAGTGGGTGTTCAAGAAGAAGCTAAGGCCTGATGGTACTATTGAGAAGTACAAGGCACGGCTTGTAGCCAAGGGCTACACCCAGCGTGAAGGCGAAGATTACTTTGACACCTATTCACCTGTTGCTCGACTCACCACCATTCGTGTACTACTTTCCCTGGCTGCCTCCTATATCTTTCGTTCATCAAATGGACGTAAAGACAGCTTTCCTTAACGGAGAGTTGGAAGAGGAAATCTATATGGATCAGCCTGATGGGTTTGTAGTAAAAGGTGAAGAGAGAAAGGTGTGCAAATTGTTAAAATCTTTGTATGGGCTGAAGCAAGCACCTAAGCAATGGCATGAGAAGTTTGACAGAACTTTAACTTCTGCAGGCTTTGCCATTAATGAGGCTGATAGGTGTGTATATTATCGCCATGGTGGGGGCGATAGTGTTATATTATGCTTGTATGTTGATGACATACTTATTTTCGGTACAAGCATGATAGTGATAAATGAGGTCAAGTCTTTTCTGTCAAAGAGCTTTGATATGAAAGATCTGGGACAAGCTGATGTGATCCTGAACATTAAGTTGATTAGGGATGAGAGTGGGATTACGTTAACGCAATCACACTATGTTGAGAAGGTCTTGAGCCGCTTTGGTTATATAGACAGCAAGCCTTCTCCAACACCCTATGATCCCAGTGTGACACTCAGAAAGAACAAAAGGAAACGAGAGATCAATTAAGATACTCTCAAGTGATCGGTTCACTCATGTACCTTGCGAGCGCGACGAGACCTGACATCTCTTTTGCTGTGAGCAATTGAGCAGGTTCATGTCTAACCCGGGTATTGATCATTGGCATGCACTTGAAAGGGTCATGCGCTATCTGAACGGTACAATGAGTTATGGGATTCACTATTCAGGGCACCCTGCGGTGCTTGAGGGATACTGTGATGCGAACTGGATCTCAGATGTTGATGAGCTCTACGCCACAAGTGGATATGCATTTATTCTTGGAGGTGGCGCAGTGTCATGGAGGTCTTGCAAACAGACCATTTTGACGAGGTCAACCATGGAAGCAGAACTTGCTGCTTTAGATACAGCTTCTGTTGAGGCAGAATGGCTGCGTGAGCTCTTGATGGACTTGCCGGTGGTTGAGAAACCATTACCGGCCATCCTTATGAACTGTGACAACCAAACGGTTATTACGAAAGTGAACAGTGCTAAGGATAATGCGAAGTCATCAAGACACGTCAAGAGACGCTTGAAGTCTGTCAGGAAAATGAGAAACTCCGGAGTAATAACTGTTAGTTATATTCAAACAGACAAAAACCTGGCAGATCCCTTTACGAAGGGACTATCACGTAATGTGATAGATAGTGCATCGAGGGAGATGGGGTTGAGACCCGTGAGCGTTACACCATAGTGGTAACCCAACCTATGTGATCGGAGATCCCGTGAATTAGGACCTGGGAAGAACAAGCTAGTGGTTTAACTGAGGAGAGTTATTTTGTAACCCTCTCCGTGGGAAGATGCATAACTCTCACATTCTGTAAGGCAGGTTGGCAATATGCCTTAATGTGTTTCTGTTGGCTATTCGTAGCAAAGGTGCTATCCTACAGAGCGACCTTGAAAGAACACACCTATATGAGTCCGACTGTTAAACGTCGCAGTCTATGAGATTTGGGTGATCTCTAGTAAGCTCATGAAGAGACCAGGGAGTATGACGCATATGCTCCACCCGCGGGGTAGGCTACTGGCAGCCACGTACTGGTTATGACTTTGAGTGAAGTCTATTGGCACCAAACTTGCAATTCAAGGTTCGTCCATTGTTCAAGTTGCTGGTAGATGTAGCTTGAAGCTCTAGGCGGAAGTTCAACTTAACAGTCTCTGCTGAAACACTGGTATATAAACAAGAAACGAGGTTTGGCAAAATCTCTAAATGGGAATTTGAGATCTGGTGGGGGATTGTTAGAATTGGGCCCATTTATGGGCAGCCCAATAAGCAATTTCAGAAAAATCTCAAAAGCCCATTTTTGTGGCAGCACACATGGGAGTGGAGTGGGAGCTAAAGTTTAGTCCACATTGCTAGTTGGAGGAGAGTTGCACCAACTTATATAGTGGAGTGTTGTGCTACTTGGTGTGCTTGTGAGAACAGAAGGCTCTCTCGCGCGCTCCTGCTCCTCCGCCGCCGCTCGCACGCACGCATCGCATCGCATCGCACCGCACCGCCCGTCTCGTCACGACGCGCCGCGCCGCGGGTTGCGGGAATCTCGCCGAGCCGAGCTTTATTTTTGCAGTCCGGAAAAAATGGTTTGGACGGACGCGTCACAGTTAGTCGGTTCGGGTCGCTCCCGGATCGTGGGCTACTGTAACCGACCCAAAACGTGCGCGACGTGGACTTGGCCCACGGTGTACGTGTTAGGGTTTCCCGAACTGCACTATATATTGCCGTGCACTGCGTGCGCCGTCATATCGAACCACTCTAGGTTGTGCCAATCTCGCACTTTGCGCCGCCACCGTAGTCTATTCCATCCCGTGCGCCGGTGTGCACCGGCGAACGGGACAGCAGGTATCCGGAACCGCTCGCCCTTGTGATCCTGTACGGGAGAGGGCGAATAAGGTTTTTGGGAAGCGCTCCGCGCGACTGCTTTCAAATTCTTCATCACGGCTCGACTTTCTGGACGATCTCCGGGGCCGCGGGCTACTCGTCTCCAACGTCGTCTTCTTCGGGCTGCGACCGTCGCCGCTCAAGCTGCTCCAACGACTATTTCATCTACAATCGTTCGTTACGTTTGTCGCGTTTCGATGGCTGTGTTCGTATATGTCATGCTGTTGTTCATGTTAATTAATGCGTCTAATATTTTTGATTTTAACATGTTAGTAGCTATTGCGATCATGTTTACTATTCTGGAATTAATCATGAAAATTATGCCTAATATTCCAACATATCTTGACCGGTGCAAGCCAAGATACGAAGCCGACGACACTTATCCTGACATATATACGCTGCATGCACACAGTTTAGTATTCTCTTCACACTCCACCATGCTCTAGGCTATCACTTATTAGCAACCCGTGATTAATCAACAGTTAATTCTCCCACCGTGGACTGGGGTCGACGACTCCCCATGTCTATAAGTAGGGACGGACATTGGGCAGGCAGGATATACAAACACAGCTCAAAGCAATATTCCTTCAGCTAGCTAGCTTGCCACATACGAATACACGATACGAGATGGCGTCGTCCCTGTCCAGAGCTGCCCGTCTCATTGTGTTGGCCGCCTTGCTGGCCCTCTGCGCGGCGATCACCGGCTGCCATGGAGCCGCCGGCCACGACATCGGCGGTTAGTTTGTTACTGTAGTATGGAGTACTCTCTCCCATCAAAAACAAGTGTCATAGTTTGAAGTAGCGTTAGTTTCAAAACAGTGACACATGTTATGGATCGGGGAGAGTAACACAAGGTTCTTCCTCTTCCTAGTTGAATTCCATTAGTAATTAACCATGCTTGTGTTTCCTTTCCAGGTCGACGAGGATTGATCGGCTTCCCTAAGATCCCAGGGATCCCACGTCGTCCCACTACACCCATCCCTAAGATCCCACGTCCCCGTACACCCATCCCTAAACGTCGAGGCCATTATGCCCCGCCCCCTCCCTCAACCAACTGAGCTGGGATTGAAGGAAGGAAGGATGGACTTGATGCCTGCAACTATGCAAGCTAACAAGTGACGGCGCCGTCCTCCCTCTCCGATCCCTCAAGAAAAAACAACGATGTGGGCCTCAAAGCTAATATTTATTTATATACAATGTATGATGTAGTTGGTATTCTCGATAAATACCTTGTTTGGAATTAAATTTACTAATGTATTACATTAGTCTAGTGCTGCCACTATATGTACGGGGTTCTGAATGTATGGTTCTCTGTTCCGAATAATAAATAACGATGCCCGTCTGTGGAAGTGTGGATGCATTGTGTTGTGTTAAGCTAGCCTTGCTACGTTATAATCGATTCAAAAAACTATATTATCCCTCAATGGACCAGCATACAAGCGGTGGAGAAAGATCGGATTGTGGTCTACATGTTCCCTTCAGGGTTGCTTATGTGAAACTCAACGTCTTTATTGTAATTTCCTTGACATTGTCACTTTAGATCATCATTATTTACATTTAATCACTCCGGCTCATGTAATCTCGATTTTGGATAAACTATCTGTGTTCAATCTCAGAGATAATCATACGTGTTCCTTGTGGAATTTCACGTACACAAACAAAGCCGTAAGTGGATTCTACTCGTTATGGTTTTTCTTGCTGGCGAGATGGCTAGATCGGGATGTCGGCTCACCCATCACGCATGTTACCACTCGGCCACTAGCTCGCCATTGACTGACAGGAGAAATGTGAGCATGCATGTATGCTTCAACTTGCTAAATTGCTACTTTTTTTTATACAAGGGGTGGTATACTAGCTACTACTACTAAGACCAGCCATACCGTGGTATTGGTTCAATCTGACAAAGGTTCATATTGTTGCTACACTGTGATGAATCGTGTGTAGGTCCCAATTTTACATGAATGCATGCCTTAGTTTCGTGCGCTCACGGCTATCTCTCTCGTCTACATGCTCCGTGACATATGGGGGAAAGCCACATATCCTTTGCTTGATCAAATGAAGATGGAAGTGGATGGCCCCTCCGTGTCAGCTAGGTCGACGAGCTCCTTATTAGAAGGATGTTTCTTCCTTGTTGTTCCCTGTCCCCTAGTCTTTGGGTGTAGTTGTGTTCTTGAGCTCTCCCCTGCTCTTCTTTGAGGTCGAGATGTTGTTCTCTTTCTCATTTCTCTTTAATTTTTTTAGTCATTTATAGTCCTTTACTTCTCTTAATGAAATGAAAACAGCACCGGCGCTTCTTTTCGTGAAACAAAATTACAACATGCACTCCATGCCACATGGTGAAGAGATCGATTGGATCTGATGGTTCAGGCGGTGGGTTTGAGACCCAAGTTGGAAACCAGCCAAGCCTAACCCCTAGGCGCGCGGGTGGATTCTGCCGTAATAGCTGCCTTCTTTTTGGGCACCAGAAAAACATCTGCCATAGTAGTGCCCTAAAACCAGTGCCCCAAAAATAGATTAGATGATAATAGTGAGGGACGAAAGCGCATCTGACGGTCACCGTGCACTGAGCTCGATTTTAACCGCCCCGATCGCGGAGGCCCTGGAAAACGGGAGAGCGCGGGGCAGGCCGTTAGGCCCGGACGGAAGCTGGGCGATGCATCCAAATTCGGCGGAGCGAGCCCACACAAAGGAATAGAGGATCAAATCGGGCTCCGGTTGGTAACTCAGGAACATGCAGTGCGGGGGAGCTCCTATTCCGCGCCTGTAGCACTGGTTACGCAACGTACGCGTACCCCCGCTACACTGTGGTGTTCGTGTTTGGGCCCGGCCCATGTACGTTTGCTGGACGCTTCACTGCTTCCGTGCGAACGAAATTTTTGGTACGCTTGATTCCGACTATAAGCTAGCTTGCATGCTTTACAGCTTTAGTAGTTATTACGAGTAGTCGAGTAGCTCCAGTTTGTCAAATCTGAACAGTTTTAAAACTCTGAAACATTTCGAAAATCTGAATATTTTAAATTTGAACGTTTTTCTAATATGAAAAATGGTTCATGAATTTGAAATATGAGAAAAAAATTGAAATAAAAAAGTTCCCAGATTTAAATAATGGTCATAATTTTTTTTAAATCATGAATTTCAAAAACAGTTCATGATTTTGAAAATGGTTCATGAATTTGAAAATGGTTAGTGAATTTAAAATTCTCTGAATTTCAAAAAAGTTCATGAATTTGAAAAATGGTTCATTAATTTGAAAACGGTTCATGAATTTGAAAATGGTTCGTGAATTAATTTAGAATTTCTTTAATTTCAAGAAAGTTCATGAATTTGAAAAATGGTTCACGAATTTTAACAAAAATGTTCATGAACCATTTTCAAAATCTGAACAGTTTTTACAATTTGAACTTCTTTCAAAATCATGAACCATTTTGAAAATCTGATTTTTTTTAAAAAAAATTACACTTTTCAAAATCATGAACCATTTTCAAAAATATGGAAATAAAAAAACAAAACCTGAAAAACAAAACAGAAAACACAAACAGGAAAAGGAAATGAACATTTTTTTCAACCATGAACCATTTTGAAAATCTGGAATTTTTTTTAAAAACCTGGAACGAAATAGAAAAGCCAACAGGAAAAAGGACAAAACCAAAAAAACCAGGAAAACCGGCTGGAAGCTTACAGAATGTTCCCAAAACTGGCCAGGACGCTACGTGGGCCGGCCCAGTGTAGATCCTATCGCTTCATAAGCATGGGTGTTTCCCTGCTAACCTGTGCTACGAGCGTAGAATAGGATTTGCCGCAGTGCGGCGTGATCTTGTTGGGTCGACGGAGCACGGTGTTATGCGCCTTGAGCCCGGACACATCGACCGTCTCCTTGGCCAAATAGAACTGCGCGGACCATGGGCCCGGCGCTCCAAACATCGTCGACGGTAATCCAACACTATTTCAACAGGAGGTTGATCTTTCTGTTTAGTCCAGCAATGAAATGCAGGTGTCTGCCTAAGTTTTTTTTCCTCTATTGATCAAAATTATTGTACTTGTCCTTTCTCTGCATAAGTGAGAGAAGGTTCATGACGCATTGTATTTCATGCATGTTCAAGAGTGTAATGATTTTACTGACTTCGTTGCTACACCCTGATTTTAACATCTGTAATTTTTCCGCACATAGTATAGATAGAGAACAATCATGTGAAATGCTAATCATCGATATATCTTAGGCACTGGATTATCACCTATGACATGTAATTTCTTGTTGCTTAGGTGACATTGGAAAGATGTAGATAGATGCAGCCTTGTTATTAAAAAGCTAAAATGAGTATTTCATTTTTGTATTAGGCTGCTAATAAGCTGAAGGGATTTTCTGTGTCAATCCAATGATTTAACTCCTGGAATGGCCATTTACACTACATATGTTACGTAATTAAATTATACATCAAACGGAATTACGTAATTAAATTACATAATTCATGTGATAGATGCTTACTCCACTAATCATTCATGTGTTACGTACTTAAATTACAACGCCGAGTTATAATTAAATAACACCCATAAATTATACATCGAACAGAATAAATATATAATTTGGATGACATGGATTAGTATGGGGCCTTGCTCCATAGCAAGTTGCCTGGAGAGAATTCCTTATTTGACACTCCCTTAAAATCAGCTTCCTTATTTGGCCCTGGTAAAAAAAAATCTTCCCTATTTGACATCTAAATTTAATTTTCTTCCCTATATGACATTCTAGTGCAATTTGTTCACGAACGGTGTTAAATAGAGGCATGAAAAGACTTTTTTACCCCTGATGCATAATGTGACCAGAAATCATTTCAACATTTAGGCCTCCGATTTTTATTCAAAAAATAAAAAAATTGAGCAGAACTTCCCCTATTTTTGGATGCCATGTTCCCTTCAGAAAAACTGAAACACCTCGTGACTGACAACGAGCGTGCACTTGTTCGATCGACCTTTCAGCCTTGCAGAATCGCAGGCAACAACGACCAAACCGATCGATCAAATGGAAACAGTTTTGCGGTTTGTACAAAAAGTATCGAATCGATTCAATGCGGTAATTCGCACGGAGGAGCCGCTAGCTAAGCTAGGCCGACCTGTGCTACTCGATCGGCGCTGGTCGTGTCGAGCGCGAGCCAGGCGCGCGTTTCGGCGGCGACTATGGCGCGGTGGTGCTCGGCGGCGACAATGGCGTGGTAGCAGGCGAGCAGTTCCTCCGTGTCCGCCGACTCCTTCACTACCACGAGGCTCTCGCGCAGGCTGCAGCCACCGCCTCCGACGCCACGATGCCACCGCCGCCGACGCCACGATGCCACGAGGCTTGCCGCAGCCACCGCCGACGCCGCCGACGCTACGAGGCGGTAGCAGGCGAGCAGTTCCTGTACGGGACTTTCTTTTTCTATATCGGGACGGAAGGGTGTTTTAGTCCAACATTGAAAACGTTGACGGAAGAACTAACGGTAGTGTCATATGAGGCACAAAGTTTACACAATGTGTCAAATAGGGAACAAAAGTTTTCGCGGATTTTAAGGTAGTGTCAAATAAAGAATTCTCTCTTATTGTTTAGACTGATTGTTCTCAGCTAGTTGCTGCTATTAGGGTTAATTCACAAGATAGATCACCCCTGGTGCATTTAATTTCTGAACTTAAATTACTTTCTAGTCATGAGAGAGTTTGTGATCGATATTGTAAAAGTGGAGCGCTCTCAGATCAGGGTTAGCCACACTCTCGCTAATATGGCGCGAGTGGACCATAGAACTGATATTTGGGTACGCTCAAGACCTGTTGACATTCTTCAGGCTCTAGAGCAAGACCGTCTTGTAACCCTCTCTGAGTAATAAAGCTTCTTCTTACCCGCAAAAAAAATATGGGGTGCCTATTAGAGCCACATATATCGCTTTTTGATTACAATAGATAGGTAAACATATTAATACCACATCTATCACTTTAGTCGAAAACAGCGTATTCGGCTTTTGCGAAGAACATGTCTTCTCTTTCCTTGTATCCCGATGTAATCTTTCTAATCCGCTTGTAAGAACATGGCATGCCCGGCTACTTTCGAGTGAATGCAACAAGTGGTGGAGATTTTTTCCCCGTTAATCTCGAAAAAAAACTGTGCAACACAAGCAACTCAACAATAAAGATTGTCTTTTCTCAAAAAAAAAAATTGTCATCCAAGGATATCTATTATATACTAAAAGCAAAATGACGGAGTTTTTCGATACACCATGTTAATCCACATCATTAGAATTACTTAGACAGTTAGATCTGTAATTAATGGTTGAGACTTACCATGAGATTTATGTAACAGACAACACATGTAACATGTATACTTTTGGGTCCAACACGTTATTTCAAAAAAAAAAAAATTGGACTCAACATGCCTCGCACACGTACGGCCGGAACACACATATATGCAACGGTAGTACATTGATTCATTAACGTGTACTACTAGGACACATCTACTCCCAGATAAAATATCCACTCCGGGAAAAAATAGAGATATAGCTATACATGCGTTACATGGAATCACATCGAAAGATGGTTGCCTTCACACATGGTATAAAGATCGAACCATGGTATGGTTTTTTGGACATGGTTGTATTCATAAAAGACCGATGTCTTTTTGAATATATTGTATCTAGGCCTCATACTAAATGTGTTCATTGATTAAATCTAAAGTTGCTCTTACTCTGAATTTTCTACTCCTCCGTTCATAAAAGGATGGATCAATTTTGGCTAAATTTGCATGTACAAGATAATGCAGCTGCATTGGGTTACCAAAAATTTATATTATTAATCTTATGGTCAATGAGATTTAGCAAGCATTGGGTCACCAAAAACAGAATAATTATTGATGAATGTCACCATATTTATTTCATTAAGAAATAACATAGTAGCTTTGCATGGTCGAAAACTTGTGGTTTTATCAATTTGAGTCTTTTAAGATACAACAGAGAAACCAAGTAAATATGAAAGAGAACGCTGAAACTTTCTAAATGTTGCCTCGGATGAAATAAAATCATGTGAAGAGCTAATTTCGTCCATAAAGAAAATTTAAATAAGTTCTGTATGCATTTTTAAACTGTATTTCATGGACTGTTAGCATGTATGACAATTTCTTAATAGGTCTAATACTTCGGTTTTATAACTTTGGCTCAAAGAAATACAACCTGACATTATAGGTCTGCAAACCTTGAGCTAAATATTCTCTCTAAATAGAGCTGGTCGATCCCATGATCCTTTTTCGTATGTTGTGTAGTCAGATATGTCACATTCATTATATATTAAAAGCACATGACATGTCAACCAGAAGAAAAGTATGCTCGAAAATCTCACAAAAATCAGAATCTGGCCGTTTATTTGTAGACTAAAGTGAAGGCATGAGTTGCATGCATTTAGTCTATATATTCAATGGTAGTATTCATAATAATTACATGGTTCTTGATGTGCTTGAAAATTATTATAATTCATAAATCAAGCAGTTTGTCTATATTAAAGAAGATAGAACTGAAGTGTATCATATGACAAAACTCTGAACTATCTATTTCTAGCCTAAAAGAAAAATTGTATATACTTGACTGAACGAAACAATTGGTACTGCATATCCCCACGTTCAGGTAATCCAAGATGGCAGTCGAGGCACGAGCTGACGAGCGGAAGCTCATAGGCTCGAGATGGAGGAGGCGTGTCGGTGTAACTGGGCCAGTGTGCCTGGCGAATTCGGTCCATATGGCTCCACCTCCATTAGTTGACGTTGCTTCTTGGCGTCTTGGACTGAACTGAAGAAGAGCACAGAAAACGTTGTTGCAGGTTTCCAAGTTTGCAGATTTTAGGGCAGTAAAACATATTCAGTACAAAGTAGGGAGAGTAAGATGGAGAATAGAGGCGCAATGAATTTAGTTCAAGTTTCGGAAGCTGACTTGTTTGTCAGTACCGAGAAGGCTGGACAGTTTGTTCGAATTTTGTGCGTCTTGGATCCGTCAAAACCCTACAACAAGGGCAGATACTCATCCGGCACCGCCTCGCAAGCAAAACAAAATACTCATGCAACACTGAGAAATATCATACAAGCGTATCTACAGAGCACATAACCAGGTATACTAGAGCTACATTTTTTGGCAGAATCATACATCACAAACAGTGAATGCACATAGTCACCATTATCTAAGCAAACCAGTGCATTTACAAACGATGCATAAGGACGTGAGACGATCAGGGGAAACATGCATATATCTACATTCTTTAGCTTCCACAATTCGTCGAGCAGGTGGCGCGTGCCCGGCGAGGCGAACATCGTCCCATGGTAGCGAAGAGTTGGCTAGCAGGCGAGTAAGCTCTCCCAGGGATGCATGGCTAGATCGTAGGAAGGCAGTGGGCGTGTTCCAGGTCGGACCATGGCGTGCCCATAGGCCGCTCGAGATGGCCGCTCGAGATGGAGACCCAAGTCGAGCTGGGGTGGCCGTTGAGCCCATACGGCTCCGACTGAAGAAGACCACAGCGAATGCAGTGTGCAGTGTGCAGAAACTGAAACCTCAACTAAAGGTTGTTTGAGTTTAGGGCACAAACTTAGATTTGTTCGTCACAAACAAGCTGGAGAAGCTGCTTTCCCCAGAACAACAACAGCTGCTAGAGTTTTGATATGCATCCAGTGGGGCATTCTCTACAATCCGTTTCTTCTTGCCAGCCTCGTGACTATACCTTTAAACTGCTGTTCTTCTTGCAGCTTTTGCCGCCCTCTCTACAGGAGTAAAGACCAAGATAAGATGGAAGTGCTGCTGCAGCTCACCAGACAACTCCTTGCAGCAATCTACACCCGAAGATCTGCAGCACCTTAGCCTTCCCTCTCTATCTGGTTCATTTCGAACCTTAATTACCGCGTCTGGCACCGCTTATCTTTTTAAGCGCTTTACTTGGTTTGTAAGCTGGTAAACCCAGCAAAACGCTGTTTGAACCTGCTCTCTAGAGCTTTATTAAGTTAAATCTGGGTTGTCAAACCTATTATATCTAAGAAAAACCGTTTGGAGGCTAAGCCGAGCATTCAAGAAAATCGGCACTGTACGTGGCGCGGCGCAGGAAGGTCATAAAAAACCACCAGGAAATCAAAGATTCTGATACATACAGTAGTTTCCTTTCCAAGACTTTTGCACATCAGCAGGTTCAGTACAATAGACAAGCAGTTTCCCAGCAGCTTACATATCTGATCCTCCTTGTCGATCTGAATTAATTTATAGCTCATGGGATTGACTAGTATGTTTATATGTACAAAGGGAATATACTAATATCAATAAGATACAGCCTATGTAACAATATAATTTTAAGAACATGTCAATACATCAAGGATGCACATAGCCCGAAAAACAACAACGTGGGGTCTGCCAAAGCAATCAGCGAATCGCAGTAGTAGTAAACAAACACTACCATTGGCAGCACCCTGGCTACGAAAAAGCTCTCTAACGGCAACGCCTTCAGTAAGTAAATAGTGCACAAACACCGTCATATCTAGATGTAAAAAGTACATACAAATCCTTTGGTCTATTCATCTTCACGGTCTTGGTTCAATGCATCCGCCTCATCTCCATCCAATAATTGGAGAAAGTCAGAGAAATCAGCTAATAGAGTTCCAAAAGCTTCAGCCACCGATGGGGTCATGTCACAGCAAAGAGACGATAGAGCTTCAACATCTCCAGCCAATGATAGGATAGTGTCACCAAAATCAGGCACTAGAGTTTCAGAACCCTCATCGACTGATGGGAACATGTCAGGGTAAAGAGACTTTAGAGCTTCAATAGCTCCAGCCATTGATTGGAGAGTGTCAGCGAAACCAGGCACTAGAGTTTCAAAATACTCATCGACTGATGGGAGCATACCAGGGAAACGAGGCGCGAACTCCTGGGAAGCAAAACAAAATAGTAGAAAATATTCAGCCTCTATAATACCCATGAGGCGAACAATATTAAGACGAAATCAACAGCAGGAGATTAAGACAGATTAACTATATTTAACGGAAATGAGCAACAGATTGACAATATATATACACACACACACACACACATACATTACCTCCAGATTTGGCTCGATGTTTGTCTCCATGTTGTATGGCTCTCTTGTGTCGAATAGGCGCCATTTATTCTCAATGCCTCCACTCTCATCTGCATAAGCCTCGACATGCTGAATATGGCTGAACTTGTGCCACTCGGGGCCACATATTCCGGCTGCCATGGAAGCAAGTATCTCTGGGCCGATGTCGAACAGCAGCAAATGGCTGGGATTTACAGTCTGCAGGTACATCGGAAGTTGTTTTTCAGCGGTTAAACCTCGCAGTCGGAGTCTCCGTAGTGCATTCATCTGTTGTAGTGAGTTGAGTCTTGGGCAGTAGTTGATGTGAAGATTTTGCAACTTGGGGAAATTAGATATCCTAGTCAGGCATAAGATGCCAATCAGGTTGAGCTCCACCACGGAAGCAAAGTTTTCCAAAGAACAGAGACCCTTGACATTCCATATGTGTAATGTTTTTAAATACTTTGCATGGAAGGCAAGACCAGGTGGGATACACCTCAAGATGCATTGTGTTATCCGAAGTGCCTCCAAGGCCGGCATAGCTTGCACTTCCTCCTCCCACTCCCACTCCCACTCCTCCCATTCCACCATGCTGTTTAAGATCAACTGATGCAATCTCGGGAAAGTAGCCACCATCTGGGATGAAGCAGGATGACGTTGATTCGAGGGATGCACAAATTCATGCCCAACACGCTTGATGCCTGGAGCACGCGTGATCCCCAGATAGTTCAGACATGGGAGCTCGCATAAGCCATCCGGGAGTTGGCTGCAGCAAGCCAAGTCCACCAAGTCTAGTATCCTTAAGCTATTGAATGGAGTTCTTGCTTCTAACATCATCCACCTTGGGAGCCGTCGCCCAAAATATCCATGGATACGAATATCTTCAATGCAAGGTGGAGGACAGAGCTCATCAAATACCTCCTCAATTATTCCTTTATCTTTCTCATCTTTGTCCAGTACCTCATCACCAGGTTTACGGCTGCAACATAAAGTCACGATGGAAAGATGAGTCTTTTTGCTAAGCCTAACCTTTGTGGCGAACGAGGCAGCAGGTACATTCTGTAGACTGACTAATCCCAGTTCCCTGAGCTGGGAAAGACACCCAATCTCTTCCAAACTGCACCAAGTACCATCCACATGCGCTGAGAATCCATGTAGTGAACTCAAATTCGTAAGATTTGAGAACCCCCTAGGTATACTAATTACACATGTGAGATCAAGGTCAAGATATCGCAGTTCCCGTAGCTTCACAATGTTGTCGGGAAGCTCCACCAGATTCTCACAACCTTCAAGACTAATATGTTGCAATAGTTTCATCTTGTGAATGCCCTTTGGCAAGCTAACTGTATCAGTGCACCTCTTTACGGCCAAATACCTCAAGTGCTTAAGTTTATACATAGATTCAATCAATGCAACACACTTTGTGGATTCTACATGTAGCATGCGTAGACTTGAAAAGGAAATCAAGGAATCAACCGACTGAATCTTCAAATTCCCAATTAATATTATGGATCTTAGTGACTTTTGCTCCTGTAGACTTATCCACTCAAATTCATCCAACTCCCCTCCTTTGGTATCTATAGATAACCAAAGAAACCTTTGCAAACTAAGCTTGTTGTTTATATTGTGTCTGTTGTGAACTATTAGTGCGTCATCTCTAGCTACAAACTGAGCAAATGAGCGAACAACATCATGCATGTTGCAAAAGTATTGACCAACATCATATGGATGTGACTCTATAAGGTTCCTTAGTACCAGTTCCCTATAGTAATCATGTCCTAATTCTTCTAATACATCTGGGTCTCCATGAACAATTCCTTCGGCAATCCACATGCCAATAATTTCACTGGGAGTGCAATTTGTATTTTTAGGTTTAAGGGAGAAGTGCAGAAAGCATTGCCTCAAACAAGAGCGCAAGTCCTCATAGCTAAGAAACATTGCATAGTTTAGCTGTTCTGGCATTTTGGGATACTGACCACGTAGCTTCACTGAGAACCTTTTGCCAAGCACGGCGTTCTTTCTTCCTCTGGCATAGGAGTCCTCCCATCACTTTTACAGCAAGTGGCAAACCGTCACATTTTTCTATAATTTGCAAGCCAATATCCTTAAGAATCTCAATTTCAGGCTCATGTTTTTCTGTTGTGAGTACCTACAGGGAGTTGCAATATAGATAAATAGTTAATAAGGAATTCATAACACGTTAGGACTGGTTGGTGCCGCTATTTTATTAACAAATAGTGCGTGAAGTTTACTACATATGCTGGACGTATCAATCACATTGCTCACATATAATCATTTTGTGCGCTGCCTGTTTGCAGCAACATTCTATAGAATTTATCAAACATCAGTGGGCAAACCAATTTGCAGCAAGATTTAGGATAGTATGGACATTAGTTCACTTGGAAGTACAAACTAGTGTGTTATATTAATCTTAAGCGTGCAGTGAGAGGTTACTGCTGGTAATTTCGTACACTCACCTGTCTCTTTAGTAATGACCAAGCATCTTCGGGTCCTAATTTGTCAACATGATGATAGGGATTCACTACTTTCATGCCTCGGGCAATACTGTCATTTCTTGTAGTGATGAGGACTCGGCTAGCAGCCGCCCCATGGCTAAATGGATCCTTTAACAGGTTGTTCCATTCATTGACACCCCACATGTCATCCAACACAAGAAAGAACTTCTTGTCCTTGATTGCACTGGCAAGAGCCGGCACAAGCAAGGCAACTCTCCTTTAGCGGCAGTGATGGCAGTCCTCAATAAGTCAACCTCGTTGAACTCCTGTGTGATACTTAACCATATCTTCTTAGCAAACTTGTCTTGGATTACCTCATTGTTGAAAACATTCTTGCCGACGGTGGTCTTGCCGATTCCACCAACACCAACAATGGCAACGACTGTAATGCTATCACTCTCGTGGCCAGCCTCCTTTGTCAACATCTCCACAAGTGCCCTCGTGTCCTCTTCAATCTTCTCCCCCACCACACCAGACCGCTCCAGCAGTGGATCCGTCTTGCGGCTAACCGGAGGAAAGCGGTTTGTCCTTGGGTCCTGGTACGTTTCCAACCTAATGAAATTGAAGCTACGGGCCCTCGTGCAGATGTCATCCAACCTCTCGTTCAGTGCCTTGATGCGGCTGCCAATGTCATGGGCATGGAGTGGGTTCCGCATGCAGAATAGCAGAGGGTTGAGGCACCCCATGTTCTTGGATGGACCCATCTCCATGACCTTGAGCTGGCACAGGTCTAGGATGTCGGTAGCGAGGTACATGGCACGCTTCAGTTCCTCCACCCACTCCCGGACGCTATCATCTGTGATGTTCCTCCTTTCAGCATCCGCGAGGAAGTTCTTGAGGTCCCTGAGCTTGACGGACAGGTCGTCGATCTTTCCGGTGACCCCGATCATCATAGCCACCTTGTCTCGGGCCATATCGGCGAGCATCTTGGTGACATAGGTTGCCAAAGCATCCAGAACCCCCACCATGGGTTGCTTGAGCTGCTGCTAAAAGCATGCATAAGAGCAAAATTAGTCCTCTTTATTACTACTTCGTGCATCAGCAGCTCTTTCTTTCCTACTAAAATATAGCAAAGATTTTTTGTACTAAACAAAAATCTGAACTTTGTTGTGGAGAGATCAAAATAATGAACGAAGCCTTGTCGTTAGCACAGGTCAAAATCAAAGCTTCTTATGCTAAAAAGATTGGAGCTTTCTACTGTGCATATGAAAGCTTAAAGAAATCGGAGCTTCCAGCCTGGTACAAAAGGTTAAACTTTCTAATACAGAAATCATAATGAAGGACGTGTACTATACGAGTCTGATCTTGTGAACCCCTGCCCATTCAGACCTGAAGATAAACTAGGACAAAGACGAAGGAGGTTGTCACCTTCTCCGGCTCCGGCCGGGAGCAATGTTGGAACGTGACCAGCAGCGGCAGAAGCAGATCGGAGAGGTTTGGCACAAGCTGAAAACAGGCAAGCAGATTAAATGTTACTCTTCACTACTGTTTCGCAAGTCAGCAATTATCTCTTTCCTACTAGACAAACCAAACATTCCTACTAAACAAAAAATTTAGAGATTTCTAATGCACAAGTCAAAAGCAAAGCTTTGAAACAAAATTGGAGCTTTGAGCTTTGTACTGCACAAACATAAAATCTGAGCTTTTAGCTTCGTACTACAGCCACAAAAATCGGAGTTTTAGACTAAAAAAAGTCCGATCTGAGAGCTTTGTACTGTACACAAAAAATCGGATCTGAGCTCTGAGGAGAACAACCCAAAAGAGAAGGTGCTACGGGTCTACCTTCTATTGAGCTGGCCGGCCGGCGGTGGCAACGCTGGCGGAAGTGACCGGAGGTGGCGTGAACAGATTGGGCACGGCGTGGCGGTGGAGACTTGAAGGAGTAGGAATGAAAACACCCAGACCACTCCTCTATATATCTTGAGGGAGGACCGGAGGAAGAGTGAAAGTAACTTGAATCAGTTGAAGAGACAAAGTGGATGAATGGGTGACAGGGTGAGTGTATTTCCCTCTAAGCTCTATAGAAGAAAGGAAATACGTTAGAAAGTTGTAGCAAACATATAATACTACGCCTGTGTTAAACTCTCTACGAGAAGTATCCCATCGGTTTTACAACAAATGTTAAGTTTCTAGAAGAAGTCTCAGCGCTAATATTGACCACAACTTACGTTCAAGGTGGGAAAGGTTATGTATAGGGCTCATTACACAAAGATATACCAAACGTATTACCTCAAGGTCGAGGTTGACCCTTCGGTTCTAGTAGAGCCGCACAGCAGTCATGCTTTTATACAGGCGTATATATGTACTAATACTAAATACATGAAACTTATAGGCAACCTTTTTAATTTTTCCCAACATGGACCGAGCACTACCTTGTGTACAGGAACTCATCTTCATAAATTCATTTTTTCTAATACAATGGTGCAATCTTTGTGATCATTCTATCAAATTTAACACATCGTCTTCAACAAGTTGTCTATAGAAGTAATCATCCTCTTTTCCTCTTAGATGCCATCACGATCTAAAGTCTAAGCTTTGATTGATTCAAACATTATTTGTTTACTGCTTTGATGCTCTGATCGCCTCGCACCACGCACGTACCAAAGACTATCAAAACTATTCAATTATTTGACATAACAACTAGCAAGTATGCTGCTGTTGGTGAAATGAGAGGCGACAGGGGGGGCGACCGGGGGGGCGACGGCGCGCGCCTGACCGGCCGTTTCTGGGCGTCCTCGTCGGAGTGCTCGGAAGACGAGTGCGTGGAGTCCCCCGTCTCGTCGGAGAAGTCCTGGAGGTACCTCTGCAAGACGCCTGAGGAGAGTCTGACTCGTGATCTCAGGAGGGCGAAGAAGTCGCGAGGGGATAGGAGGCGGATGCAGGTGTGGGCATCTGAGGAATTGGCGATCGGCGAAACGTCTCCGGTAAGTCCAGCTGTGGTTGCAGGTTCGCCGGAGTTGAAGATGCCGGTGCTCGCTCCTACGACATTCACGCTAGAAGATGCACTCGAGGCGGCTACTTGGACGGTTGTCAAGAGGAAGTCGAAGGGCAGGCAGCTACTGCAGGCCAACGAGTCCAAGGTATTATGGCAATCTGAGTCGTCGTCTAGGCAAAGATCGCCGGTGACGATGTCTCACGGTGATCCAGCGCGTTCTTCGGATCGCGTTTTTTCAGGAAAGTTTTTGCCGTTTTCGAATTTGTCGGCCGTTCAGATGAGACACAAGGCCGCCGGAGGCCCAGTTGGCCACAAGGGCACGTTTTCTGAGTTTCGTAACTGGAGACCCAAAGGCACAAGGCCCAGGTCGTTTGCTTCTAGTGGGGTTTTAGGGTTGCGGAGGCAAGCCTCTGGCACTCGTGTTTCGCCGCAGTTCTGTCATGCTCCTTCGCGGCGCGATCACAGATCTTTCTCGTCGGTGGTCATGGCGGGGAGGGGGGTTCCCACTGGGGATAACAACTACGGCAATCAGGCGATTGGCAGGCAGCAGTTCAGCAATAATGGGTACGATGGCTATCCGGAGTACCGTGGTGCTGGTTCCCACGGTGGGCAGCCTAGCGGGGGTCGTGGTGGCGGCGGCAATGTAGGTGCTCAAGGGTACCAGGCATCTAATTTTCATCCTTCTGGCCCTAGTCAATTTCAGAGGGGAGAGGGTAGTGGTGGTTCTTTTGGAAATCATCGAGATGGGCCTGATCAGTATGGGTTTAGAGCTGGCACAGGTGATTTTGGTGGTAATTTTGGGAATTTCAATGAAGGTTATTATGATGGAAACAACAGGCAGCCGCATGGAGGAGCTCACAGATTCCGCAATGCTCAAAATAATTTTGGGAATCGTAATTCACAGCAGAATTTCCAGCGACCGAGGAATTTTCAGAACAATAACAATGGCAATGGTAATTTTGATAGCAGGGGAGGGAGGTTCAATCCAAGGCAGACCGTGGTCCGCATTGAGGCGAACGTGGATGCAAACTTGGGCAGTGAGAAGGAGGTGGGTGTTGCTAGGCAAGAGCAAGCCAACCGTCCTAAGGTGGTGACGTCTTCTGAAACTCTAGGGAATGTTCAGCAAGGGGCGAGAGCTACGGCCGCTGCGGTGGCAGGGCAAGGAAAGTCAAAAAAACAAGACAAAACCCTTTGTTTCAAGTGCGAGTTGACAGGACATGAGGCCACGGATTGTAAAGCTGTGCTGTGCATCTATTGTGACTCGGCTGCTCATGGGGATGATGCGTGCCTTCTACCCAAAATGCCCAAACCTACTGCTACTTTGTATGGCATGGCTAGAGACTGCCTTATGTTTTTCCAAGTTGACAAATCTGATAACCTCCGAGTGAAAATGAAAGTGGCAAGGTGGGGCGGATACGAATTGAAGGTGGTTCTATGTCAGCACCTCAAGTGGTGCAGGAGCTTCAATGGCTTGTTCCGGGAAACAATCAGTGGGATGTTAGTCCGGCCGGGGAGTCAGCGTTCAGAGTTGTTTTTCCAACAAAGGCTGATTTAACGAGGTTGAAAAGAATCAAGTTTATTGATGTTGAAGGGACTGACCTCTCAATGCATTTTGAGGATTGGTCTTCCAAGAATTTTGATAAATGGGGGCTTTATGATATTTGGGTTAGGGTGTCTGGATGCCCGGACACTTTGTGCAGAGATTACTTGGCTCTTTTTGCGGTTGGGTCACTGGTTGGCAAGGCCACGGATGTTGACATGAAGTTCACTCGGGAGCATGGAGTCGCGAGGATGCGTTTGGATTGTGCCAACCCCGAAGGCATACCCAGAACGCTTGACCATTTTTATGACGGGGAAGGTTTTGGCATTTCCTTTGATATTGAGGCTGAGGATGGTTCGATTGTTCCAGCTGGTGAGTTTTATATGCAGGATCCGAATGATGGTGGTGGTAGATTTGACAATAGTAAAGAAGATCAGGGCAATGGGAAGTCGCAAGATGATAAGCTCGATGGCACCGCAGAAGAGAATAGCCAAACGAAGTCGACAGATAAAAATGTGGACATGGAAATGGATGATAAGCCATCTGAACCCGTAGTGGAGAAACCCACTGATGTGCTTGATCACATTCAGGTCGGTTCTTTGGATGTACCTCTTAGTCCGCCGCCGCAAAAGGGGAGGTCTCCTTCTTACAAGGGTAGCTTTTCAGCTCCGGCTAAGAGTTTGTATCAGATGGTAGTGGAAGAGGAGGAAGAGCAGGCTCGGAATGCTCTGGCCAGAGAACCGCTAGGGGGTTTTGGTTCGCTGTTAGGTGTGGACGTACAACAGAAGCCTAAGGAGCAGTCCTTGATGGCTGCCGCAGCAGCAGCCATAGTTTCTCTGCCAGGGCAGTCTATTTCGGTAGAGCTTATGGCGAGTCCGATGTCAGGGCAGGGGACACTAGGGGCACCCGTGGTTGATGTTTCAGAGATTGTTCAAGGGAGAAAAGAGGCGCATGAGGTTCAGAGGGTCTCGAGTGAGCAGTATGAACCACACAAGGTGGGGTCTAGGTCTCAGATTTCGGGTGCCAGGGAGAAGATGAAGGTGGTAGAGCCGGTTATCTCAACGCCGCCAAGGAAGGAACGAACTGAAGGGACAGGGGTTTTTCTTGGGGGAAGATATTCGAGGGAGAAGGTGATTGCTTTTGGAGGAATTTCAGAGCAGGCGACGCTGAATACAAGATCCAGTGCTCGGATTAGAGCTCAACCGAATGCTGATGACTCTCAGCTGGACAGAGCGCAGCAACGGGCTCGTGATCGTGATGAGGAAAAGTGTGCAGGTACGGGTTTAATTCATAAATTTACTCTAGCTTCTATTCCTAATGATGTAGTAGTTGCTAGGGCGTCTAAACTTGGTATTTCTTTGGGAAAATCACCTAGTCAAGTGGATAGCTCAGTTAACACTATAAAAGATTTAGACTTCAACAGAACGTTAACTATGCTTAAGAGAAAGGAAGATCAACTAGTAAACGAGAGTGAGGAGCTGGGTAGCTTGGTGTTACGTGAGGCAAACAAGCTGTCTCATGATCTTATAGCAGAGGAATCCACTTCTGGTTCGGATCACAAGGATCCTCCAACTAAGGTGACTAAGGGTACTAGGGCTAAGAATAGGAAAATTGTGGGTGAAGTTTCTTCTGTGCGCCGAAGTGCTAGATTTAAAAAGACAAATAGTTTATTTCAAAATGAAAGGTTGTTTTTGGAATTGTGATGGGTTTGGTGACACAGCTAAGCATTGGTATATTCATGAATCTATAAAGGAGCACAAGCTAGATTTTTTTGCAATCCAAGAAACGGGTAGAGATAATTTTTCGGTTCCGTTTTTAAATTTTTTAGCTGCTGGTTTGGATTACGCTTGGTACTGCCTACCACCACAAGGGAGGTCGGGGGGTATTTTAGTGGGAATTAATCTTGATTCGCTGTCAGTTAAGAGGGTAACTAATGGAAACAGATGTGTCAAGTTCGATCTATCTTCCAAAAGTGATGCCTTCGAGTGGTCGCTTGTTGCGGTTTATGGAGCTGCTCAAGATGCTCAAAAGCAGGAGTTTTTTGCTGAGTTAGTTCGCATTTGTGAACATAGTTCGAAACCTTTGTTGATTGGGGGTGATTTCAACATTTTGCGTAGGAAGGAGGATAAAAGTAATGATAATTTTAATTCTCGATGGCCTCTCCTTTTTAACGCAATTATTGAGAGTTTGGATTTAAAAGAGATCGATCTGTCGGGTAGACAGTATACGTGGGTAAATAATAGGGTGTTTCCAACACATGAAAAGTTAGATAGAATTCTTTCTAATGTGGAGTGGGAGCAGAAGTTTCCTTTGTGCACTGTTCGGGCTCTCACAAGGGCAGGGTCCGATCACAACCCTCTGTTGGTTGACTTCGGTGAACAAGCTCACCGGGGAAACAAATTTTTTTCTCTTTTGAGCTACACTGGTTGCGCCATGAAGGTTTTTTGGATTTGATAGCTAGGGAGTGGAATTCTGTGACGAAGGGTTCAAATCCTATGGAGCGATGGCAGTTTAAGATTCGGCACCTTAGGAGTTTTTTACGAGGGTGGGCGAAAAATATGAGTAGTATTTATAAAAAAGAGAGGGGTCGCTTGGTTCATCTTATAGAGGTTTTGGAAGCCAAGGCTGAGACAAATCCTCTAGATACTTTTGAGAGCCAGGGTTTAAGGGAGGCAAATGATAAGCTAGCTGCACTTAGAAGGGATGAGGAGTCTAAGTGGGCGCAAAGAGCAAAGGTCAAACATGTCCAAGAAGGGGGTAATAATACCAAATATTTTCATATGATCGCAAACGGTAAACATAGGAGGAAAAAGATTTTTCAGTTGGAGCAAGATGAGGGCATTGTCGTCGGTCAAGAGAATCTAAAAGTGTATATTACCGAATTTTATAAAAAACTGTTTGGGGCACCCGAGGAAAATTTTGTATCGATGGACGAATCGGTGGTGGAGGATGTCCCCCGTTTGTCTGATGAGGAAAATTACATTTTAAAAGCGGAGTTCTCGGAGAAGGAAGTGCATGATGCTATTGATCTAATGGAAAAAAATAAGGCTCCTGGGCCCGATGGTTTTCCAGCGGAATTTTATCAAAAGTGTTGGAATATAGTTAAAAACGATTTAATGGAAATGTTTAGTGCTTTCTACAAGGGGGAGTTACCACTTTTCCATTTAAATTTTGGAACAATTATCTTGCTGCCAAAGAAAGAAAACGCCATTCAAATTCAACAGTATCGTCCGATTTGCCTTCTTAACGTGAGTTTCAAAATCTTTACGAAAGTGGCTACCAACCGCATTGCCGAAGTGGCGCATACGGTGGTAAGGCCAACGCAAACGGCTTTTATGCCTGGCAGACACATCCTAGAAGGGGTTGTTGTTTTACACGAAACCATTCATGAACTTCATAGGAAGAAAATGGATGGAGTTATTTTGAAAATTGACTTTGAAAAAGCGTACAACAAAGTAAACTGGAAATTCTTATTACAAGCTTTGAGAATGAAAGGGTTTCATCCAAGATGGTGTACGTGGATCCAAGAATATATTAGTCGGGTAACGTTGGAATCAGAGTGAACGACGATATCGGGCATAATTTTCAGACACGAAAGGGTCTCAGACAGGGGGATCCGCTGTCTCCAATTTTGTTTAATGTGGTAGCGGATATGTTGGCCATTTTAATTAATAGGGCTAAGGAAGATGATCAAGTTCGCGGACTCATACCTCATCTAGTTGACGGTGAAGTTTCGGTGCTACAATACGCTGACGATACTATTATTTTTATGGAGCATGATTTAGAAAAAGCTTTCAATATGAAACTTATTTTATGCCTTTTTAAACAACTTTCGGGTCTTAAGATCAATTTTCACAAGAGTGAGATCTACTGTTTTGGACAAGCCAAGGTAGTGGAAGATCAATATAGGCAGTTGTTTGGCTGCGAATTTGGTACGTTCCCATTCAAATATCTTGGCATACCAATTCATTTTAGAAAACTTAAAAATGGGGAATGGAAACCGGTGGAAGACCGTTTTGAGAAAAAGTTAGGTAGTTGGATTGGCAAGCTGTTATCCTATGGAGATAGGCTAATCTTAATCGATTCGGTACTCACAAGTTTGCCAATGTTCATGTTGTCTTTCCTAGAGGTCCCAAAAGGGGTGCGGAAAAGACTTGATTTTTATCGATCTAGATTTTTTTGGCAGAGTGATGGACATAAGAAAAAATATAGGCTAGCAAAGTGGGAGATCATTTGTAGGCCCAAAGAGCAGGGCGGCCTTGGGATTGAAGTTTTAGAACTTAAAAACAAATGTTTGCTTAGTAAATGGTTATTCAAACTCATGAATGAGCAGGGAGTGTGGCAAGAGTTGCTGCGAAATAAGTATTTATCTTCAAAACATCTATCCGAGGTAACAGCCAAGCCTTTTGACTCACCGTTTTGGAAAGGACTTATGCGTGTAAAAGATGATTTTTTCAGCAGAGGTACTTTTGTGGTACGTAATGGCATGAACACAAGGTTCTGGGAGGATACCTGGCTAGGGGATTCATCTCTAGCGCAGCAATATCCTTCGTTGTATAGTATTGTCAACCGAAAACAAGTTTCGGTGGCAAGTGTGCTGAACCCGTCCTTGAATATAACTTTCCGTAGGTCTCTTATAGGCAATAGATGGGAACGGTGGTTACATTTGGTCAACAGATTGATGTCGGTTAATCTCTCAGAGGAACAAGACGAACAAGATTTGTTTAAGTGGCGGTTAACTACACCGGGTCAATTTACGGTGAAATCAATGTATGCAGACTACCTGAATGGGCACACCAAATATTTAAAAAAGTACATTTGGAAAATTAAGGTTCCACTAAAAATCAAGATATTTATGTGGTTTCTTCATCGGAAAGTCATTCTAACAAAAGACAATCTTGCAAAACGTAATTGGAACGGTCACAAGGGCTGTTGTTTCTGTCAGGAAAATGAATCAATACAACATCTATTCTTTGAATGTCCTCTAGCTAAAATAGTTTGGCGGGTCGTACATTTGTCTTTTGGTTTGGCAGCGCCTAAGAATATTACAAATCTGTTTGGAAATTTGTTAAAGGGGATGGATAAGAAAGATTTAAAGCTAGTCCGCGTGGGTGTTTGTGCCGTGTTGTGGGCTATATGGAATGTTCGTAATGATTTTGTGTTTAACAAACCAAAGAAACCATCTTTTTTGCAGGTTATCCCTTTGATTTCCCACTGGATACGTATGTGGTCCTATCTCCAACCAGTGGAGGTGCGCCATGCCATGGATTCTGGGTGCAGCACTTTGGAGACGGTCGCCAAGGACTGTTACAACCAATCGGGCTGGCGTTTTGACAGAAGAATTGCGTCATAGCTATGTGCTCCATTTTAAGTCTCTTTAGGTGGTTGATCCACGCTTCGACTCTTTGTGATGAATAAGTTGTAATAGATTGGTTCCAAAACTTGTGGTGATCAATAAGTTAATAAAGCGGCCATATGCATCATTTTGATGCAGTGGCTGGGATGACCCCTTTTCTAAATAAAAAAAACTAGCAAGTATCTCTCTTCACATGCCTTCACGTGCTACGTGCGCAAGTGGTGCTACATCTAACTAGGTCAAACAACTTAGTGTGCTGTACCCGTGGTCAGCTCTCTCTCTCTCTCATCCAAACAAGCTCAACTGGAGGTGACCATTCTGTAGTATTCATTTGTCCTTTAATTAGTTTTTGTAACAAATCGCACGATATATGGAGGCTCCCATCTACAACTTTTGTTGCATCCATAACCTTTCCAATATTTATTTGCAAATGACAACCAACTAATATGCTAATACGAACGCTTCACAACCACTACAACTTGGAATTACTAGAACATTTCAAAATTCTTCCTTTTCAATGCCAATAGGGCCGATATCCCATATTATCTATTTGCAAAAGATATAGTTGGACCAAATGGGCCTTCAATTTTTCAATGGGTGCATCAGTGGTTTTCCGGTAGGTCGTCAAAATAAAAATAATTTACTAAACAAATCATGATTTAGGTAAAGAAGCAATGAACGAAATCAAATGGCTCGGCTAGGTCTCACGAATAATTCAACAAATAAAAACTAGATCTTTATTACACGTACAACTGGATGTTATATATTTAGTCAGTCCAGCTCAGACGTAGGCGTGATTTTCGATGAACTATATGTGTTCAATCTCAGACATAATCATACGTGTGGCTATTATTTCCTTGTGGAATTTCACTTGCACAAATAAAGCCATAAGTAGATTGTACTCGTTATCGTTTTTCTTGACGGTGAGACGACTAGCTAGGAGACTGGATCGGGATGTCGGTTCGCCCATCACGCATGCTACAACTCGACCACTAGCTAGCCTTCCGTGCCATCTCGGCTGATGGGCATCTTGCCACGCTCGCCGCATCGCATGGCAGTCCGGCATCTCGCTTTCTCCACGCGCTTGACCGAAACTTCAACGACTAGAAGCTCCCTAGACCAGAAAAGTGTTGTAGGCTATAGCGAGCTATCGCTAATTGGTGGCTTCAGTTTAATATTTGTATTCCTTTTGTCAGTTTTTTTGAAATAATATAATAAAAAGGGCTGTGTGCATCCTATGACTGCAGAGGCTTGGGGTCTCAACCTCCATTTTGAAAAGGAAAAAGGTGAGAGTGCCATCAATGATGCATGTTACCATACAATCAGTGCTTGTGTTTCTACAGGAGTTTTGATTTTGTGTGGGGATTTCGACTCAGTGGTGCGGGCGTATGCAAATTTGGTTCATGGTCGGTCTGGTGTACCAACTTGTGCATGCCTATGTTTTCCACGTAAACGTTTTTCTCGAGTTAAATGATATATGGACGTCTCCAAGAGTTTAGGGTTTGTACCGACTAATCACTAGTTTTAGCGCCAAAAGTGAACTTCCTCGAGAGTTCAGTGATGAAAATAGACTTTCTTTGTTCGTGTTGAATGTTTTATTTTCACGCTCAGCATAGAACGAGTTCTACCAGGTGCTCGTGTATTAACAGTTCAAAACTTGCCTTCTCTAGTAGTAAATGACAATATTTGTTAGTTCATAGCTCATATGATGACAAAAGGAAAACCAAAACAAGGAGTCTCAGTAATTTAAACTAGCCATAGTCGAAATATAGCATAAGTAGTAAGACTAGCCACAATGGGGGTATCATAGGAGGTATCATGCATGCCATATTGGCAAAAAAAAATGACGTGTCATCGCAATTAATGAAGAGAGATGTAATGATAGTTTCATAGGTAGATACCGTAATATAACGGATTGTAATGTAAGATGTGTCTACAACCTAATACATGATGTGGTGTATGATACCACATATATGTTACTACCCATTGTGAAAGTAGTAACATACACTAGTATCTTGTGCATGATACCAGTATATGATATTGTCCATTGTGACTAGTCTAAAAGACATTATCATGCAATGTCACCTAGGCATATTGATGACACGACATAATACTGAATAAGGAAAGAGAAGATGATGGTATGGTACTATCACATAGCGGTTTATAAGAAAAAAAAAGTATACACAATAATAAATGAATCCATCAATGATATAACCTCTATATAACTTTGCACTATTAAGATATTAACATAAACTAGTGTCATAAGCACGACAATAGTACTTCCCACTATAACTAGCATGAGTGCTGTATCAAGACTGGGCCTCTTGAACAAAGTCATCCTACTTAGCAAGCACGCTCGATATACTAATAAGACCATTTGGTCGCCCGTCCAATCGATAAATTTATTGTCTAATGACATTGTTTAATTACCAGAATCCACTCTCGAATATTAATTTTTCTTTGCGGCTACAATACAAATTTTGATTTACTTGCAAAGATTATTTTAAGGATAAATTGAAGCAACGAAATCATGATGTGGGATTCTGCATGAAGTTACCATATTTACCAAGTCATCTGTAGTTAAATATTTACGAAATCTTTCAATTTCTCATGTTATTATGTTCCACTTTGGCCCACATGAATAAGAGAAACTTGTTTTCGGTTGCCGACACCATGGACGATTTTATTTAACATCTAAGGCGGAGGTAGACAGATATTAGAGCCTGGGCAGGGAACAAAGACAATGAGCTAGCTTAGTGTTTGCCCATAATTATCCTCACTATTCTTCATGTTTTGGTCAAATTGCAGTGGAGCTTCCACGGCTGAGCCCGGGCAGCTGCCAGGGTCGCCGGGAGCTAGCTCAGCCACTGTTGACAACATATATTTGTTGTGGCCCAGGTGGCACCCTAGGACAGGGATTTGGTTACCGGTCGAATTGCCGCGGTTACCGGCCGGTAACCGGATTCTCGCCCCCCTCCGGTAAATGAGTTTACCGGACGAAAAATCCCAGACCGTTTAAATTTGGGACAAATTCTTCCTCCCAAAAGCTGTTTTTAATTCTTTTTATCGTTTTAAGTTTGAATTCCCAATTTTGAGTAAGAATCTCGTCCGGTAACTGCCGGTAATTTTCCGGTTACCGTCGTTACCGGAAATATTGGCCCCCTCCGAGATTTTTTCAAAACCGTAAACAATACCTTGCCCTAGGATACTAACTAGGTAAAATAAAACAAATGGCTATCAAGACCTGGTATCTTGCGTGAAGTCAGACTTGATTAATTACTAAGTCATTTGTAGTTAACAATTGGTTCAATAAACAGCATAGGCGTGTTACAGTATTTACTTATTTCATATGTGGTTTTTTATTTTCGTGACATTGATTGCGGCTGTCTGTATCGTATTATGTAGAGTCGGGTGTAATGCTTAAAAGACTTAAGTATTAAAATGTCCTTTAGCCAGAAACAATTGGTTCCATATAATTAATAGCAATTTGTTTCGATTGCCGACAAAATAATGCAAGAGTGGTTTGCAACAATCTACTACTTCCACGTCTCTAAAATGTATAGAGTTGTTCACGAAAGTTAAGGGCACCCTTCGTTTACTTTCATAATTATTTCTCTTCCCCAAACTATCTGTAGTTGGATTACAAGAAAAATAACCATCTTCTAGCTGCAATAATCAACTAGTAGATGCCTATATTTGGTGCCTGGAAGGTGCTTACCGGTGGAGGCTGGTGTTCGAAGAGTTGACTTGACTAATCCACACGCAAATTTCATAAATGCTCACATAGTTTACGAAAACCGAAACAAGACTTGGCTTCCACACGGCAATTGCATCATTGTTCACTTAGTTTAAGAACAATGAAACAGAGCTTGACTACCAAACGGAAGGATAAGATACGAAGGTTAGATCCTTTATAGTGTAGAATGCAGAGCTTGCATTGCACTCCTTACCTTGTTGGGCTTCCAGAAACACAACAATATTTGCGGGAGAGAGAGCAAGAGCTTGTTGTGAAGCCATGGCCGGAGTTGGGGAGATGATCGTGAGCGCCGTGGTGAAGCAAATCACTACCAGGCTAGTCCAACTCCTAGAAGATGAAATCACTCTGCACTGGAAGTTTAAAGCCGAGGTGGCTAAAATGGGAGATGAAATGGAATCTCTGGCCGCCGTGATGGATGACGCTGACGATAAGGTGCGCCGAGGAGGAGCGGTTGGAGAAGAAGTTGCGTTGTGGCTCAGAAGATTGAAATCCGTCTCCTTCGACCTTGAGGATCTGCTGGATGACTTGGAGACTCTGAATAACGAAGCAAAGGTACCCACACTACTATACCCTTTGATCATACCCAACAAAAACTTTTTTTTAGGACAGCCAGTTGTTCACACAAATTTAACTTTTATGTGTCAGTCGAGCTATGTTAGCTAGCAACTTTGTAAATTGCAAATCAATACAACAACAACTTTGGACTGACCACTACTAGATTCGCTGTATATGCCGAGTGCCGAGTTACGAGTATGGCGAGTGCAACACGCGGCAGGTACCATTTGGTATCTAGGAGTGGCCTAGTGCCATCCACGTGGCACTCCTTGAATACTCCAGTCCGCGAAAAAGCGGCAAACATGTCTAGCTAACGGTGGCGCTAGTTTGCCACGTGCTCGAACCGTCGAAATGCACGACAAAAGGGGCAGGGTGTATGCCGAGTGTACATCCTGCGATGTGGCAGCAACTGGGCACTCCTGGGTAGGCTGTATGCCCAGCCTATAACACTCAGACATATCATATGCCGAGTGTACATCCTGCGATGTGGCAGCAACTGGGCACTCCTGGGTAGGCTGTATGCCCAGCCTATAACACTCAGACATATCATAACTTTTTTGGACATTCCTTTAGTTCGAATAATTAAAAAATGTACATATTTCACAGATATCTAAGAATATACATCACATCATCAGCTGGACCACAACAAGCCGTGTTTCGTCATAGTCCACCATGGACGTACACCATAGAACTCATAAATATCATCCATTTTAACATAGTTCATTACATATGCTCAAATACAAGCCACATAGTACATAGATGTGAGAGTATTGCACTATATATAATTACGGAACCTTCATGTGATATAGTATTGCGATGTTTTATTATTTTTCCTGATTTTCCTGCAACTTCATTTTTGGCCCTTTTCTGTGATAGAAAGAAACGGAAAACAGAACACGTCAGTTTGTTAATAGGTTACTCCAATAAAATATTGAAAAATGGTATAGTAATAGCATGAATCAATAAAAAAGTGTAGATATGTTTTGGACGTATCAACACCCCAATCTTAATTCATCCTTATCCCCGAGCATGTAATTGATAACAAATATTTTTTTATGGTGAATGCTACCAAAGATGGTATTTATAAAGTAATCTAAAGCATAAAATGAGATAAGTGATTCACAATAAAGATCTGCAGTTGACATCAAACAAATAATAGATAAATAATATGGATGATTAAGCCATTACTTTTTATGATTTAGACACATAAAACCGTACAAGGTTTAGGAAGATAGTGAAATTATGTCTCAGATGTAAAAGAATCACCTTTTTTATAAAAGCATGGGCAAATCTCATTGTGGCAAGACAAGATTAAGCCAAGTGAATCTAAAGGCACCAACCCGCGTCAAATTTTTCAATATAAACGCAACTCTTAGTGTGAGCCTTTGACTTAGAACCATGAGGTTATGGCGAAATAGAACACTAATGGAGGTTTGAAAATATCAATGGAAGAAAGGCTCGCACGGCTGAAAGTGACCATTAGACAAGTTGAAGTCTTATAGTCAAAACTATGTAACAAGTAGGGATTGCGAAATAACTGATGCACTAGAGCTATAAATGTATGTAAACTACTGGTGTGCATCTACTTCTTACTCATGAAGACCTGTAGCATTTAAGGAAGCTCGTTATTGCAAATTACAAGCAAAGTTGCATAATGTAAACATCTACATCTAATATAAAAAATAAACACATGAAAATTATATGTATAAAAACAAGTGCTCACATCAAGGACAAGTGTGCATAAAAGATGATAATGTTTGCCTGCTCACTCTTTATTTGGCCTCCGATCCTTTGGCATCGTTTGAATGTTATGTTTTTTCATTCGGTCTCTCTGGACACTTTTTTATATAAATTCTCATAGTTAGGGGCAACATCCTAATGAAAACATCCAAATCAAACCTTGAAGTTGTTGGACCTGGTTAAATCGAACCTTAGACTTTTAATCCCTGAAATCACTAAACTTTTGAATCCCGGCCTATTTTAAACATTAGGGCCGTTTGATTTAGAATTTCGCTGAGGTGCAAGATCAAACTCGGGTTGTTGAGATCCATATGTGTCATACTGCATCCATCTTCTCTCCATATCGGGGGAATTCGTGGCCACAGCCACTGCGTCGGCCTCGCCATTCAGTGCCACCGCAAGGAGCACGCCACCAACTAATTCGTGACTGAGTGGTTCGCATCAGGTGGGGCCTGCTGCTCGACCTCCATGGGCTGGTGGATAGCCTCCTCCATCATCGGGAAGTTGAGGGACACCTGAATGACGACCTCGATGATGCGGTGCTTCGTTTCCTCCTCTGTCGTTTCCTTCAGCGTGAGGTCCTTCATCTCATGGCGAAGACTCGGCTGGAAGGTCGTTTCTAGAGGAGAAACCCTAGATCTGGGTCTCCCGGATCAGATGATGTTGGCGTCTGGGACCGCATCCCCTCTTGTGGGCATCGGTTTTGGAGAAAGTGTTGGATGGAGGGGCCCTATGGAGGAGTGACGTTGTATATACTGCATCAAAGACGGCGGGTCTGGCTGCTTGGTGCAGCGGAGTCACGATGGCTTATGGATGATTGTGGACGTGCGCAAGACATAGGTTTTGTCTAGCGTCGTGGCATCATTGATGGTAGGCCTGACAAGGTCATTGCGATAATCTTTCGTGAAGATGGATGGCGGAAGACGGCGTCAACGGCTCTTGAGTGTGCACATGTGGTGTGCGCCGAGTATCTACTGGACCGGTTTGTGCCCCGTTTTGTCACTGGGTGGCTTGGTTGAGTCCTCCGAATTTAGATGATGTGTATTGGTGTGTGAAGTCTGGGTGTATGGATCCGATCAGTTCCACCTCCTACATCGAACTTGTCGATGTAATAACAATTGTCGTTGAGAAGGTGGCTTCCAATCGATCGATATTTTTCTTTGTAATGTTTTGTGGTTTCTTTGTTATTAATAAAAAAAAGCTATGTCCATTGTTCTGATGTGGAGTTTGTGGGTTCAACCTCCATTTTAAAAAAAGATATAAATTTAAATTCACTTCAAGTTTTCTTTCTACAGCACAAAGGATTCTTCTCCCGTGACAATCAAGTTTACAGGTGGATAGCCAGGCCCCATAATTTGGAGGAGGTGCAGAAGAGAATACAAAAGATAAAAACTGAGGGCATGGCATTCAATCTACAACATAAATCAGAGATAGAACAAAGACAACCAGAGACTTATGCACCCAGCAGCGTCGAAGGCACAACAACTGGAATGCAAGGGAGGATTGATGAAAGAAACAAATTAATAAAATTGATATTGAGAAGCGAAGCTAATGAGCGTATTTCCATCATTCCAATTGTTGGGCTTGGTGGTATAGGGAAGACAACATTGGCCCAATCAATTTGGGCAGATAACAGAGTCAGAATCTTCGACATCCAAGCCTGGGTTCATGTGTCCGACAAGTTTGATTTGCTTAAAATTGCGAGAACCATCATCAGAAGCGTAGATACAAATATCAATCTTGCCGACAGTAGTTTGCACCTTTTGAAGAATATTGTCGAAGTCAAACTTACCGGTAAAAAGTACTTGATTATTCTAGATGATTTATGGGAAGAAGATATAGATAAGCTCGAAGCACTGAAGGACATGCTAAAACATGGCTCCCAAGGTAGTAGAATTATAGTTACTACCCGTAACCAACGGGTAGTGGAAAAAATGGCAGCCGGTATTCTTGCATCTCAGCGGGTAATTCTGCCTGTGCTTAAGGCTGACCAAATAAGTTTGGGTACTCTGGAAACCAGTCACTGCTGAGAACTAATGAAGATAAGGGCATTTGGTCCTTATGATGTCCCAACTGACTTGGAAGAAATCGGGAAAGAAATTGCAAGTAAATGTGGGGGTATACCGCTCGTGGCAAATGCCTTTGGGACAATTATGTCAGAGAATAAGTCCACCATGGCATGGCAAGATATAAAAATGAGGTTGGCTAATTTGGTTTGGAGAAGCGACCGCCAAAAAGGCCCGTTAGAGTCACTCCAGTTGAGTTATTCCTTCATGAAGCGGGAATTCAAAATTTGTTTTGCATATTTGGCGGCATTTCCCAAGGCCTTTATTATAAAGACCAACCATCTGATCCAGCAATGGAAAGCTCTTGGATACATTTATTCAGAAAGTGATGGTGAAAGCTGCATCAAGTACCTTCTTGAGATGTCCTTTCTTCAGATTTCAGGACATGCTTCGGTTAGTTTCCAACACTACTTCTGATGTTTTGTTTTGGTCATCCATGCCTTATCTATTAACTTGTTATGTATTTAGTTTAATTTTGATATGAAATCCATCCATATATACTCCCACATACAGGAACCTGGTTTGCATATATTATAATCAACACTCTTCTCTTGCATGATTATGCATAAGTCCACTTGACACGTTTTTAAGAAAACTTTACGAGAGAGCACACTTTCAACTATTTATCATTAGAAATTAACAATCATCAAAAGATCATTACTTTCCAACCTTAGCAAGTAAAAGACAAACAACTTATCATGATCTAAAAAGAGTTTCTTCAACCTTTTACCATCTAGTTGTGACATTTTTTACCCATTTGATATTGTTAGAGCATCTCTAGCAGAAACCATAAACGGCCGAAACTGAAATATTCCGGCGGCTTTACGGGCTCAGGCCGTTCTTTGGGCCAGAACAGAGCACATAAAGCCGCCCGGCCCAAAACCCATTTTCAAGGTCCCGAGACTCCCCCGCGCCCAACCCAATTTATACTGCGCCAGGCTGTGGATTCAATCCACAGCCCTTTTTGCTGCCAAACACCGACGAGCAATCCACCAAGAGCTCCGACGCCACCGCAGAGCAATCCACCGCCAGCGAGCACAAAATTTCGACCGCCGCACCGCGATGTGCCCAAAGAGGGAGACACCGGAGCTCGGGACCACCGCGGGGCGCGACATTGATTGGTCAGACCTCTTCGATGCGGCGAGGAGGAGGCACGTCGTCTCCGACGTGGCGTGCAATAGGTCGGTGCTCCGCTACACCAAGTACGGCCTGCCAGTGCCGACGTCCCTCCTCTTCCGCGCGGTCGAGGAGTTCGACCGATGTCGAGCTGCAGCTCTGTGCGGCGGGGGGAGCTCCTCCGGCACGGGCGCGGAGAGCTACTCGAGCAGGGCGTTGGTGCGTAGGCCGGAGAGGCTGACGCCGTAGGAGGAGCTCGACCGCTACAACCCCACTGCTTTCACCCCGACCTTCACGCCGGAGGATTTCCTCCCTGATGTCTTGCTGAACGCCGCCATGGCGGTCATCTGCAAGCGGACGGCGGCAGAGGAGGAGGAGGAGCTCGCGGTGAAACGCATCCGCGATGAGGACATCGACACCATCCTCCTCGAGTAGAGCGTCACCACCGAGTGCGCCTAGAAGGAGAAGGAGGACGAGTGGCGCCACGTCGCTGAGCTTCAGGCCGACATGTACGTCGACCTAATCTCTTGTGAGGAGTGAGCGGCACAGAGCCGCCTCTGCGTCGCTGCCACACCGGTTAGGGTTAGGGTTAGGGCTCCGGTGATCACCGGTGATGTAGGCCAGTGGGGTGGGGTGTGCACGAGGGATTAGTGTTGTTGCTTGCTTGCTGGGCCACTAGGGGCAAAAACTTGGCCTAGTCACGAGTTCGCCGGACATAGCGTACATAGCCTTTGGCTGAGCTGAAAAAGATTTTCGTTTCGCACCTGGGCCTTTGGGCTTTATATTTTTGGGATATACGTACAGGACTTTCGGGATTCAACACTACATTCTCGAATTACCCTAAAAAATTCGGGATTTTAGAAAAGCTTTTCGAGAAAACGTTCGGAACTGTCGGGTTTGGGAAATTCGGGTTTCAGGATTTGGGATCGGGAAATATGCCCAGCCTGAGATACCAGCACTCCTATCTCCAAACATGAAATTTCTTATTTAGTCCATGTAAAGTCCCCGAAGCCTAAATTCTTCTAGAATTTGTACCAATGAAGCACTTTTGACTTTCAAAACATGAACCTGATATTACTAGGTCTTTTAGGAAATATATATATTTAAATGATGTATAATTATAATTATGCGAGGCGGTATATTTACATAGAAAATATGCTCAAATCACTATCTCCTACATTTTAACTGTGAAAGAACTATCTGTGAAACAGTGTCAATTTCTAAAAAGGCTCGCATTTTAAATGGTAGGGTACTCCGTGTTCCGATTTTATTGTCGCTATTTGTAGTTGTACTAGCTTAGATCTCACGCCGCGTCAAGTATATTAATTCCAAAAAAAATAAAACAAAAACCGGGCTCCATGTAGCCAGGGCTAAGAGGTGTTTTGTAGGACGAGCTACATGTAGCACCTTTTTTTTGAAAAATTCGAAAATGACAGTTTAAAGTTTCAGAAAAATCTAAAAATATTCGTAGATGTAGATAATGATGACTTCCACCAGTGTGCAAAGTATCGATGTCGAGTATTCTGTATTTTATGCTGTGTAAAAACGACAAATGTTTAGATCTGAGGTGATGAACAGTGCATATTTCGAATTTTTCATACTTGTGAGAAATTTATTATTTTTGTTAAGGTCGGGATACAAAATATTTCGGGTTGAAACTTTGCAGCACCTTAGGATACATCATTTTCCACCTCTATAATGTTTCTCGGAATTTTTGGAAACTTAAAAATATTAAAATTCCAAAAAAAAAGGGCTACAAAGGGACTTTTTGACAAAGGCAGTACTGTATTAGTCAAACATATGATTACATAATAAAAACCTTACTGATTCTTGCAATAAGGGATTACTCACTTGGCAACTATTAGGTGATAAATAACCATTATAGTAGGGGCGCCTTCCTAGTTCCTACTGTGTTCTGCTAAACAACTTCTACACTCTAAACATGTCAACGAGTTTTGCTTTTGTTCTACGACATGTTTTGACAACAGCTTCTTATGCAGGCTACTCAAAATCCAGTGCATGCCAATGCTTCTCGGCAGCTTACCATGCATGATCTGGTACACGATCTTGTGTCAAAAATTACTCGTGGTGAGTTCCTTGTTTTGGATGCCGATGATACTAAACCTAGGACTTGGAAACAAGATGTACATTGTAGACATGCAGAGCTGAAAAAATACAAGAATCAACCCAATGTTTTCAAGAATCTTCCAACAAAAATTAGATCCCTCCATATTAGAGATTCGCAAAGAGGGCTACTGCCTCCAAAAGCATTTTCCGGATCAAGTACGTGCGTGTCTTGGACCTGACATGTCCAGAAGGAAACTCTCTGAAGGGCAATCTACGTCCAGGCTGCCAAGTTCCATAAAAAAAATGAGGCTACTTAGGTACCTTGATGCCACGAGATTGCCAGTTTCTTCTCTTTCTAAGTCCGTGCAAACACTTCAAAACATGGAAACTCTGATATTGTCCAATTGCTCACTTGAAACCTTGCCTGACAATATCTGTAGCCTCCAAAACTTTGCTATCTTGACCTATCCGATAATACAAACCTTAATAAGCTACCTACTTCATTGGGTCTGCTCTCTAAACTCTCTTTTCTCAAATTATCAGGGTGTTCCGTCCTCGAAGAGTTGCCAGATTCCATCTGCAACCTGACATGCTTACAACACTTAGATATGTCAGAGTGTCTTTCCATTAGAATCTCCCTGATAACTTTGGTACCCTTCCAAATCTACTATTCCTAAGCTTGTCAGGTTGTTCCAAGCTACCCAAACTACCCAAACTAACAGAAGACGTTAGCCTTGTGTCTCTGAAGCATCTGAACTATCAAGTTGCCATGAGCTACAAAACCTTCCAGAAGATTTGGCAAACTTCAAAATCTGTTGTTCTTAAGCCTGTCTGGTTGCTACAAGCTTTCGTTGCTCCCAGAAACATTTTGCCATCTTTTTCACCTAAAAACCCTCGATCTTTCAGATTGTCATGACCTTAGTGAACTACCTAACAATTTTGGCAACCTTTCCGAGCTCGACTCTTTGAACTTAACAAGTTGTTCCAAGCTGCAAGTACTGCCCGAGTCATTCAGCAAGTTGTTAAAACTGAGACATCTCAATTTGTCATATTGTATGAGGCTTGAGAATCTCCCATCCTCGTTACTTCGCCTTAAGCTAGAATTATGGACATCTTTGGTTCACATTTCCATGAGTTACCAGATTTCTTCCATGACTATAGTACACACGACAGACTTGTCAAGTCTGGACAAGTAAAGTGTTCCGCATGGATCATGCCACCAAAAAGTCTTTAAATTTGCCGGGGATGATGGTACATAATGTACATCCGTCAGAAAATAATGGATGTAGCAGTATTGTGGAGTTAGAATATTTGACCTGTCCCGAGCTAAAAGTTGTACAACTTGAGAATGTCAGACATCCAGAAGAAGCAAAGAGAGCCAGGCTGCGTGACAAATCTGATCTTCGTGTGCTACATCTTGGATGGGGAATACAAGAAGAGGAGGGGAAATACGTGTTGGACTGGCTCATACCTCCTCGGACACTTGAACAATTTTTTATACAGGGGTATATGAGTAAGGATTTCCCTGACTGGATGTCTGACTTGTCCACCTCCCTTCCTTCTCTCGTCGACCTCAACCTTTGTGATTTACGAAATGTGATAATCTTCCGCCATTTGGGCAACTGCCAAATTTAAGAAGCCTATTACTGGAGAACATTCCAAATCTCAGGAAAATCAGCATGGAATTCTATGGAGGAGGGGGTGCAACTTGTATGAAATTAAGAGTGATAGAACTGAAGTCATTGGAGAATTTGGTGGAGTGGAGGACAACACAGTCAGGTGAAGAAAATGAAGAATTCCTAATCCCTGATTTGCATAGTTTGAAAATAAGGGATTGTCCGAAGTTAAACTTCCTACCATATCCCCCGAGGAGTATATTTTTTCACTTGATAATAGCAACATGGTTTTGCAAAAAGAGGGATTTGGGAAGCTATCGTCTTCCGCGCTTCCTTTTCAGATGGTAATTAAAACTGCAATTTTTCTCCGGACATGTGGAATAGGATTCAACACCTCCCTACCCTAGAGATACTGGAAGTTTATTCATATAATAGCTTGAAGGTGCTTCCAGAGATCATTGGATGCTTAACCTCTCTCAGAAGACTATGTTTATGGTCGTTGAAGGACCTAGAGATACTACCAGAATGGTTGGGAAACATCACTTCTCTAGAAGACATCACCATCAACGAATGTCCCATGGTTACTTCTTTACCTGAAAGCATGAAGTATCTTACTGCTCTAAAAAAATTATGTTTGTCATCGTTGAAGGACCTGGGGATTCTACCAGAATGGTTGGGAAACATCACTTCTCTAGAAGAAATTACCATCTACGACTGTCCCCTGTCTTCTTTACCTGAAAGCATGAAGTATCTTCCTGCTCTAAGAAAACTATGTTTGTGGTGGTTGAAGGACCTGGAGATACTACCAGAATGGTTTGGAAGCATCACTTCTCTAGAAGAAATCATCATTGACAATTGTCCCTGACTTCTTTACCTGAAAGCATGAAGTACCTCAACGCTCTCAAAAGAATTTTCCTGTGGAAATGCAAGGCCTAAATATATTGCCAGAATGGTTGGGACAACTCATTTCCCTAGAAAGATTTAGGATATCGGACTGCCCCAACTTGACAACTTTGCCTAAAAGCATACAGAACTTGAGAGCCTTGAAGTATCTGTATATCAGCGGCTGTCCAAGTTTGTTTGACAGGTGCCAAGGGGAGGATCTCTACCTGATTTCTCATATCCCTGAAATCAAATTACAGAGATGAATAGAAGAACGAGAGGTATGCATTTTTTTGGGTGTACGTTCCTATATTACTTGTGTGCATCTGATTCAGAAGGGTAATTGAAGGAAACACTTGAATGTAAATGTTTGAGTTGGGTGTCTTTGCTGATCCTGTGTACACAACTCTTGGTCTTATGCAGAGTCAGGGAAAGATGCAGGAAAGAAAATGGTGGAAGCGATGACCGCTATGCTGGGGCTACGGTCTGTGTTTCCTCTATTGACCAGCTACTTGCGACTTGGTCAAGTCTTAGTTGAACATTTTTACAGCCTCCAGGTTTGTTCTGCATATAAACCTATGTGTCAATGTGATCTCGTGGCATGCTGGAGATGGGGTAGAGATGATTCTGGTATTGGTCGATTTTATCTCTACTGTGCTGGACAGAACTAGTCGACCTTGAGCATGAGCGTGAGCACCACTAGGATGGCCAAGTGCTCTTCAGGATGAGTAAGTCCATCACTACAGCCTCTAGTTGCTGGTATGTGTTATGCTTCCAATCAATTTTGACAGGAGTTTCGTTCTCTTGCATGTGTGATTCTGCAGCGGATGTTCGTTGAACTGGACCACATCTAGAAGCCAAATTTTGTTCTGCCTATGGGTGCATCCTGGATGCAGAACCGTCCATACGCGGTCCGTCCATGACATTGGCATTACATGTGCTGGGATCGAATAAGTGCACTGTGGTTGCACGCACACATGTACTCACACCACTACGTAACAAATTAGCTAACTAACAGCCGATGTTTTTCTAGGTCATCTGTGGTTGCCGTCGTTTTGACAACTACTAGGGCTCAGTTATTCCCAGCCAGGCAACTCTTTTCTTCAATCTGGAAATGTAGGACTCCCTGCCCCTCTCGAGGTGTTACTCGAAAGAAAAAGAAATAGGCTTGTAATCTGTAATTGCTCGACTACGGAGGCCAGTGCAGCTAAAGAGCCACGTTTTCAGTTTAATGACCTACTACACATATGCTTTTTTCAGAGGTATATATTTTTAATCTCGTCTCGAGAGAATAAAGAGAATTTATTTGTAAGCGATAATGATTTTGCCATGGTAGAGACACATGTCATGCATGTTTCAACTGTTACTCTCCGGCACTGGCAGATTTCACCATACTAATTAACATGAGGAAAAGAGAACACCCCTTGTTGCTTCACATATCAATTCTGGATGGCAGGGCGGGTACAGCTTCAGAAACCCCTCTTATCACGACGACAAGGTAACCGAAACCCATGGCCTACCACCACAATCAACTAAAGCTAACAATCAGTACTGACAACATGGCAGAGAATCGACTCACACTATTTCCATATCTCCTGAAAACAAAAGGAGTGGTAGTCTTCTCAAGCTACTATCTCTTCCTGCGCTTTGAGGGCTTCACCGATGACACCTTTAGTTCTTCAGACATCTTGGCCTCAACATGCTGCTCCTGCGGAACAAAACCAAGAGAACTAAAACAACATCAGAGATGCCTTTTCGGAAGAAATCAAGAAAGTGTTGTCAGGAGTAAGATACAAAAAACAACTCATGTGCAAGGAAATTATACTACGGACAAGACATACAGCCCTCGAAAAAAGGTTTTGATGATTTGGCTAACTGGTACAGCAGCATCATACCAGCACAAGGCTAGGAGCTGCTGCAGAAAATTATAATCATACGAAAGAAATGCTGGATAGGAAGCAATAGGACAAAGGAAAACTGAAGAAGGGAGGAACTGATGGCACGGAGAACATTTGACCAATTTCAAAATACAATAAATGCAACAACGAGTGCTTCACCCCAACACATTAGGCAGTCACGAGTGCTTCACCCCATCCCGAGAAAACAATCATAATCATCTCATTGCTCAATGATTTGATGCAAAAACAGCAAGATGGTAGCATTTAGCGAGGCATCGTTTCAAGAGGGTAAAAGAGCCCTATTTTCTATTAGACAAAGTCATGCAACCCTAATATAACTTGAACAATAAACAATGCTACATTCATGGGAGTAGTATTGTTAAGATTGCAATTGCAGAAGAAAATAAACAGAACTGCATTACATCAGAAAATCTTGGAGAGCAACCGGATACAGAGTTACAGACCTCCTCCCACTTCCTCTGGAGCTGCAGTAGCTCCTTACACTGTGCGTCACACTCAGCATGGTACGCAGCAGCTAGCTCTTTGATCAACGCCTTCCGTTTGATGGTGCCAATCACTTGGAAAACATCGAGAAATCACATGTCAGGACTCAGGATGCAACGGATTATGACACAGCGCTTCAAAACAGCAACATATGGCAGATGAAAAAGGATGGCTCGATTTTTCTAAACAGTGTCTAGTAGATCACAGACAGAGTATCTGGTCCAAGAGAAATCGTAACGAAGCTTGTACTGAACGGAACCATGCAGTAGTATAATATGTAGTCTACCAAAATTATTTCTAAACTTAGTGTGGGTTGCCTCCCCCCTCCCTGTATTCTAAAAATAACTTCGTACTCCACCTGTGGCTTTATTGATGAAAATTTTAGGTGGGCAGTTCGCCCCTTGTTGATCGCTCAAAAAAACTTAGGATCTATTCGGTTCTGGGATGGACTGGAATGGAATGGAACCGTTCCATTCCCAGAACCCATTCTTGCGTTCGGTTGGAGCGAGGAACGGAATTAGGTGGTTCCACAAAAGGGCATATTCCCTCTAGATGCGAAACCAACCCGTCCGGCCGATTCGGCCGGACGAGGTGGAACGGCACAGTGTCTCCCTCTAATTTAATCAAGTTTAGCTATAATTAATCAAGTTTAGCAATAATTAATCAATATTAATTATAATTAATCAAGATTAGGAATAATTAATCAAGTTTAGCAATAATTAATTAAGTTTATCAATAATTAATCCAGTTTAGAAAATAATTAATCGAGTTTAGAATAATTCCATTCTCACTCCATCCCATTCCATTCTCATCACATTCCAAAACCGAACACAGAGATGGAACGGTTCCGTGACAATTTTTTGTCCGAACCGAACACAGGGATGGAACGGTTCCATGACAGTGGAATGGAATGGAATGGTTCCATTCCATTCCATTCGGTTCCACAACCGAACACATCCTTAGTGTGGGTATGAACAAAAAAAATGTCCGTTGAATTCGATGCGGCATCATCATAGGAGGCGAGTAGGCAAGATGTGGAAATACATCAGGCAATGGCAGTTCAAACAGACTTAAGACAGCATCAGCTAACCATGATTGATGATGACATAGTCCCACTGAGAGAATTTTAAAACCCATCAGGCATGCATCCAACAAGTGCTTTTTTTCCGACATAAGGAGCCAACAAGTGCTGTGGAACACTTTAGTAACGTCAGGGCTCATGAGGTACATGGACCATCCAAACATGTAGTAGTTCCTAGGTCTCTCTAAACTCATGAGCACCACATTTAGATTATGCTGATTACTACTAGCTGTACTATTGACGAGTTTTTTTTTTTTTTTGAGATTCGACATATATAGTATTATAGTTCCATAACGGCGTGAACGAACATCGATCACGGATACAACACGGCTATCATCCTACTAGGCAGATCCCTCCAGTTGCAAGCACAAACTGAACTACAGGCAACACATCATCATCATGGACAATCGGGAGTTGTGTCTGTGATTCGGATTTGAATCTTTCCAGATTAAATCAAATCGTGTGCAGAATCAATCAGGGAAGGGAGTTTGAGAGGAGGGGGGCGTTACTTCTCCTCTCCGTTGGGGTCGAACTCCTGCTCCGCGGGCTTCTCCTCTCCGTTGGCCGCCGGCTGGATTCCGGTTCCGACCTCCGCGGTTCCGGCCATCTCGAGAAGGGGAGCTGGGCTACTGATGGAGCAAGCTACGGCCCGGCCCATTATCTCCGAACTGACGTCACTCGTCGAAGCGTTTCTCCTCTATCCCGACCAGACCACTCTCAAAAAAAAAAAAGAGTGCCACCACCGTCAGGCTAGGGTTTCATCCCCGCCGTCGCCGCCCCACATTTCGCCGCCGCTCCACGCCCTTCCCCGCCGGCGACCACGCCCTTCGCCGCCGTACGCGCCCGCCGACATCCCGCGCAAGCAGATCCAACCCGTCTTGCCGCCGCCCAGCTTTGCCTCGCCGGCTCGCCGCTGTCCACCTCGCCTAAGTGCCCTGGGCGGCCGGGCGCCCTTGTGGCCGCCACTGAAGCACACCACGGCGGCGAATTCGGCCGCCACGGCGGCATCGGGCGCAGTGCTCCAAGACCATGTGAGCAGCCGCTCCGTGCTCTCTGTCGCCGCTTGCCCTGAGGCGCGCGGCGCTGGCCAGAACGAGCCGCACTCCTCCGCCCCGACACCTTGGTACGCATCGGGCCGGATGCGCGAGGAGTGCAGCGGCGCGGCGGTTCCTGTCACCGCCTACCTTGTGGACGACAGCTCGTCCTTGGTGGCAGTGCCGTCCTCAGTGACGGTGCTAGCGCCGGCACAGGCACCAGGGCGGATGCTCGAGGAGTACAGCCGAGCCGTCACCGCCTACCTCGAGGGACTCGACAGCGTGGCAGTGCCGTCCTCGGCTTTGGCACCTTCGTCTTTGGCTCCGGCACCTTTATCCGCGGTGGCAGCGCCGTCCTCGCCTCCACCACCTTCCTCCATGGTGGCAGTGCCGGCTCCGGCGCCGGCACCAGGCCGGATGCTAGAGGAGTACAGCGGCGTGGTTTCTGTCACTGTCTACACCGAGGAGTACAGGCCACCCTCCTCTGCCCAGCTACCTTCCTCCGTGCCAGCGCCGGCGCCGGCATCGGGCAGGATGCCCGGGAGAGCAGCGATGCCGTTTCTGTCACCGCCTACACAGAGGGGAACAATCTTTCGTCCTCTTCCCTGCTGCCTTCTTCCATGCCAGCACCGGCACCAGCATTAGGCCGGATGCTCGAGGAGAGCAGCGGTGCCTACCTCGAGGCGTGCCATGGCAGCAGGAACAATCCGTCCTCCCCTGCCCCGCTGCCTTCATCCGTGCCAGCACCGGTGCTGGCATCAGGCCGGATGCTCGAGGAGAGCAACGCCGCGGTTTCTGTCACCGCCTACCCTGACGCGCAGCCATTTGGTTGGATGCTGGAGGACAGGGGTCCGGCTTCTGCCACCGTCTACCCCCAGGCGGTCCATGGCACGGGGAAGAAGAAGTCGTCTTTGCCTTCGGCGGCAGCTGCACTAGAGCCGACATCGCTTGAGGACTGTGCGAAGGAGTGGGCTGCAAGGAAGGCGGCGACAGGTGTTCCCCTGCACCACTGCGTGCTGCCATTCCTCACTGGCGCGCCCAAAGCGGTAAGTTAGGGTTTCTGGTCCTCCTAATGTTTGGATTCGCCAATAGCTGCTTCAGCATCACTAATTGGTGCTTGACCAGAATGAACTGATGCTTCTTTGTGTGGGTGGGAGAGCTCCGGGGAATCGAGATTGTTAAAAGTGATCTACTCTGTGCATCATCAAACATAAGTGTAGATATCTCCATAACTGTGCATCCTACCGAAATACTACCCAGCCATTTTAGCTGGTTCGCAGCTACAAATTAGTTAAATTATAACACTCATACAACAGAGAGGAAATGAAGAACAGATGAAAAGAGTGCTACTACCTATACACCCCACAACATCTCTCTAGCAAAAACACATTAAGTCATACCCTCCTTTCTCTCCGTGTTCTAATATTCAACTCAATCTTCATCCTCTCCTATTTCTGACTCTTGTACAATTCCATGCGAGTAGAGGAGGGGGCAAGCAGAAAAATGTATAGTAAGTGTAAATATTCCCACAACTGTAATATAACCAAAATGCAACTCATACATCTCAACTGTAATACATTGACACAGCTAAGATCAACCAGTGCTCGAACAACTTGATGTAGACAAGTGAAACTTATTAAAATCGTCACTTTCTGTCCTTGCGATGCACATATTTTACCTTCTCTAGCCAAGGCTCACAAATTCTTAATGCTCTTTAGGTAGTATGCTGGGACCAATTTTCAGTTTTGATCATTTTTTATTGGCCTAGCATCTGAGCCTTCTTCGTATGTGCACAGGTTGAATGTCGTGTGTGCTATAAGATTATCCATCCCTTGGAAGAAATTAAATGTTCAGTTAGCCGTTGTGAACAATCGTTCCATCTGATTTGCGCGGTGGAATATACTGCCAATTTCACTGCTGAAAGCTTCAAGTGTCCTCAACATGTAAGTTCAAATGTTATGTAATGTGTATGTTTAATATTGTATGTGCTGCGCATTGGGAAAGACATACGATTTTCCTAAAATGTAAGTTATGAAGCTGAAAAAACCTATGTTGTGAAGTCGTTAGTATTGTGTGAGCTCTCATACTTGAGTATGCCTATTCTGTGCTAATATGGAGTGTTTTGTCCAGATGTATACTTGCTACATTCAACGTAGGTGCTAGACCAGATGGTGTAAAAACAGAGATGTAATGTGCATTATAAATAAATACACTTACAGGTCATATTAAGATGAAATCTATTTGCACATGACTCAAATATATTTTAATCTGATACGCTGATAGTTATGGTTGTTGATCTATGACCAATTCATGACCATGGTTTACTATGTGTAAATGAATAAGTAAATAAAATAATACAGTACACCTTTTTGCAGCATGTATTATTTGTAAAAGGTCAGTTCCTGTTGTAGTTACCAAATTTTATGTAGTCCTATGTTGGCCCTTTTGATTGAAAGATCTTTATATTTAACTGGGTATGACATGTCATGACATGATTTTTTTGTGTGTTTCAGCTAAGGCTAGATTTAAGTGACCAAAGCGTACCTAAATTTTAGGTCCTAGAGCAAACGAGAGCCCATGGCTATTTGGCCTAATTGAATTCAGCAGTTAATATTAGATGTTTGTAAGACTTTCTGGTAGAAGTACTTAATTTGTATACACATTAATTGACTTTCCTTCTCTGTAATTAGGCTTGTATGGTTTGTAAGCAAAAGATGTTTTTTTGGCGCTGTGGACGTTGTACAGTTGCAGCGCATACAAAATGTGCACCGTGGCCAGTTATTCATCTGAAAGATGACCAAGGAAGTTCAATTTGCTGGAGGCACCCTGTCAATTGGCTCCTTCAAAATGAGGTCTATCCTTTTTTCCTTACGATTGCTCAATTGATATTGTTATGCATGAATAAAGTAGTACTATTTTAGTTTGCTAGTCCATTCTTCTTCAATAAATAGACGATGGACATAGACACTCCCCACATGCAACTTTGACCATTTACATTTTCTAGGACGTGTTAGCAAAAATGGTGCAATCATAGTATTTTTATTATTAATGTTGTGATGTTATTCTCATTTGACCGATCTAAAGGTTCTTCATGTTACCAATACAAACTGTAGATGTTTGACTGCACATTTTCTAGGACACTATCTATTTCTGGCTGAAGGTTGTATCTCTTAGTATTAGTATTTTTGTAAGAGGAAAAGGTCCAGTGCAACTATTGTTAGGCAAATTTTCTAGGAACATTATTTGTTGTATCTCCTGGCTGGCTTATACTTTTGAGTTCTATTTGTGCAACTATGCTGAAAACTGTAACTCTTGTGATGCATTTCATTCAAATCAAGTCACTTTTTTCTTGAATAACATCTCCCATACATGGTACAAGTATCCATGAATGTGTAACCGTAAGTATCAGTATCAACGTGCCTCCAGAATTTGCTCATACTCCATTTGGTCTTAGAGGTCTCTTAATGTTTTGCCATTTGTGTATCCATGAGTTGATCATGGCTGTGTGAGTCTTCCATTTTCTTTTCACAAAGTAAAAAAGCATATCTTCCACGTTACTACAAAAATTGATTAATTTATTGATTTCATTTATAAAATCAAAACTCTCTGCTACAAGGGGCGTTTTTTTCTGCTGGTTCTGTTACAACTAAAGATAAGCCTTGTTCATGTTTTCATGCTCACTTTTGATAATTTCATTACTTGCTTCAATCAGATCTATTTCACCTCTAGATTATTAATTAATATTACCAGAACGAGTTGGGTATCACTTTGAGTTAATGATTGGAGAGCATCACCACATATCATTCCATTTCCATATACTTTTTTGTTAATATTTGTAATGGTTGAGGTGTCTGACAGGAGTACTTTGTTTGATGGTGACAGAATGCTGACCTGACAGACAACATAGAGGTTAGTGCTGTAATGATATAACCGTATGCTTGCTATCTTATATTTGTTTCATTCAAGAATGTATGCGCTATTTTTCTAACATAGTTCAGTTTCAAGACTTCCGTAGATACTATTCCATGTAGAGTCAATGCTCCTTAGGTTTTAGGACGCTTTTATCTTGTGATCCTCCTGAATATACCAGACTTTTGCATAACTAATGCTAACATGCTTGTTTGATAGGAAGCCTTCTGCCGACTACCTCTTCCTTATGTAAATGAAGAATTCAATATTGATTCAACCATTCAGGATTTCACGGCTATTGTTTGTAAACCGCCCTCATACACACATATCAAGCGCAGTATCCTAACTAACGTGATACATTTTATTGTTATCGAGTCAAGCTTTCTGGAGCCATTTACTTTCATTTCACTATTTTTCATTCTGAAATGAGTTTTCTGTTTATCTGCGTTCCACCTCTACACGCCTCATTGTTTCCTTAATGTCGTTAAAGATGTATATTTAGTCAAGAGGAAACGCGCTGATTCAAGTGCCGAGACCGGGTGCAGAAATTGCAGAGCAGATTCTGTTTGCAGAGATGATTGTGAATGCAGGTATTCTTCCTAACTCCACTGTACATGAATAATGAAGTTTTGACAGAACTATCTGTAGTCCGGTATATGTCAAATGTTTTATTACGTTGTTAAGATGGAACCTGACATAACATTATGGCAAAAGAGCAAGCATACACTTTCGTGGGTACTTAAATTTCCTTGATATTCATCTATTGTACTGACCATACTAAGCGAGATTGTGAGTCAGGAGCAAGGATTAAGTGTCGCTCGACAAGTCGCGACAAGTCGCACGACTTGTCTACTTGTCGGTACCCCAGCGACAAGTTCAAAACCTCGACAAGTTGCGACAAGTTGCGACAAGTCACGACTTGTCGCGCGACTTGTCTACTTGTCGGTACCCGAGCGACAAGTTGCGACAGGTCGACTCGTAATCCTTGGTCAGGAGTGAGATAGTTCACATTTGCTGTTTAGGAGTTCATCTCGATTACATGGCAAAACCACGAACACCGTGATCAAGGAATGTTTGATTCGGTTTAGATGTGTGGCAATGAAATTTAGTTAATGTTGGAGTTGGGTTGAAAATTACTTTGATCTAAATAGAACCCCACCAGAAATTTAACATTTCATTATCTAGTTTATGTTATGTCACTGTTAATTCACAATTGTTTTTACTGTATCTACATCAAATACTATAGGGATAAAGAACAATTGCTACTATATCCTAGGTACTATCCCTCATTCCCTCTCCTGTTGCTCAGAAAAATACTAAAGAATTATTTTGATACCATTGGCAAAAGATCAATCTTGTTTAAAATCCAATCCGATCAATTTATTTATTTATTTTGATACCATTGACAAAAGATCAATCTTCAGATGCAATCCGAGCAATAAAACTAGAGAAAATGGTAAATTCTTCTGTGAACAATAGCTTTGTTTAAAATGAAGAAATGTAAAATACTACCACAGAATCCTGTTGTGAACAATATTTTTATATTAAAATGGATCGAATTTGGATTGAATACTGCATCGTAGATTCATGTATTGTCGATGCTGTAAATTATTGTTTTTTACCCGAGCAACCATACTTGTATTTACTTAATATTACAGTGTGGCTGTCTTTTATCAGGGGTCTTTCTATGAGTTGTTCCAAGAGTTGCCGCTGCTCAGACCTGTGTAGCAACAGGCCATTCCGCAAGGATAAGAAATTTAAAATTGTCAAGGTAGTTCCCTCTTGGAAATGATGTAACCTCTTGCAAATGATGTGCCTGTGTTCGTATTTGGTTGAGAGTTCACTCGTGTTGTCTAATTTTGTCGGCACAGAGATGAAGTTCAATATCTTCTTATATTTACGTTAATCTTTTATCATTTCATGTTCCAATCTTTTCCGTTGGAGAGTTTGTGTGTGCCATGAGTTGCACAGCTCGGAAACAGCTAAATGAGGGGTCATATAGGTTTACAGTTCTATCTACTCGTGGGCATGAATGTCAGACATCTATTGGTACCACTTGCATAAGCACTTCACATATATGCTTCACAGTACAGTGAATACACTAGCCTTTTCCTCGGTGACTGCCAAATAACATGTAGCATTGGTAGGGGTGTGTTTTTGAGAATCAGTTCGTATTGATTCTTATTGAAAGATGTTTATTCTACTTTTTTTACTACAATCACAAGAGCCTCTTTCATTTACAGTCAGAAGGCTGTGGATGGGGTGCTGTTGCATTGGAACCGTTGGAGAAAGGTGATTTTATAATCGAGTATGTTGGTGAAGGTACAAGTTTCTCCGCCATGTTAAATATTTCTAATAAAAATAACAAACTGTTAGTAGATTTTTAGATGACTGCATGTATGCAATGGGGGAGTGACATTTTGTTTGTGGCTTCATTTCCTCTTGCTTTATTTAATCTATTGTGCTTATGCTTATCTGTACCAAATAAACTGTTGAGTTCCATTTACTCTAAAGCCACATTACAACATCTAGTTTTGAGGAAGACTCAAAAGTGCAAGCGCCATAAGGGCATAACTACAGAGCACAAGGGCCACGATCCTGAACCACTGCAAATACACTTCGTTACATTCCTTAGTAGTTAGATGATTTCAGTAAAGCTGCATTCTGCTACTGAAGGTACACACCGTAATGCATTCGATAACTGCAAAATAACATTGTTTTCAATCTTTATTGAAGATACACACCGTAATGCATTCAATAACTGCTATTGAAGATACACACCGTAATGCTATTGAAGAAATTCTTCAGTTTGACTATTGGAGAGTCGGACGAAATTTTATTTAATTTTTTAGTTTAAAAAATATCGTATTGTTTTTAGTTAGTCTAACTAGTATGATGGTTCCTCAGTTAGACAGTTCGTTACTGAATTAACCTGAATTGGCCTCATCAAGGAATTTTTTCTGGACCACTGAAAGAGTAGCATACTTTCATCATCTTGTGAAGAGTTCTTATAGTAGTCTGATTAGTGGAGAACGACCGGAAATGTTTAATAACTGAAAACATGACAGGGCTACAGTTACGAGCGTGTGCACTAATTCATTATTTGGACCTCATTATCTTCTGATCCAATACCGTTTTATCATTTCAACCTTATTGCAGTCATCAATGACGCAACATGCGAACAACGGCTGTGGGAGATGAAGCGGCGGGGCGACAAAAATTTCTACATGTGTGAAATCAGCAAGGATTTTACAATAGATGCGACATTTAAAGGAAACACTTCACGTTTCCTGAACCATAGTTGTGTTCCCAACTGTAAACTAGAGAAATGGTAATAATTTCTTGAACAGAAAACTTTCTTGGAATGGTGATGTTCCTGATTGTCTATATGGTTTACCAGGCAAGTTGATGGCGAGACGAGAGTCGGTGTTTTTGCCTCTCGTCCCATCGAAGTCGGAGAACCTTTAACTTATGACTACAGGTATTTTATATCATTTTTCTGTTACTAAAAGAATGCATATATTACTTAATCTAGTTAGGCTAAAACGAGTGTATTCTGCTAATACGGCAATGAATAATCACGAACCCATCAGTATTGTTAGGGTGAGTCAGCAACTTGTCAGTCTGAGTTTGGGTAGTAGGTCACTTGAGGATTGAGATAGAGGACACGTCGGCAGTACCTAAGGTCCCTATTTGCACAAGCCAGGATATGCTATTGAAAGACATTTGTTCTGGTGTTCTAGGAAAATGAACCATATTGCCCCTAGTTGTGTTAATCGAGCTATGCTATTCTTCAAGCTCCGCGCCTTCAAAAAGTTTCTTTTGGCCTTCAGTACAAACTGCACAAGTCCATGTGGTGCAACTAAACCTTTTGTGGTGGGTCAAACAACCACAAAGTGATTCTAGATGTTCTTATCACTTAATTAAACATTATTTTTTCTCTTGATCTGATAATTCCATACTTTTCTGAAACCAAGACAACAGTTCAGTCGTTCCCCTGTCTCAACTCGGTTGTTCAAACCCTTTTTACCAAACCTGGGTTATATACTTATATTATTAGGGCAAACAGTTCTGTGCAGCATGGAATAAAACGGAGTATGCATGCAATGAAGTACAGTGTGCTTTAGTACCTATTTTTTATGGAATAACCATTTAACGCGTCCTTACAGGTTTGTGCATTTTGGGGAGAAGGTCGAGTGCCACTGCGGAGCGAAGAGCTGCCAAGGGTACCTGGGCATCCAGCTAAAGAATCCAGCACGGGATGCCCTCGCAGCTGCCGCAGCGCTCGAGAACCAGCTGGGCAGCTGCTCTCCTTCCAGGGTAATACCTGAGACCCACTTGTTACCCTGGACCAATTGTATAGAGGTTCCTTTTAACTTGAGGAGCAAAACGAAGATCGACAAGATTTGTTGGGGACGCAAACGGCAGCGGACGTCCATCATAGATCCATCTCCATCTTCGGTTATGGAGGCTGCGCATGCATCTGTTCCATAGATGGTTTTTGGCCCAACTGGTGTGAGCAACAATCGTGAGCCCATTCTGTATAATAATAATCGTGACGGTATCATTAGTTCATTTGAGACTATTCTTTCGTATTTACTGATTTCATCTCGGCAGGGTTTTCACTGTTCTTGTAAGCTGTAACATTGTTCATTTGATCGCCATTGTCATTTTTATGGTTGAAGTTAGACCTATGGAATCCCTCGTTAGGCTGGAGACTTGCTCTTTATGGTGCATTGATCTCGATGTAAAATTTCCCATGATCACTTTGTAACATGACTGTCACGCAAGTAATTTTTAATTCTGCGTCGATTGGTAACTGAACATCATAGAAATTCAGAGTGAAGAAACATGGGTAGTGATTTTTAATTTGTACTTGGCCGCAAAATTAAAGTATTTTTTGGTAGCATTTCAAAAGTGAAACTAATGGAAATCGAGAATATTTTTTCACACGCTTGGCTACTATATTCGAAAAATAAGAGGTAAATTAACTTAGTAAATATGAAATGCTTTTTGGGGGATATGAATGATGTGTGGATTGACGCTGCAAACCATGGTAGTAGTGTGGATCAAAAAGCGGGTATCTCTTAAGAAATTTAATAACACGCATGAAACATGAAGTTGACTTAAGAAATATGCAGATTCAGTTAATTATAGTAGACAAGAGGCTAAAATTTTAGACATTGAATGTATGTACGATTTGTAATTTAAAGATCGTTACGGTTTAGGGGCGTAAATGATTGATATAGTTAAAAATCAACAGGTTGAAGAAATAAATCTTGTGGATGGATTGCATGAAGATGACATGCACATTGCCACATAATATTTCTAGGAACTTTTGAATGAATACATATATAAGAGCCCATAATTTTTAATAACAACTATATGATTTTCATCATTGAAAATAATTAACAAAAAGTTCACAGACGAAACTGATTCCAGTGTTCTAGTTGCACACGATTTACTTGTGTAACTACATAGCGACGTGATGTGATTTTACCATTCGAACATAAAAAAAAATTGTGGATGCTTGCATATAGAGACATAAAATAATTAATAGATGTTAGTGGGATGACATGGACAATTGATTGGCTAAAAAAGTGTGTGACGTGGATAACTTGCATGTGGAGATAGAAAGATATTAATTACACTTAGTGGGGTTTTGCTTTATAAGAAATATAGAAAGATAGATAGATAGATAGATATCGATATATCAATCATATAATAATAGTGTGAGGCGTTTTCTAAAATTAAGAGATGATTAATCTATTTTGGTACCTTTGTCTAAAAATAAGAGATGATTAACATAATAGTAATGACGGGGTTATACCCTTCGGGTCCCCTATTATTGGTATACCTGGTACAGCCCAGACGAAGCCCCACCTGACGGACCAGCAGTTACTTCAAGCACAAGTCAAGGACTCCAAGACGTAGTCTACTAGGACTCATGTAAACTCTACCTGGCTGCATATATAAAGACAGGCAGGGGCACCCCCATAAACAGATTGATACGAGGCAGATCCAAGACAGATCAAGACTAGATCCACAAATCGCATAGGCATAGAGACATCACGTCTCACCACCACAATCGCCATTACGGCCACCATGTATTCTCATATATCATCATAATCAGACAATCAGGAGTAGGTCTTTACCTCACAATGAGGGGCCGAACCTGGGTAAATCCTTACTTGTCAGCCGTCCGATACTACCAGCGCGTATATCTTTTCCCTCTAAATCTACCTAGGGTACTCGACCCTGGGATTGCCGTGGGCGCACCACGTCAATTGGCGCCGTCTGTGGGAAGAACGCGTGCTGGATCGCGGTTTCAGCGGCTCCATCATATTCATCGGCAAATCTTCATTGACAAAAGCGACCAGATCGCATCTAGCAAAAGCGGCGGCGGTCCGTACGCACACAGACTCTGACGTCAGCACACCCGCACGCGCGGCTGATCAAATCTACCAGATCGAGATTCGCCCGTGGCATTCCGATCCGTATCACCACTGGCAAAGTGGCAACTCGTCGAGTTCGACAAGAACCTGGAATCGTCTCGTTGGATCAAGTCCCTAGGGAGCAAAGCGACAGCGCACGCTGCGGTGGGCCGAAGCCATGCAAGAAAATATCAGATCGATCATATCGAGTCCTCAGAAGAAAAGCAACCAGCTTATGCATCCACGCTAACTCAATCTACTCTCTCTCTCTCATTAATTACTCATCCAATGTCTTATTTTCATGAGTGCTAATCACTCTATTTTCATGAGGGCAATGTTGCCCTCATGAAAATAGAGTGATTAGCACATGATATATAATATCTAAAGCAGTAAAACGGAGAGAGAGATTGAATCACTCTATATATCATGTGCTTCCCACAGACGGCGCAATTGACGTGGTGCGCCCACGGCAATCTCAGGGTCGAGTAACCTAGGTAGATTTAGAGGGAAAAGATATACGCGCTGGTAGTATCGGACGGCTGACAAGTAAGGATTTACCCAGGTTCGGCCCCTCATTGTGAGGTAAAGACCTACTCCTGCTTGTCTGATTATGATGATATATGAGAATATATGGTGGCCGTAATGGCGATTGTGGTGGTGAGACGTGATGTATCTATGCCTATGCGATTTGTGGATCTAGTCTTGATCTGTCTTGGATCTGCCTCGTATCAATCTGTCTATGGGGGTGCCCCTGCCTGGCTTTATATATGCAGCCAGGTAGAGTTTACATGAGTCATAGTAGACTACGTCTTGGAGTCCTTGACTTGTGCTTGAACTAACTGCTGGTCCGTCAGGTGGGCCTTCGTCTAGGCTGTACCAGGTATATCAATAATAGGGGACCCGAAGGGTATAACCCCGTCAAGTAAACTGCTAATATATGCTCTTGATGGAATACTCAATGCCGATAGATATATATGGACATTAATCTAGAGAACGGATGAACGGATGGAGATCGATAAATTAATATGATTATATTTTTTTCTAGAAACTTCCAAATATGGCTGCTATATTCCGGAGCTATGCTAAAAGTAGAGATAATTTAATATGATATTAAAAACTTTCTAGTTTTATGTTCTTAATCTAATTACAGATGTGGAGGATTTATGGTCGTATTGCTACTACTATGCGGGGTGGCTTATATATATGTTGATGTGTGGATTGATACAGCATAGTCTGCATGGACAAACGCATGAACATGGCCCATGCACAAGCCGTGCTGCTGGCTCTTCTTCTCATGTACTTTGCAACCTCTGCACACTGTAAGTGGTGGATAGGCAACCGAGTTATTGCTATACTTTTCCTGATTCGTAGTATTTCCAACGTTCATCTTCCAATCTCAGAGTTTGACGGATGTATGTGTGGGTTGTCCATGACCTCCTTTGGATATGTTTTGCTGAAATTCTCGTTTAATTTTATCAACCGATTCCTTATCAGTTAATAATAATATATGAGTTTCCCGCAACAAAAATAACAACAAAAGATTTTGACGAATATTAATAGATTGTGCTTTATTCCACAGGCGTAGTCATGGAAGATGGGAGAGCGAGAAGATCAATTTTCCAAACGGAATGTGCACCCAGAAGCACGGTTCTGGCTGCAGTCAGGGGAATTGCTATTGTTGTTTATGGACGGACCTCTGCTATGTGACAATGAACATTTGCAAGGGAGAATGTAACAAGAAATCCTCATCTTCAGCAGCATAGGCGCATCCTCCTTCACTACCATAAGATCTAATTATAGGTTGTTGTTTTGTAAAAAATAATGTTATTTAGAGGTTGCGTGTGCATTTGAATAATCATTCTGAAATAAGAGATAAGTCAATCCTTGATTGCACCCAAAGTACTAGTTATACATTTTCCAATAGTGAACCGCATGAAGAGATCATAATAAAGGTTTTTTCTTTCTTTCACCTACCACATTGTGCTCCACAATACATAAGTGGGCAGGAATGTGGAAAGATCTACTACAAAATAACATAAAGGGTATTGACTCAATCCTTGTCTGTCCCGCCTCCTCTACGCTCCCTCTTCTCCTCCTCCGTCAAAAGGCACAGCCGAAGCAGCCCATGTTTTCCTCCGTCGTCTTTCTCACAATTTTGTCGATGAACATGCACCGAAATGTTCCCCTGTCCAGCTTGTCAAACGTATCAATCTTCTTGTCCAAATAAGTACGGTTCTGCCCGGAAACACGGAAGAATCCACCATGCATGGTGAACTTCTAGGCTAAATCTGTCGTCCTAAATTACAAGGAAATACATCAGAAACGACCGAAAAACACCAGCTTTCATCAAGAACTGACATGTCCACAAAATCATGAGATCGCACGAAAATATACACCCACCATGAACTAGAAGCACCTAATCTTCCCACATATAGCAAAAACTAACCCCACAACAAGCTCCCGAATTAGGTTTTCCGGGCGACGGATCATTCCATGGATATTTGAGGCGCGGCGGCGATGGTTCCTCTCTGCCCCATGCCTGCCTTCCCCCGTCGCTCCACTCGCCGCCCGCGACGAGCTCATCCTACGCGTCAATGTCACCTATCGGAACACGAACAGCCTCTCTCGATGGTTTCTTTCAGGGTATTTTTGCTTAATTTCCATCCGCCTCAGATGGTCAATCTCAGTCAACTTGCCACCTTAGCATCTGTTTGCTCGGGTGGCCCCAATTTGACCTCTTTACTCATACCTTCCAAGTTCAGTGACATGACGACAACATTCCACGAGTTTACTGACTAAAGTACTCATCCAACGGTGCATAGTACTGTATTTCTGAAAAATGGAAAAAAGGCCGAAGTACTATGCACCGGCAAAAAAAAAAAAAAAGCCTGCCAGTCGTCTTTCTCACTCACTTGCCGGCAAAAAAAAAAAAGAAAAAAAAAAGAGAAAAACTCACTCGTCGTCTCTCTCACTTGGCGGCGGGCGGCAGTGAGCTCTGAACCCACCGCCGAGATGCGCCGGAATCCACCGCCGCCTCTCTTCTCTCCCCCCGCCGCCCCAACAGGCCGCATCCGCAAGCCCCATCCCCGCCAGGCCGCCACTCCACCGGCAGATCGCCCACTGCTCCCGCCGCGCCGGGCCCCCTCTCCTCCCGCCGCCCCACGAGGAGGACGACCGACCCCGACCCCGCTCCCGCCGCGCCGGGTCCTGGATCTCCAGTCTCCTCCCGCCGCCCCACGCGGAGGACGACCGGCGGCCCCAACTCCTCTCCCGCCGCGCCGGGCCCCGGCTCTCCAGTCTCCACCCGCTGCGCCACGAGGAGGACGGCCGGCGGTCCCGACCCCGCTCCCCCCGAGCCGGGCCCCGGCTCTCCAGTCTCCTCCCGCCGCACCACGAGGAGGCCGACCGACTCCGCTCCCGCCGCGCCGGTCGCCGGCTCTCCAGTCTCCTCCCCCGCCGCACCGGGGCAAGGATGGATCTGCACAGCACAGCTCGACCCCCTCTCCGACTCCGAGGTGATGGTCTACCCTACCCTGCTATGCTTTTCCTCGTCTGATTGTACATGTAGTAATTCTATGCTTTTCCTCGTCTGATAATTAATTTCTTGTATTTTCTTACCACTATACATACAACATGTACTTCTGGGTGCCCAACTGTGAATGTATGTAATTCTAGGGAACTTGGGGGAGGGCACTATATAATACTACGTACTTGGGGGTAGATCACTATGTATGACTACATGCTATTACCAAAATACCGTGTATTGTTTTACTTGCTAGTATTATGCGTGCAATCCTAGGTCTGCCATATTGAGTCTCTACACTCACACTGCCTAGGTTTACACAACAAATATCAATGAGTTTTACTTGCTTTTTATGTGTAGGCCTCAGACTACTGGGCTGCTTGTTGAAGTGGGGACTGTCATCACCGACCTCCCCGACACCCTCGTCGTCGAGATCCTCTCACACCTTCCACATAAATCACTGTGCCGCTGCAAGTCTGTCTCTTCTGAATGGTACAAACTCATCTCCGACCCCTATAACCTCAAGAAGCTCCCACAGACCCTCGCCGGCTTCTTCTTCGAGATCCAAGACACAGGGCACTCCCCCAAAAGAGCTCGTCATTTCCAAAATGTCAGCGGAGGGCCACCTCTGATTGATCCCAGTTTCTCTTTCTTGCCCCCTCAGTTTGAACGTGTTGAGCTCGAGGACTGCTGTGATGGCCTTCTCCTCTGCTCTTCTCAAACTCCTTTCCAACTTGTTGTTTGCAATCCTGCTACTGAGAGATGGGCCATGGTGCCTGACCCCGGGTGTGTTGGCAAGAGAGACACCTTTGCCTTGGCTTTCGACCGTGATATTTCCCCGCACTTCCATGTATTTCAGGTTGTGAAACATTGGGGATTGGATGTGCTAGGCACAAAGATCTACTCATCAGAAACTGGGGAATGGAGTTACAAGGAGGGTGGGTGGGACCTTAGGGAAGCGATTTTCACTCGCAGACATGTCTTTCACCATGGGATGATGCATTTCATCACTTCTTCTTCGATAGTGGCAGTAGACACAGAGGGGAAGAAGAGCATCATTCCACTGCCAGATGCCGCAGATGATAGGTTTGGTTATGTTGGTCAGTCCCAAGGTCACTTATACTACATGTCACAGAGAGGGCTTGTTCCCCAAGCTTCACTATGGTTTCTTGAGAACTACGATACAGACGAGTGGACACTGAAGCACCTTGTGAGCCCTGCACAACTACTGGGCATAAGAAATCAGAATGTCTACTCCTTTGAGTATGATGTCATCTCAGGTCATCCAGACTGTAGTCTTTTTTACATTGCTAATCACCGAAAGAACCTTTTGATGGCATATGACATTGGTCGAGAGGAATCGGAAGCGCAAGTAGCTCATGCTTTTGGGAATCTTGGGCGAGGCGATTTGAGATCAGCGTTTCCCTATGTTCCGCTGTACCAGAAAACTTCGGTTTAGGCATCAGGGGTCTCGTAATGAGCTGATATTAGACTGAAACTGCAAGCCTAGAGCTACCATTTAGTTAGAACTTTTATGTTGCTTGAAGCAAGTTGTTTTCTGGGCTGTACCTGTAATCAGTCAAGGCGACCTGATCAGTCACGTCACCGAGAGTGGCCTCTTCCAGTTTCATCTCTGAAAATAGGATCCCTTATTAAACATCAACTTGTGGCTCATCTCGGACTTGGGATTGCTTTACGTGCTGTTCTTGATGCCTTGCGCAAGTCCATTGATTCAGAGGTTAGCTTTTATCCGTTTTAGGTTGGTCCTCATTTGCTGTCTGATCTGTAAAATCTGTGTCTTGATGATGTTATTTGGTTGCAGATGTTTATGTTTGGCACGACAGCACCGGAACACTTCATGGATCGTGTAATAGAGTGGCCGCAATACTGCAATTACATATTGCAGATTTCACATCTTCGTGGAACTCATGCTGAAATGGTCTCTTCAATTGAGCGAGCCCTTGCCAGGATTTCATCAAGTCAAAACGAGCCCAGCATGGGCAACTTGCTTTCGGCCGAGCAGCTTGTTTCTGGACTGTCATCTATTGAAACCATGGAGGTAATTACCACAAAAACCTAAAACAAAAGGGTAAAATTATATATGGGGTAATCATTGAATTGGAAATAAAGAAGGGCTCCCAGGAATGTAATTTGTGGTAGTTTATTAGGATGATAAGTGCTTAATGATTTGATATGTTTTACTAAGATCGAATCCCTTTTCCTGATTGACATGGTTAAAATTATGTAGGCTTCTGAACCATCATGGCAGTTGATGGGTACATCTCCAACCCAGCTGGGAAGGACACCTTACCCTTTGCATCAAAGGCAACAGAGCGTCCTTGGTGACAGGTCCAAGGTCCCCATGGGCACCTCTCAGAATAAGAGCATTTTACCTAGTCAACCTTCAGTTTCTTCGGCACCTGCTGATTCAGCTATTAATCTAAAGGTATAAGGGATTTTCTATATGATTGCCTGTTAGTTTGTCAGTTCATATTTCCTAATAGTGAAATGCTTGGATGCAGTGCTGGTTTCCCGTGTTCCATCCTTTATTTTTCTGTTATTTGTCTAATTCAGACACTAGTTGTCTCTTTCTTTGACCTACTGCAATTTATTTAACTGCAGACAACTGTTCCACCTTCTTCACTAGCCCATTCTACAAGCATGTCAACTCATGCCACTGGTTTTCTGCGCAATCAAAGTACCTCTACAAGTGAATTCATTGCTCGTGATATTCACAGTAACAAGTGTGATTCAGTTTTATTTACTTTGTTATATCTAGACTACCACTCAATGAGTTATTGTTATGGCCCTCTTTTATAGGCTTGCCTTGGCAACATTCATACACTACGGGATTTGGAACCGCTTTAAATATTGAGACACTTGTAACAGCAGCAGCAGAGCAAAGAGATAGACCGATTGAGGTTGGTATTTCCTTGGCGTGCTCTCTCGTGTTTGAATACACAACTTGTATTGGGCTAATTCATTTTCCTATTGATCTAGACTCCTCCATCTGAAGTTTATGACAAGGTCTTGTTTATGATTAACAGTATATCTACCTCTAATATGGAAGCCAAGGCAAAATAATTTAATGAAGTGTTTCAGGAACAATATTATCCTTGGTTTGCACAATAGATGGTCATGAAAAGGTATAGTACCCATTTGTTTCCTTTCTTTTCTGCATCAGTTTTCTAACCTTGAAGATTTAATTACCTTTTTATCTTGGCAGGGCAAGCATCGAACCAAATTTTCATGATTTGTACCTGAAGTTCTTTGACAAACTGAACTCACGATCGTTAATTACGGAGATGCTGAAAGCTATGAGAACTGCAAGTTTGTGGTTACTCTAATTTGTCCAGCTTTTTTTTTGCCCCTGTTGGTCAAACAAGTATGTTTAGCCGTAGATTTGCTTGTGCAGGTTTTGTTAAGATCAGATCTTGTCAAATCTAGTTCTGAGGAACGCTCCTTGCTAAAAAATCTGGGTAGTTGGTTGGGAAAAATTTACCATTGAAAGGAACCAGGCCCTAAGAGCTAAGGAGATTGACCCAAAATCTATTATTGTGGAGGTACTTCCTTGGGAGCAGAATCGTGATGTTAGATTTCTCATTTTTGGGACAAAATTGATTTGTGTGACTGCATTCTAATTCTACCCAAAATATTCTTCACTGTGTTCAGTTCTGGAGTTCTCTCCCTTCTACATACGGTGTCGCCATGCCTGTAACAACCCCAAAATTCCAGTTTCTGGTTTGCAAAATTTTCTGCAATTTGTTCAGTTAAAAAAACAAAATATTTTTAACTCCAAACTCTCTAAAGCCCTTTGTTTTTTTTTCCAGTTCCATCCCGTTGTACCTGCAGACCGTATATCCCAGGCATTTGCTGCTGGAATGCAGCCCACAGGTACTCGCTTCAATGTCTGCGGGAAAGTGTGGCTCAGAGTGGGAACAGCTTAGTCATATCCAGAAAGTTGAGGCTTATGCAAATGATATCAAGGCATTGAAAAGAGACGGCACCTATTATACACAAGGGAGCCTGACAGCATGGAGACAAACATCGGTATGGAGGTAGTAAATGTCTGTTTTTCGTAACCTCCTGTTGCTGATTCCGTTCCATTTTAGTAGTTCACAGCGGCGTATGTGACAGAGCCTGAATATGCACTTGCTGTTGTTTCATATTTCTTAGCAGGAGTAGTTAGAGCTTAAAGAATGCCTCCGGCCAGGGGTTGAAGATGAGGAGGATGTAGACAACATCCAAGACAAGAATGAGCCGCCTTTGCTATGGGAGAGGAAGGATGGCTAGCAAATGAAAGAGGCAAAGACATTCATGGGATCCGTCATGTTTCCCGCTGCTACCTTCGCACAGTATGCCCTAATCGTCACAGCCGGGGCCAGAGATGAAGTGGCATGAAAACCCTGTTTAATCTGTAGTTACGATCGCTGTATCCATCCTGGTGACACTGGAGAAGAACATGTTATGTTTCGTTTCGTCTCTCTTTTCTTTGTACTAGAACTGTTTTGGTAGTTTGGCTTGTATGTAATTAACCTGCTGCTGCTGCTGGGATAGTGCAAATATGATGTACTGAACCAGCTGATGTGATGTCCGCGGTGTCATCTGTATGAAGCAGAGCAACGTCAATCCAGGAACCACTCCTTGCTCTGTTCGTTCCAAGTTCTGAAAATACTGCAAATGCATCTGCTGTGCTCTTCTATATTCCACTTAATCACATCCTCATCAGTAGCGGAAATGATTGATGATGAAGGTGACAGCGTGATGCCCAGCACCACATGATAGGCCAGAGTGACCGCCATGCGAGTTACACTTGAACAGTCAGGTGATTCGCGCCATGGAGACGACACAATTGATCTCGGAACGACGATTACGACCACGTTTGTAATACCTATCCTCTTCCCTATAGCCCATTGCGACCTCCTCGTCTTGCTCTTTCGTTTTAATATAGTATTAGACCCTCTCTCCATCTGTACATTGAGAACGCCGATGGCATTCAGAGCGCGCCGCTGTCGGCATCGTGCTCCAACCCGTCGCTGTGGAGGTCTCCGAGTAGGAAACCTTGCCTGTTCGCTTTGGCTTGTCGTACTGGGTTAGGAACGCGCTCAGCGCTCTGCTCTCTCTAAGCTGACGCGGGCGACCTCGGCCCGCAGGGCCTCAAAGTCAAAGACCACCCACGGAGAGGAAGTCGAAGGCCTCTGTCATCCGCCATTGCCAGGAAAAGCGCCGCGGCCTCGTGGAACAGGATCAGCTGCGGCATGCCCGATCACCATGGCCGTCCAAGAAAACACGCCTGGCGTCGGCAACCGCTCACCTGAATCCTCCTCCTGCTTATGGCCACCCCGACGACGGCGAGCGTCCACCCTTCGTCCTCGTCGAGACAGACGCGTATTACGCCGACCGCCGCAACGCCACCACCGCCACCTGCGACATCAACGACCTCGGCGGCACTGTTCAGGTCACCTTCTGCATCGCCCAACCGCCGCTCGTCTCCTACCTGTGCGTCCACGTCGCCTCCTCCCTCGCCCACCCCGACTGCGCCGCCGTCGAGCCCCAGATCATCGCCACAGAGACGGACGGCGGCCTCCTTCTCCTCCGCATCGCCATCAGTGAAGATCCACCCGATGTCATGTTACCCTTCGAAAGAGAGTACCTCGTCTATGACGCCAGCGGCCCCTCGCTCGAGCACCTCCCGCATCCCGGCTACTACATGTTCAATGAAGACTCGCTTGCCATCGTGCGCAAGTGCAACAAACGCAGCCAGCAGGTCACTAGCCCCCATGGTTCCAGTCAAGGGGACGACCACGATTGCAGCAACTGCGACTACGTCCTTGCCGCACAGGCTTCTGGATTCGGGTATGTAGAATCTTCTCACCTCTGCGTGTATCACTCTGACATAAAAACCTGGAGCAAGGTGCCGGTTGTAGTCAAGTCATATCCATCCCACACAACAAGGAAGACACTCACCATAGGAGGAGATAAAGGCACCGTGGCCTGGGTTGATCTCTGGCGTAATGTCCTCTTGTGCGACGTGCTTGACAATCGCCCCATGGTTCGTACCTTAGAACTACCGCAGATGCCAATGCCAATCATGTCGGCCGATAAGCTGGGCAGGGGCAATCCACGGGCCGTTCGGGACATTGCTGTCCTTGGTGGTGGCTTCATCAAGTATGTTGAGCTGCAGTATCGTCTTGTCGAGCAGGGCATACCCGGAGTCAGCTTCCCCTATATTTGGAAGGTCGCGGTATGGAGCATCAGCATTGCAGGGAGCTACTCCTCGGAGGATTGGCACATGGATTACTTAATCGATTCCACTGAAATACCCGGGTCATCGCTGCCTAAGCCTGCAAGATGATGGCATCGTGTACTTCCTCACCAAGATTGACTTCCGTGACCACTCCCACATAGCATGGGTGCTTGCTGTCGATATGAGGAGCAAGACTGTCCAGAAAGTGGGCGAGTTTGACTCAATGAGAACTGCTGGATTAGAGGATGGCTACAGTGCAAGTAGGATCTCCAAATATCTGAAAGGTGCAAAACAAAACACGAAACGACCAGGGATGCCATTTCTGATGCCCTCTAGCAAGAAGCGTCTTGGAAACTCCATGGTAATTAATCTGGACGGTGCGTAAGACGGAAGAGCTTGCATGTTTGTTCTAGTATTATTAAGGATAAGACCCTGTTCAGGAGTGCTCCTTTATGTATCTCATCTATTTTCTCTCACAACTTACTCTCGCTCCTTGGAGTTCCGTTGTCCCGGCCTTGTAACTTAATTTGTGAACGTCTCCTTATTCAATTGAAATGGCAAATGTTTTGCCATCGTTTCAAAAAAAAAAAAAAAAGGGCTGAAGAGGAGATGTTCTTGCCGTGCTGCAAACTCAAGCACACAGTCAGCACGGCCGTCAGAGTGGTGCTTATGTTCTTGCTGGAGATCCAGCGGAGGATTAGAGGTGTTGTTGATGTAATTTGTCTGTAGTAGAGTGTTTTGACTATGTTGCTAACAATATGGTCTGATGTAATTGGTCTGTAGTAGAATGCTTTTGACTATGTTTGCTAGCAATATGGTCTGATAGAGATCGAATTGCGTTATTGTGTGTGTGCGATGACAATCGGCCAGCACGCTGAAGGTGTTCGCCTGTGAATGCTCTCCTTTTCATTCTGTTGATGAAGGGAAGTAACGAACTACTGCTGATGCAGTTCTCAGTCCACGTACATACATACAGTTTCACTGGTGTCCGTGTGACACCAGCACTGGGAGCCATATTCAACCACGACCACGAGAAGATTCTGAAATCTTTTCCATGTCTAGCGAGCACGAATCTTGGAGCAAAACCCATGGGGGCTTAAACATATATATATGTGTATGTCAGACAAAACTTTTCAACTGCGTCGACAAATTGAGATCAGGGAACCAACAGACAGATTTGCAAGAAGAAAAAAGAAACACTGGATAGACAGAACACAGATGGACAGACGGAGGGTAACGGAGGGTCTAGACTCGAGACCAGTGTCGGAACGCGCTACTCTGACTCCTCTGCAGAAAGCTCGATGTCATCCGCTGCCAAACACATATTCCATCTAGAACCTCCGTGGCGGCCGCTCTGCCGCGACGTTCACTCGTAGGGCGCGCCCCTCCAAACTCTGCAGAATTCAAAGAGTGATTTCAGACTCGTCGCAACATTGCTTATTTCAGTAAAGCCGGATCTGCATCATAGTATGAAAATGACAAGGGAATCACCCCCGCACTAACCTGTCCGTCGAGCGCAGCGATAGCATCATCGAGTTCAGCCTGCGACGCCATTGTGACGAACCCGAATCCCCGTGAGCGCCCGGTGTCCCTGTCGTAGACGACCCTAGCGTCAACCACTTTGCCGTGCTCGCTGAACAACTCCACAAGGCTGAGTCGTCCACTTGCCATGGCAGGTTGCCCACATAGATCCTGAACGAAGACCCGAAGTCGCGGGCAGGCCTTTCCACCCGGGCACCTCTAGGAGCCGCCTTGTTCACGGTCAACAGCCGCCCACCCACGTCCTGTCCATGTTTAAGGCCATTCAGTAAAGCATCAAATTGTGTGCATGCTTTAGCTAGAGCTTGCGAAGCATATGAGCTACACATGATTTTGAACTTGAAAAGATAAACAGATTCGACTAAACTGGGACCTATGACAGGAAACATATTCAGGTACTATGAGCAGCCGCTCTATGCAGGTTTTGCAAACTAAATTAAGAATATGTAAGGGAAATAGCCACACAAAGTTATCGAGACAACTCACGTAGCGATGGAACATCTCCACGGCCTTCTCAGCCTCCTCGACAGTGCTCATGGTGACAAACCCAAATCCACGGCTCTGGTCTGTTTCCCTGTTGTAAATGACCTGTACATCCACAAAATAGAAGCTATTTTAAGAACAGAGATAAAACATACAGTATCCAAGCAACTACTGTCTGACCAACCCTCCAACAATACAGACGAAGAAGATACAGGGGTACGTGTTAATAAACCATACAAGGTCAGGAAACAGTAAATTGTTTTGCAGAAAACTCATCTAAATTATATAGGTTTGGTGTAGCAAAACTTGATAGTGGCAGGGACATTATAGTTGGATCTCGTCACATTTCACAGTTTCAGAAAAAAGCTATATGTGTACGCCTAACGATTTAACAGACAGAAACATAGTTCTGATAAGAAGTTGGAATCACCAGCCTCTGCACACAAAACATGCATGATGCATCCCTCAAATATAATATCACAGAGCAACCTACTCCAACCTGAACATGCAACACAAGAAGCTTGCAAACCATGCATGTGTTTACGGTTCAGTTAGACTCTAGCAGCTCCACCATGTGAGTTTCAGTTAGACATCGACATGGAAGTCCGGAACTGTATGATGTTGCAGACGTGATTACCGTGCCGGTTTCAAGTGTACGTGCTAATGCATTACACAATTAAAAGGATTTGAGGCATTCAAACACCAAAGAAGCGTATTTATTTATACTGACGAGCGGGCGATCCCTACACATGACGCGTCCCATGATGCATCCATCCCTTGGACATATCACACAAAGAAGCTTGCAAAGCAGCAAAAAACTATATATTCCGCAGCTCAGCCCTGCGAGCTTCAACAATGTTGGAGCCACCTCACTCAGTTTGACACTTTACGGGTTGGTAAGCCCGCCCAGAACTGAACTCGATTGGTACGGTGGTTGCAGCGCCAAAATTTCAGACGTGTGTACTAATGTACTGAACCACCAAGGATTTCACGCATTGTCTTCACCAAGCAAGACGTATGCATGCCAAAACCAGTGACGATCACCAGCCTCTAAACACAACACACGCATGATGCATCCTCACGACAGAGCGATTTCCTGCATATCACGCAAGAGGCTTGCCAAGCCAAGCCAGGCAGCAAGCTCGATTATAGCAGCTTCCACAGAGCGGACACCTCATTGAACGAGACAACTTAAGTGTTTAAAAGGCCAGAAACTGTATGCCGCTGGTGTCGTGGTTGCACTCCGATTTCAGTCGTGTGTATTGCAGCGATGTGTTACCACTGACTGACAAAGGAAGAGCAATACGGTAGCGAAGAGGAAGTAATTTGGCAGTGCTCACCTCGGAGACCTCGACGACGCCGCCTGCTCGAAGAGCTGCGCGAGGCGCTCGCTGTCGACGTCGTAGGGCAGGTTCCGACGTACACCTTGGCCTCCTCCGGCGGCTCCACGTACGCCCCGACCTCCACCGCCGCCTCCTCCTCTACACCCTCCTCCTCCACAACCTCCTCCTCCTCCGCGACAGCAACCTCGTCCTCCGTCTCCTCCTCTGCGGCCTCCGGCTCGGCGACGTCCACGGAGGAGGAGGAGTCGAAGAAGGAGTCGGAGGCGGCGAGCGGGGCGAGCGGGAGGCGCGGGCGGGTGGAGCGGAGGCTGAGGCCGCGTGGCAGGGCCGGGGAGAGGAGCACGAGGAAGGGCTTCGGGAGCGCGGCCGGGGCCGGGGCGGGCGCGGCGGCGAGCGCGCGGAGGGTGGCGGCGACGGTGGAGGAGGCCATCGCCATGGACGGACGGTGGAGACGGAGGATAAGGGATTTCGTGGGTTTGGGGACGACAACAGCAAAGGAAAGATTGAGGATTTTGCGGGATTTGTTTTTGTGCGCCTTTTTTCATCCTCCTACTCCTTATGGGCTGGGCTGGGCTGGGCCGGGCCGAGATGAGTAAGATAACAAACTCAGGGTCGCTAGAGGAAGTCAACCCAAAAAAAACATATTTGTCTATATCTATACTCTATACTACTATTAAAAGAGCAAACATGGTGGGATACATTAAATTTGATCCGTTCAATATTTGATCAACGCTCCAGATCGCTCCAATGTTTGACAACTCAACACGCCTTTTCATCTATATCTATACTAGTGAACGTGCACGTGCAAGCGCACGACCTCCACTATTATTCAATATATTTACAATCCATGGAAATACAAAAATATTAACTATGTAAGCCAAAGTGATCCCTGAAGTTTATTTTTCCAATTTCTTCAGTACTTTTTGTGCACCGGGTAGGTTATTCAAGTCATGATACTTGATAATCTTCAATCGTACATGAAATAATTTTTTTCATGATAAAAGGAGTGGAGTTTAAGTAGTTTGGAGATAACTCTAACTAACGTCTAGGGTCCAAAAAACTCTTAACATACATTTACTATTTATGTCCTAAATAAATCGTTTGTTTTCCCAACTCAGCTTGGTAATAGATAGTCTTGTGGATGCCAATGTATTATTGCAACTCATATAAAATTACTGTTGCATGGGAAATAAATGTTGATAACATTATAAGTAAATTTTATGGAGAAGTAAATGATGTGTTCTATTTGCAAGTTACCGTCGCACTGGAATTACATAGCCATGATCTAAACTCCACTGCAGTCTCCTCTTTGTGTGGAGAGAGTTGAGCTGATAAGGTCACCGAGAACTCCTCCAAAGCTGCGCCCTTTGATAGTAGAATGGCATGCTCTGTGGCCATGAGAGAACCAGTTGCCTGAGTTCCGGAAGGCCGCGGATGACGGCCGTGAACTCGCTGCTGTAGCAAGTCATCGATGGGTGCAGGGCAAGGTGAAGATAAGTCAGCCTCTTGCACCGGTTGATGAGCTCCATGATTGGAGCGATTTCGTGTGACCCTTTGCATGTCACTAGTGGAAACAGGGCCACTGGTCCCGGGTCGTAAGGGCCTCTAGTACCGGGTGTCCACCCGGGACTAGCAAGGCGACACTAGAGACCCTCCCCCCTCTAGTACCGGGTCCGTTACGACCCGGAACAACAGACTCCCACGTGGCCGCCGAGGCGCGGGCGTGGTGGAGGACCTCTAGTCCCGATTGGTCATACGACCCGGGACCAAGGACCTCACATGTGGCAGCCTGTAATTTTTTGTTTTTCCTCCCAATTTAATATTGAAATGGTGCAAAAAAATATGCGTTTAATTAATTAAAAACAGAAACTACATATAACATATCAAAATGTTCATAAATAAAAATATGTTCACGTCTATCCGGTTACATGGAGGTGCTCATAACCGGGACTAGAGCCTCCTCTAGTCCGGGTTCGAACCACGCCCGGGACTAGAGCCCAACACCCCTCTCCACCAAAGCTCCTGTTTCCACTAGTGTGTGAGGTCGTCGCAGATATCGGTTATTAGCGTCGTGAACTCGTCATAGTTGGGGACGTCGAGGAACTGCAGGTCGTCAGGACGGAGGCCCCTGTAGTGCAGGGATCGCATGCGTTGGGTGTGCAGCCAGCACGACGTGTCTCGCGTTGTGGTAGCAGATCATGGTGAAGCTCCACCGTGACCTCGAAGCTCACCGCCCCTCGCGCCCATTAATTCCCTCTCCAGCTCCCTGGTGACGTCGCAGAGGACGCCAACACCGGCGATCCCGTCGAACTCCATTCTCCAGCCTCATGGTGTAGATGTTCTTCCTTCGCTGCAAGAACTCGAACGGGGAGGAGGCGGCTGGGCCGCCGAGAGAGGCGCCGCCGTGGGCGTGGAGCTCGGCAAATCGGCCTGGAGGTAGTCGTCGCGAACTAACAGTCGCGCTCGATGGCCCCAGATGTTTGTAGGTTACTGTATTGACGCCCTCGCCGCACGCCGCTTGCGTGTCTGTGCAAGTGGTATCCTGAGCAACAGATCTAGATTTCTCGGTTGCTGCAGTGCGCCATCGCCGGTGTTGACCTCGGAGTTGGAGTGCTGGACGTTTAGCACAGATAGAGACGATAGAAAATAAAGGAAAAATAGGAGAAAACGATTAGTACGCTGACACATGGGTCCCATTGAGAAAACTCCTTTCAAAACCACTTTTGCACCTGTTGGGGGGGGGGGGGGGGGGGGGATGATTTGTCCGGTTTTACAAACCTGGCGGGACTAAGTGTGCTGTTTTATAGTCCAGGGGTGCTCCGTCCGTTTCCTGAAACATGTAGGGGTTATCTATACTTCTTTCTTATTTATAGAGCCATTTTTCACAAACCAAACACCTTCTAAGCAACTCCTCTCCCCCTCGCGTCGCTCCCCCGGCGGCGCCAGGGGGGAAAAGCGGCGCCGCCCAACTCTTCTCCCGCCCGGCGCCCTCCTGCCGCTGCCGTCGCCGGCTGCGGCCGCGGCGGTGGCGGCACCCCCAGCTGCCAAAAGGGTGGCCGGGGGGTGGTCTTCGTCTCGGCAACGGTGGTGAACGGCCTGTGGGGGGCAGCGGCGGTCTGGGGCGGAGGAGGCCGGGCCGGCGGGTCCGGGAGGTGGTCGAGGACGGCGCAGTGGCTGCCGGCGGTAGTGCGGGCGGCGGAGGCGCCGTCGCCTGCCGTGGTGGTCGGCTGCGCGCCGATGGGCTCTGGCGGGCCCGATCTGGGCTCACGGGGCCCGAGCGGGGGCGCGTGGAGGAGGGCGTCCGGTGGTGCGAGCGCAAGCTGGGGCGCGGTGCTGCGGCTGGGGGCGCGGGAGTGGCGCGGGCGGCGGTGCAGAAGGCGGTCCGCCGTCGCCGTTGAGGAGGACGTGCGCCTGTTGGTCGGCCCGAGCTGGATGTGATGATACGGGCGCCAGTGCGCTGGGCGCGGTGGTGGAGGCGGTGCGCGGCAGGTATGCTGGGGCGACGGCCCCAGGACGGCGGGAGGTGTGGCGGCGCTCGCCATGGCAGGAGGTGCCATGGTTTGCCTCCGGCGCGTGTCGGCAGGAGCGAGGTGTCTGGCGGTTGGCAACAGTGCCCATGTGTTTGTCTCGTTGCTCCCGGCGCTTTGCGGGCAGGTCGTGCTCCGGGCGAAAGCCTCGCAACGACTTCGGTCGGTGCTGATGACGGCGGCGCCTCCGGGCGTCGTTCCCCTTCTTGTTTGCGTCATCGTGGAGCTCTGATGCTGACCGACGCGAGTGGCTCCAAGATATCCGAGTGAAAACCTAAGCTCCCTCGGAGCGGGCGACGGTGACGAACACGTCACTTCCTTGTTGGAGGCGTCGCCTTGGAGCTCTTGGCCCTCGTGGTGCGTCGGATTCGCAGCGGTCGGGCAGGTTGGTTCTGTGGCCGGGAGGCGGATGCCGGGGTGGCGACCCCGGACGGTGGTGGTACGTCGAGGCGGCGGCCTCGGTCCCTCTACAGCGACGGTCCTATGGGGAAGGGCCTTCTCCTAGCGAGGTTTTGGGGTGACGACCTGGTGTTGCGAGGGCAGCAAGATTGTCGACTCGGCTGGATCACCTCCGGGCAATGCGAAGGTTGATCTGGTTGATGCGCCGGGGCGGCGGCCACGGATTTGGCGCGACGCTGAGGTCTGCGGGCGGTTGTCTTTAGCGAGGGTAGCAAGGGCTACGAGACGGCTGGGTCGTGCGGCGTTGTGACTCGTGTGCGGCTTTGGTGCCGAGTGGTGTAAGTCGGGGCGGCGGCCCCGGAGCTGGTGGTGTGCGTTCGTTGCGTTCGGTGGACTTGCGTCGTGTGGGCGACGGGTCTCCTCGTGTGTGTGGTTTTCTGGCCCGGTTTTCCTTATAAACAGGGCAATGTACGGTTTTTGGGCCCGGTTTTACTTATAAACTGGGTCAATTCTTTCTATCTATTCGAGCGGTGGTACAACCACCTTGTCCTCAAAAAAAAATTGTGTTCCTTTTCTCAAAATTCTTAGGGTGTGAGTACATGTATCACATCATGAATTATGTCTTGCTTAATATCAACACTATGAATTAGCTACTTCTGATTACCTCTTCATGATTTTTTTTGTTTCCTACTATCCGTTGAAGAAACATGTTTACCAGTTCATTTTCTTATTTCTCATACAAGCTGTTATATTATGCAGATCTTTGACACCAAGCAGACCTGGAGCTGAAGGTAGAGGCGGTAGCCGATAGAGAGGGAGAAATGAGTGGACCTGGAGGAGCAGTTGGTCGCACCCCAACATCATTGCCGGAGGTAAAGGGTCATTCACTGCCATTTGTTGCTATATTTATATTTATATTTGAATCAGAGATAATGTTGGAGCAATGGTGGAGCTTTGCTTAACATGTTATAAGCTGAAATACTTCCGTACACGTTACCTTTATTTTTGCAGTGTATTTGTATTTCTGTAGCACTTACAGACTTGTAAATCAAGATGCATTCAAGCTCTTGATCGTTCAAGTTGTTGCTAGAGAAATTTGTGGTTCTTTTTGTTTCATCACCTTTGCTTCTATTATTCCAGTTAATTGAAAATGATTTAAAACAGGTCAGTTCCATTGTTCTGGGCGGCTATTAACATTGGTGTACGAATTGAAAATGCACAGAAGGACACGGCTACGGTAGTGAAACAAGCAAATAGGGCTAAAGAGGCCACCGAAGCGATGAGAACCTTTTGTCCAAATAAGAATGTCAAGGAAGCTTAGGACTCTCTTGACAATATTCTTCTTGACTTGTACTCCCTCCGTTCTAAAATACTTGACATAAATTTGTCCTAATACGGATGTATCTATACAATAAAAAACGTCTAGCTAAATCCATATTTGAACAAATCCATGTCAAGTATTTTGAAACGGAAGGAGTACAAGGTACCTCTGTCCTGTAAATTTATGTATACAAGCTAAATCTTTCTGCTGAATTGCATGGCAGGCTAGGATCTTCTTTTGAAAGCATCAGATTTCTAACTAAGATTCGATAACCTATGTATTTTCTCAAGGATGATCAATAGGACCAGGACATGTATGCACCGATATATTATATTTTCTATTGTGTTATATCGACTGAATTTATATTATACTAATTCTATCTCACAAGGATGTTCTCACAAGCAAGATGGTGATTTGGGTGTTTCCAACAGTTAATTTGATGAATAATTGAGAATACAATCATGATCAAGCATCAGCAAGCCAAACCATGTCACGTTCTCATTCTCTGGCGCCAAACAGAAGTCCAGCTTCTCATTCTCTCGTGCCGAAATAGCAGAGCCATGCAGCGATCATTCGACGACTCGACACCAGGAGACTATAATTGCTAAAGACCCGACGACCATCATGCCAAAGACATCAATATTCGTCAACAGCCATCATCGGCTATTGTCGCCTCTCTCTCAAATCATGTAAAACAACCTTTGTCTTTCAGTGTTCCTCCCTTGTCGACATGGAGTAGTAACATGTTTGATAGTTACATGCTTCTGTGCTAAAATTCCATCAGCACTTCTGCGTTGTTCAAAACTTGTGGAAGTGTGGATTGATTAAATTATGGGTAAATGGTTTAGCAGCAGCCGAGGTGCCTTTTTCTTTCAGTTTGATTCTTGTGTGAAATTTGTTGGTTGATAGTGCTGGTAGTCATTGGCGGCATGCATCTTTAGGGATGATACCGTACGTCATCCTGGCCGAGGAATTTGTTTTCCGGTGCGTGAAAATGAGAATAATACTTGTTGTCTGGCATAAGATGTTGTCCGGTGAGCAGAAAATTTAGTGATGATAACGTCATGCAAGGCGACAAGCGGTCTTGAACGATGATCGTCGTCCACTGCATGTTGTCCCTGGCCAAATGGAATTTGTTTTCCGATGCGTGAAAAAAAAATTGTTTTCCGGTCGCGAAAATGAGAAGAATACTTGTTGTTTGGTACAAGATGTTGTCCGACGATGAAAAATTGAGAAATCTGTAGCAATGCACGGGCATTCAACTAGTAGATTAAAAAAATGGGAAAATCGACGTCAATATGTAATAAAACAAAGCATAACTATGACACTTTAATGAAGAAAGACACACAGCTAGCACGGACACAACTAATCTGAAAGTCACAACATGTTGGTTCTAGAAAGGAAAATTTAATGAGGGTCGGTGGGGGAGGGGGGGGGGGGGCATTGCCCTCCTACTCCAAGGGGACATGGCAAAGAAAACAAACAACATCGTTCGATGAACAGGAGGGCGGACCTCAAATGGAACCTGGGGTGATGGCGAAGATGGAGGCCGGGAAGCTCTGCTTCACGGGGCCGGCAGTGAACCCGACCTCGTCGCCCTTGACCTGCACCGAAGTGATCGGGATCCAAAGCAGAAGAAGGTTAACGTGAAATGCTCCCACTGGCGATGATACCGGACACCAGGTCGTCGTAACGCACAACGTTCCCTTCCACCATCACTTCGCCGGAGGACGGGAGGTGACCGTGAAGTTGCCACCAGGCACCAGCATGTAACCGGTGACGCCCATCGGGAGGATGCTCCACCGGATCTGGTAGCTCGCGAGCGCATCGTTCGCACCGGCACCGCTGTTGTGCCAACATAGAGGAAAAAAGACAGGAAGACGAGGGTACAAGCTTGATGGCGTGTTGAAGGGAAAGTATTTGATTGTGAAGATTTGTACATCACCTGAAACGGCGTCAGGAAATAGTCTTGATGTGTAGGGGATCGCAACAGTATCTTCTAGGAGGGAAGTAAAATCATAATTTATTGATTTGACACAAGGGGATGTAAATAATATTTATAAGTCTTAGCAGCTGAGTTGTCAATTCAGTCACAACTGGAAAAGCACTAGTAACATAAGTGATGTGAAACCAACAGTAATTTGAGAGAAATAGTAACAACAAAGTAGCAGCAGTAAAAGTAACAACGAAAGTAATCATAATTAAAGATGGACAAATTACTGTTTGGCAATTGACAATGGGCATGACCATGCTATTATGACAAATATAGTTCACTGTAATATTTAATTGGGCATTACATCAAAATAAATAGACCGGTATCCAGTTGCAACTATGACTTATAATCCACCTTGGGATCGATATCCAGCCTATCACCCAAAAAGAGTCAGAGGCGGCGAGCGGGAGGCACGGAGGGTGGCTGCGACGGAGGAGGCCATCGCCATGGACGGACACTGGGGACGGAGGATAAGAGATTTCGTGGGTTTGGGGAGGAGAGAGAAAAAGCGAGGATTTTGTGGGATTTCTTTTGATCCTTATCGCCAGGATTTGTTTCTCCTCGCGCTCGGACTAGGCTGCTGGGCGAAGAACGAGGAGTCGAAGAAGGAGTCGGAGGCTGAGGCGAGCGGGCGAGCGGGAGGCACGGGCAGGTGGAGCGGAGGGTCAGGGGGTGGCGCAGGAGGACCGGGGAGAGGAGCACGAGGAATGGCTTCGGGTGGCGGCGAGGGCGCGGAGGGCGGCGGCGACGGAGGAGGAGGCCATTGCCATGGACAGATGGTGGAGACGGAAAGCGTGGGGATAAGAGAATTTCCTTGTGGGTCTAGGGACGAGGATTTTGCGGGATTTGTTTTTGTGCATCTTTTTTCATCCTCGTACTCTTATGGGCTTTACCGAGATGATCTGCTATCTATACATTCCCGTTACAGGCACTGGGGAGCTGGCGAGTGATGTCTACGCACGCTTCTATTCTTGTAAACAGTGTTGGTCCTCCAAGTGCAGAGGTTTGTAGAACAGCAGCAAGTTTCCCTTAAGTGAATAACCTAAGGTTTATCGAACTACTCAGAGAGATACAGGTCAAATATATCACTCTCAAGCAACTCTGCAATTAAGATACAAGAAGTCTCTTGTGTCCCCAACACACCCAATACACTTGTCAGGTGTATAGGTGATCAATGTAGATATAGGGGGGTTTTGTCGTTCTCTCCACAGGGACTAGGCGATCAATAGTCGAGGTTCGGCTAAAGCTAGATCACAATATTATGGAAGATTTGCAAGAATTTAATCTAACTAGCAAAGCATTTTTTGGTATTTTCAGTTTAGGAATTACCACAGCAAAAACAATGATTATGTAATTAAAGACACACAAGGACAAGCATACATCAAAGGTTGGGACAGAAGCAAGTTTTAGAAGCAGGAATTGACAATACAAGGTGCAGGAATTAAAACAACAAACACATACAAGTGACAGGTTTTACAAGCACAAACTCACATATCCGAACAAGGTACTAATACAGCAAGTAGTACTCAACACTTCACGTCACAACACATCACAAACACAGGTTCACTAGTGCACACTAGTACGAACTCAAGCACAACTATTTATTCAGCAATAAGAAAGAGAAAGGAGAAGGGGATCGATTGGAGTCAACCCAAGGATTTCTTTAGGTTGGTGAAGAGCAGAACGTTGGTGCTGAAATTGGTGAAGAGCAGCAGCAAGAGATTCGAAGGAAGAGCAGCAGGGGAGGTTGAGGAAGATCAGCTTCAGGTCGTCGGCGACCTTGGTGCAGAGCAGCAGAAGGGGTCGGAGATGTCGTCATCTTCGAGTCGCCGGTGCAGGAACAACAGCTCGCAGGGCAGGGGACGCAGCAGCTCGTAGTGGTGGCTTCAGGTTGATGCGCTGGAGGAGTGAAGGCGCGGTGGTGCGCCGCCACGCCGGCCTGGCCGCGGCGACGGCCGGAAGTGGAGAGGAAGGTGGGGATTTTGGAGAGAACCAGGCCTGCCTTCGATGGAGGCACAGCAAGGGATTGATATCCCAATCTGATCTGGACTTTTTGCAGCATGGTCCCTCCTCTTCTCTTCTTTCTACGCAAGAACATCCCTCCATTCTTCAGCTAGACCCCTGGAGCTTTATTCTTCTTTATGCTCAAGTCCTTCTATACATTGGTACAGCAGCGGTTTTTGTCCAAAATGTGAAGAATATGTGCCTTGTCGCACCAATCTGCAGAAAGTAGTAGCAAGAATATAAATATGTTCATTTAGTCATTATTCTTACATTTAACAATTACTTTTAGTCCCTTTTAGCAATGAAGCAACATAAGAACTTCAGAAAATGGCAGGGAAAAAAAGGTATAAATATGATGTATATCATAGCCCCACACTTAAATCTTTGCTTGTCCTCAAGCAAAATCAAGATCAAATAAGCAGCCAAATAAATGAAAATGAATAGTAATCCATCTTGGGAGATATGGGAATCCATTTAATTTTGATCCAAGATTGTATCAATGATCATGAATTTCGCACAATAGTTCCGGGATAAACTTCGAATACAAATGAAATGTTCTTCTCCATGTAAAGTTTATGACTACTTGGGATACTATGTTTGGAAAAGAGTTAGAGTAGTATAATCCAAAGGAGAGGCAAAAGGTTAGTACCAAATCAATAGCTGAGTAAACCGTTAATAAAGTCAGAGCTTCACATACTACCGATCCTAGGATCATAGTGTGCTAATGCAGGGTCAGATGTTAGTGAAGTCAGTGCTTCACATATCACCGATCCAGAGATCATGATATGCTAACGCTAAGACAAAACTACTACACTTTTAAGTTCTTATAAATTTGAAATGATGTTCCCTTTTTAGTTAGTGCCTCACATGTCACCGATCCAGGGATCATGACATGCTAAAGCTGGTTTAGCTCAAATCAACAAGTTAGTAATTCTGAGTTTTGCATTTTTGAGAAGTTAGAGCTTCATACACCACCGATCCCGAGATCATGGTGTACTAATGCTAAGTCAGTCAGTTAAATGGCTCTCAAATGGATTCTTACACTCCAGCTTTAGACCAAGGCAAGCATCACAAGGCTTCAAAAAATTTAAATGGAGAAAAGCACAAATTTATATCCCGAGAATATACTGAAACTAAACTGTGCAAAGTTCATACTCATGACTCAAAAATGATTCAAAAATACATGGATTCACATATGCAACAAGAAAATAGTAATTTTCAATTCCATTCTGTGCTCAATATAAATCAACAATTTAACTTGCTTTGTAGAAACAATTAGCAGTCTCAATTTAGGTAGGAAAATATGATTAGACTGATGAATGAAACGTTTTCACCTGACGGATCAGCTATGGCTTCCACTGCCTCTTGTCTTCTTTCTCTTTTGATACTCCTCCTTGCTCCACTCCAACCATTCTCCTCAACACCATACCATGAATCCACCAGGATCCCATGGAATGTCGACTCGCACCATGTATGACCTCAATGAGTAGTGCCCAAGCAAAATCCTGAAAGTACAACCACACAAAGACAAACTTGCACAAGTGATAGGGTTTACACCCACGAGGTCATCAATTGAGTAACCAATAATGTAAGTATAGAAATAAAGCACATGGTGAGGATGATAGCCATTCGGATGTGTGATAAAAGCAATATTAAAGCATGCATCCTTAGGCAGATTTCTAGCATTTGAATTATTTGTGTCATCAGTGGCATCATACACAATGTCACAATCAAGATTTCTATGATCAAAATTCAGCAAGTCATTATTCACATCTTCCTTTAGCAATGGTATCATGTAGTGCAAGGTAATGGCAGAAGGATAGTAAGGTAAAATGTCATCAAGAGGATTAGATAAACCTGTTTCGGAATGCTCTTGTATGATGACATCCTTGACCACTTGAAGCTCTTCTTTATCTTCATCTTCAATTGCAACAGTTTCTTCCTCCTCTAGAATGATAGGAGTTGGATCTTCAATATTATCACTTTTGCATTCCAAATGTGATTCTTGTTCTTCTAGTTTATGTGATCTCTCTCCCTCTGGACTATCACTAGCTGGCTCATCTATATGTGAAGGTATTGGAACCTCACATGTGTCAAAAGGAATCTCTGGAGCCCTTAGCTCTAGCTCAAGCTGTAATGAGACAATGTTGCTGAGCTTCATGTTTTTCTCAATCTTTTTCAGCTCCTCTATCAGATCTATCCCATCCTTTATCTTCTTCATTTCTTCGATTAGGACTGGCCGCAAGGGATTATCTTCAGCAGTCCAAGTGTACTCAAGGCACAACAAACTGAGCTTATCTGTATCATCAAACACTTCCTTGGTCGCTTGCTCTTCAGGAGGATCATTTAACTCCATCGGTACAGACCCTGAAGGTTGGTGCACAGGCTGAGGAGCTTCGGTTTGTGAGTTCATCTTGTCCAGCAATTCTCGCTGCTGTTTCAGAAGTTCATCCATCCAAGATGATTGTTCTTCTAGAGGACTGATCTGAGGTTGTTCTTGATGAAATTGGGGAGCGTAAGCTGGAGCTGCATAGTATTGATGTTGATTGAACTGGTTCTTCTCTGCACACCTTAATTCCTGCATTTGATAACTTGGAGAAAATGATGAGATAGGTGGGTTGTTGCTCCTATATGTCATAGTTGGGTTCTCAGGCCATCCAGGAGAATAATTGTTGTGGTATGAACCATGCTCTTGAGCAAAGTTCATACCAAAACAATCTGGAGTGTGAGAATAACCACCACGCTGACAATCAGCGGGCGTATGGCTGTGAGTACCACAAATATGACATATGGGGACAGCATGAGAATAACCATAGGAATAAGGATCATAATGCATAGGCCCATCATCTAAAACTATACCTCGCTGCCTTGCTAAATCATGCAAATTTTGAGATAGCTTGCTCACTTGCTCTTGGAGATATTCCATACCACTAGTGCAACCAGTCACATTTCCATGACAAGCTGAATAGAAAGCCATCTCCAAGGTGAGAATAGTTCGACTCCAATAGGCACAAATCAAACAAGAAACAAAGAGAAACACAGAAAATAACTAGAACAGGGGTTAGAGGTTAGAAATATGCACAAAAAGCAAACAAAGACCTAGTATATAGCCTAACTCGATTGTTCGATGCTAGTCCCCGGCAATGGCACCAAAATGATCAATGTAGATATAGGGGGGTTTTGTCGTTCTCTCCACAGGGACTAGGCGATCAATAGTCGAGGTTCGGCTAAAGCTAGATCACAATATTATGGAAGATTTGCAAGAATTTAATCTAACTAGCAAAGCATTTTTTGGTATTTTCAGTTTAGGAATTACCACAGCACAAACAATGATTATGTAATTAAAGACACACAAGGACAAGCTTACATCAAAGGTTGGGACAGAAGCAAGGTTTAGAAGCAGGAATTGACAATACAAGGTGCAGGAATTAAAACAACAAACACATACAAGTGACAGGTTTTACAAGCACAAGCTCACATATCCGAACAAGGTACTAATACAGCAAGTAGTACTCAACACTTCACGTCACAACACATCACAAACATAGGTTCACTAGTGCACACCGAACTCAAGCACAACTATTTATTCAGCAATAAGAAAGAGAAAGGAGAAGGGGATCGATTGGAGTTAACCCAAGGATTTCTTTAGGTTGGTGAAGAGCAGAACGTTGGTGCTGAAATTGGTGAAGAGCAGCAGCAAGAGATTCGAAGGAAGAGCAGCAGGGGAGGTTGAGGAAGATCAGCTTCAGGTCGTCGGTGACCTTGGTGCAGAGCAGCAGAAGGGGTCGGAGAGGTCGTCGTCGTCGTCGAGTCGCCGGTGCAGGAACAACAGCTCGCAGGGCAGGGGACGCAGCAGCCCGTAGTGGTGGCTTCAGGTTGATGCGCTGGAGGAGTGAAGGCGCGGTGGTGCGCCGCCACGCCGGCCTGGCCACGGCGACGGCCGGAAGTGGAGAGGAAGGTGGGGATTTTGGAGAGAACCAGGCCTGCCTTCGATGGAGGCACAGCAAGGGATTGATATCCCAATCTGATCTGGACTTTTTGCAGCATGGTCCCTCCTCTTCTCTTCTTTCTACGCAAGAACATCCCTCCATTCTTCAGCTAGACCCCTGGAGCTTTATTCTTCTTTATGCTCAACTCCTTCTATACATTGGTACAGCAGCGGTTTTTGTCCAAAATGTGAAGAATATGTGCCTTGTCGCACCAATCTGCAGAAAGTAGTAGCAAGAATATAAATATGTTCATTTAGTCATTATTCTTACATTTAACAATTACTTTCAGTCCCTTTTAGCAATGAAACAACATAAGAACTTCGGAAAATGGCAGGGAAGAAAGGTATTAATATGATGTATATCAATAGGTGCACTAGTTCGGCAAAGAGATATTAAAATACAAGTGATACGAATGATTATAAGTGGTAATTACAATCTGAAATAAAAATGGCAGCAAGCAAACATGAGACAAAATGAGAGTAAACGGTGTTTCAATGCTTAGAAATAAGGCCTAGGGATCATACTTTCACTAGTGGACACTCTCAACAATAATAATATAATTGAATACATAGATATTTTCTCTTCACTATGATACTCTGAGTTATTCTCTCGTTGGATAACGAACACCAATCCACTGCGTAGGGCTATAAAAGCACAACTTAAAGTTGCATTCCACATCTAGGGAACCCCACACTGTCAACTTGAGCGCCCTAAATTATACTAGACAAGCACCACAATTTCGTAGAGACATCCAACGCAAATAATAACTCATGATAAGTATTCCTGTAATCTTTAGCCTAAGAGCCACACACGGTGCGCACACTGTCAACTTCGCACCGTGGGACAAAGGTGACCCCGGAGTTTACATTAATAAAACCACTTGAGTAGCATATTCATAAGATAATGAAGAGTAACATCTATGGATTCAACTAGATTATAAAGCTCATGATCACATATAGATCACATCATGGGAGAGAGAAAAATCACATAGCTACCGGCATGAGCACTCAACCCCGATGGAGACTACTCATACATGGTCATGATGATGAGGAGCTTGATGGAGTGGTTGATTAAGAGGTGCAGCCCGGAGTGGAGGCGACGGCCCACAGCAGCCACGACGCGGCGGCGGCGGCAGCCCGTGGAGGCGGCGGCGAGGCACGGCGGCGGCGGCAGCCCACGGCGGCGAGGAGCGGCGGTGGCCCTTGGCCCCTCTTCTTCCTTGGAGATGGTGGTGATATGCAGGAGGTTCTCCACCCCTGACGGCTGCCTGGGAGGAGGAAAATTCGTGGTCTAGGGCTCCTCCCACGACCTAGGGTTTCCTCCTGGACTCTCGGATTTCCGTCATCCAGTTTTAGGTCTTCAGTAAAACGGGTCTGTAGGCCGTGTCCAAACTCCGATTGGGCTGATCTTGGCCTTAAAAGAAGCGTATGGAAAATTGTGACAACTTTATCTTTAATGAGGTTTTGTTTGACGTCATTTTCGAGGGTCAAACTGACAATCTATACTATTATTAAAATAGCAAACTTGGTCGGATACATTAAATTGTATGTGTTCGATATCCGATCAATGACCCAAATCTTCCCACCAATGGTGAGCAGCTCAACACACGTCATATTTTACCGTTTTACCCTCACACCAAATCACATAATACAACCACTTTGCCATCGATCGTACCGGTCCACTTTTTTTCTCTAAAGTTTCCAGTCTCGCCTCGTTCCGCCCGTGCGCCGCCGACATTGTTGCCGTCTGGCCGTTCAGCCAAATGTCTGGAACTACGGCGACCCTGCTCCACCCATGGTACGGCTGTTCCAAACGGTTCTCATGAACAAAGCTAGCATAGGCCAATCGATCTGTTCTCTGCTCGTGGCTCAGGTGCAAAACCTCCACGCGTGCCACCGCCGCCTCCTGCATATTACGTGCCGCCGTCCAGTTGCGAACCGGGCGCCGCTCCATGCGAGCCGCCGACGACCACTTGTAGACCGGGCTCCGACACCACGTGCGACCCCTTCCTGCCAAACACGTCATGCGCGACGCGAGGAGACGCCGCCTCCCCTGCACATGTAGCCCGTCCGCCCGTCCCCAAGTGAACTGCAGCCGACCGTTTTTTTTTTTTGGGCACTTCAGTGTTCTTGGTGGATCCAGACCTCGCCGACAGTGCTGCTGTGGTCCGTTCAGAGTTCTGACCTTGTGCAACAGAGTGATTCTGGAGCCCAATGCGTGTGGGGGTCGAAGAGGAGCTTCCAGATGTCACCGTCGCCGGCGGCGAATGGCTCCTCCATGCCGGTAGCGCTGAAGATTGTTGTTCGCGCTCGGCCGCAAGGGACCAGAACGACGCCGAGTGTGCCTTGGTTGCTTCGCCCTGTTTGTTGTGTTTTGGATTCGCAGTACTAATTAGCTTGCTAATCACCAAAGAGTGTACTCATCGTGTGCTAATCCATCGCACCCCATTCAGTTTGTTAGCAACAAACTTCCAGCTTTTTCACTGCTTACAGATAGCCTAACAGACAGCTTCGGGCATATAGATGCCATCTATATGGCAATGGTTATAATGTACACTGTTGAGGAATGCAGACAAAGTAATGATGTACAGGCATTGTGGAAACCAAAAACATAACTTCTTGTATCTCTCATTGGAAAAGAAAGAGCACAACCCTAAATCTGTCCATAATTCAGACGCATTTATTTTAATTGATATATTTTGTCATAGCTCATGCAAATTGCAAAATTGGTTCATACCTTATCATGATCTGCTATGATTTAGAATTTGGCCACTGAGATTTTTTAATTCTTGATTGAAGCTACCCACTCCCTGAAGCTAAACCGACTAATTTTTGTGTAGTTTGCTCAGTTGTAATTTTTCTTATCAGATACCCTTGAAATTATGGTACAACTATATACACAATTTCGAAACTGTATCTGCACTATATATCCAGAGTTGTGTGGTACTGGAATAATTGACAACTTGCAGTGAGCTTTCCAAGCTGAAGTATTGAAGAACAATCTCATAAGCTTCATCGATGATCTCTCTTCCACGTGTGATGTCACCGGTGAGCAAAAGCCTCATTACAACTGAGTTTATATCTGTAGTTGTCAAATATTGTCCAATATTCCTGAAAAAAACAATCTTATAGCAGTGTGTGGCACATGACTGTGGTTGGTTAGTGGCTTTGATTTAATCATGGAGTCTTATGTAATTTTTTTAGTTCTTTGGTGGTGAGCGGTTCAGCTTCGCAAACCATTTAATGATGGTTATTTGCATTTACAAAATGTATATGCACTTGATAACATGTATATGTACAGTTGTACACCGAACATTGTGGGTGGGCCGATACGCCTGGATGTATGTGAAAGCACCTAAGGAAAGCGCCAAATGCACTCCCGTGTTTCAAGCATGATCTGATCAAAAAGGAAAGTTAGCCGCGGATACAAATGTGTCAAATAAATTATTTAGGAGAAACTACTAGGCATCCTTTAAAAATCTTTGACAAAATAGATACAACACAAATCACCTTTGCAAATTTTACCGCCACCTCCTTGCTCCTTGCGCTAGCACTATTGTTTGGATGGTTTAACAGGAAGTAAGCAATGGAACTGAAAGCAGTGATCCCCCGTTGTTCAAAAATTCAGGTAAGTGAATTATATAAGCACCATTGTTTGCTTCCATGCAGTATCCAATAAACATAACTTTGATGCTTTTGTTGTTTTAGATGTATTCTCACACTGGTCTAACTATTTTCCTCTTTAAATTGTGACAAATATACTATGGTACTTTCTGATTTTCACATTCATATTGCATTTATTTTTTCATATCAATATTTTATATCTCGCCACTGTCTGGTTCTTCCGAGATTTTATTGAAGTAGAAATATTGCATTGCGGAGTCATTCGAAACCTCTCCATCCTACAATGTATGGGAATATATAAAGAATGCATGTACCTATCTAACTTAATGTAAATGGTAAAACAAATATTGTGTTACGTTTGCTGACATTAAAATGTAGAACTTTGGGAGCTAATATATTATTAAATGTGCATGGGACCATATATAGTAGAATGCCTTTGATGCTGTATACCTCATATAAGCGTGCGGATCTTACATGGTATATTTTATTTGCTCGGTAAAAGAGATGAATGTATGCAATGAATTTAATTGATATGTTGCGGAAAATTTTGTGAAGTTTCCCGTACAGATTGGTACCCACAAGAGTTTATGAAACGTATGCAAATCATTACACATGTAAAATTAGAAGTACATATATTTAATTATAATGTTTGAATATTTGACGCATGTTGTGTTATGTTTTGGAAACGTGCGTTGCACGTGCAATGCAACTAGTCTCCATAAAAAGTTCTCAGACAGATTTCAGGGAAGTCTCAATTTGACTCCAACATGGTTTCTTTTGCCCAATTTTGATAATTCCTACACATTAAAGTGTAAAACAAGAACAATGTGCACTTTGGCAACTATTAGTAGGTTAGTCCAATAAATGTCATAATATGATATAAAGTGCATATAAAACATGTGGCAATTGATATAAAACATGCATGGAACATAAAAAATTATAGATACGTTTAAGACGTATCAAGCATCCCCAAGCTTAGTTCCTACTCGTTCTCGAATAGGTAAACGATAAAACAATATAATTTTTGAGGTGACATGCTACCATCATAATCTTGATCATATAGTATTATAAGGCACATGTAAATGAATGAAGTGATCCAGGTCAATGGTCTATAGTTTGCTAGCAAGTAGATAATGAGCAAACAACTGAATCATATAAACAAAAACTTTTCATGAATAGTACTTTCGAGACAAGCATCAAAGAGTTTTGCATAAGAGTTAACTCATAAAGTAATAGATTCTAACAAAAGATATTTAATCAACACAAAGGAAGATTTAAACTTCAGCATTTGCTTCAACTTTAAACATGTTTATCCCATGGATAATGTCAACACAAAGCAATATAATAAGTCCAATATGTAGCATATAACAAATGTTGTATCAAAGTTGACACTAGTGTTTGCTTGTGGAAGATAGAAAGAATAGGAAAACTGACTCAACATAAAAGTAAAATAAAGGCCCTTCGCAGAGGGAAGCAGGGATTAAATCATGTGCTAGAGCTTTTTAGTTTTTGAAATCATATAGAGAGTAAAAATTAAGTTTTGAGAGGTGTTTGTTAATTGTCAACGAATGGCAGCGGATGAAAACAATATTCTCCCTATGAAACAGACTTTTAAGAGCGGCTCCCATGAAGTACGTTATTTCTACCAGCAAGGCAGATTATCCCTCTTTCTATTTTGTTTACACATGCAGGTATTTCACTGTTTGTCATTGCTTGACTGATAAATCAGGGCAAAAATGTGAAGAGAATTAAGTGGTTAAAGTTGTAATTAATTGGGACTGGGCACCCCGTTGCCAGCTCTTTTTGCAAAATTATTGGATAAGCAGATGTATATGCCACTGGTCCAGGTGTAAAGTCTGTTTGAGAAGTCGAATAAAGAATAACCCACTACTTTCTCATGAGCTAGTAAACATTGACACAAAAAGGAATAATAACAGTTTTGAATAATTTAAAGGTAGCACATGAAAAATTTACTTGGAGTGGCAAGGAAATACCACATATAGGTAATTATGGTGGACACAAATGACATGGATTTTGGCTCAAGGATTTGGATGCACGAGAAGCATTCCCTCTCAGTACAGAGTTTAGGCTAGCAAGGTTATGTAAGCAAACAAGAATATCAACCAGTACACCAAGTTTTATATGATCAACATATTGCAAACATTATAAGACTTCACACTGTCTTTCTTGTTAACCAAACCCTTTTATTAGAAAATATCCAGACCTTAGAGATACCACTCATGCAAACCAAATTTTAACAAGCTTTACGGTAGTTCTTCACTAATGGGCTTAACTTACATGATGAAAAAGTTTAATCATGATCTACTCGTTAACTCAAAACAATTGACAAGTATCAAATTATCCAAATTAGTGATCTACAAGAATATGCAAGTTCTTTCCATTATACCATTTACCACATGCAACATTTTCTGTTCCAACCAAAAGCATGTCTCTCTCCCAAACAAGAGTGTTGCGATCAAGCATTGTAGTGACCAAAGAATAAAATAAAGACAAATTGAAAGTAAAAGCACGCAGACGCTCCAAAAACAGCACATGTGATGTGAAAGAATAAAAATATAGTTTCACTAGAGATGACCTGATAATTTTGACGATGAAGAAGGGGATGCCTTGGGCATCCCCAAGCTTAGACGCTTGAGTCTTCTTGAAATATGCTGGGGAGATCCATGGGAGTCTCCCCAAGATTAAGCTCTTCACTCTTCTCCATCCTATTATATCACTCTTCCCTCTTGACACTTGAAAACTTCCGTCACACCAAACTTAAAATAAATCTCATTAAAGGGTTAGTGCACAATCAAAAACTCACATGTTCTATAAAGACGCAATATGGCTTGTTACTAGTGCACAATCAAAAACTCCAGACGCAATTCGTAAAAAGTTCTCAGACAGATTTCAGGAAAGTCCCAATTTGACTCCAACAAGGTTTCCTTTGCCCAATTTTGACAATTCCTACACATTAAAGTGTAAAATAAGAACATTGTGCAGTTTTGCAACTATTAGTAGGTTAGTCCAATAAATGTCATAATATGATATAAAGTGCATATAAAACATGTGGCAATTGATATAAAACATGCATGGAACATTAAAAATTATAGATACGTTTGAGACGTATCTGCGAGGACGGAGGCCGGGAAGCTCTGCTAGCACATGTACAACTAATTTGAAGATCACAACATGTTGGTTAAACAAAGGAAATTTGGGGGGGTGGGGGGGGGGGGGGCATTGTCCTGCTCCTTCAAGGGGACATGGCAAAGAAAACAAACAACATCGATCGACGAACATGACGGCGGACGTCAGATGCACTGGGGAGCTAGCGAGGACGGAGGCCAGGAAGCTCTTCTTCGCGGGGCCTCGTCGCCTTGACCTGCATGGAGCTTATGGGTATCAAAACCACGACGAGCTTGAAGTACAATGCTCCCCCTGGCGATGATGCCGGACACTCGACTAGTGTAAGGTTCCGTCCACAACAACGACCAAAAAAGTAGACAAGGTCTAAAGTTCCAATCCAGACAACGGAAAATGCATTTTGCTCCTAGGCACCACTGCTCCCTCCCATTAAAAAAAAATTGGAAATCATATTTGTGAGCTTCAAAAAATTCCCCAAAAAATGGATGTAATCAATAATATATCCCAAGAACGTGTAAATTTTCAATTCAAGATACTTTATATTTTGGCCTCAACAAAATAACAAATCTGATCAAACTTAGAGATTTGAAAATATGCATACTTATATCCACATTTTTGTTATTTTTGTGTACCTCAAAATACAACTTATTTGAAGTTGATCTTTTACACGTTTGTAGGATATATCATTAACTGCTCCTAGATTTTTTTTGAAACTTATAAATATAATTTTCAAATTTTTTAAACTGGAGAGAGTAGTGGTGCCCGGGAGAAAAAAATCTCCACTATCCAGACAATTGCTATAGTACGCCATCTCTTATAATGCACACACTAGGCCAGAGTAAGGTTCAAAGACGCAGCAAACCCAGTTGAAGAAAATTGTCTATAATCTAGTTTTGAATTGTTGGAAAAATACATGAGAAATTTTTTATAAGGTTTAATCCATAAAAACATTAGTTAAATCTTGACCAAAATGTAGAAATTTAACTAGCCATGCAAACTAGTTGAGAGGATGAACAACATGTCTAAATCGATAGATGGTAGGATAAATTGTAACATGATTTCGAACAGAAGAGGGAGGAACATATTCGGAGCACTAGAAAAAGACCCGGCCCGCGTCATTGGACGCCATGTCGCCACGGATGGTTGTCAGCATCAGAATCATCCGTCGACGTTGGTGCTGAGAGAGAAAAAAATATAGTCACGCGAGAGCACTTCCAAAAAACCCAATCGCCATTCTAGCGTACACAATTATAAGAGGCGGGGTTCTTGATGCATATTGTCTTATCTCCCAATGCACTGGCGAAGACGGGGTGGGGAAGACGTGAGCTGCGGCGTGGTGCTCTAGAACCGGGTGGCAGTCTGATGTGTTGTGAGTGGTGTGTGTAAACTACCTCATGTAGAGACGACATGAGGAGCCGATCGACCCGTGTTGAAGCACTCCCAAGCCTTGGCCTTATCTTCAAAAAAGAATACCCAGATGCATCTTCAAAATCATCGACAATGACGAGCCATATACATGACCAATGAAGCTCTGATAAGTGTCCGAATGAAAAACGTTCCATACGAAGAATTTATAACGCAAACGTAGATGTTGTCATGATGTTTGCCAGGCTTTGGCGGATCTGCACATCTTTTTTTTTTAAATCTGGTACTGGTGGACCTGAACACCCATGGGTCTTGGACCTGAAATATACTCGATCCAGCCCGCGTTGATCCAATAGTATCCACTGCACCTGTGCTGCATCCCCATCGACTCCGGCGGCGGTGGTGGCATATCCCGCATCGGATCAACGCCGCCGCCTCTCTCCCCATCCTCGTAGCTCGCCGGCGATCCAACCCCGCCGCTCGTCGCTCGCGGGCGACCCCAGCTCCGCCTCTCCACGACGGCCACCCAATCCTCACCTCAATTACTTGGCTGCTTCTACCCCAATGTAAGTTCTTCAACTCATAGAGATCACTTCGTTCTCTGCACTATACATGCAGATGTTGTCTTTATATTTGCAAATAACACACCAACTGTGTAACATGTACTGCTCCACTTTTTCCCTAAAGAAAAGCTCTGGAATCACTAGACCGGATGAAAATTAGAGCAGTAACATTCATGTAGAGATTTCTTTAAACTCTCTTTGCAAGATCCAGATTTTTTCCATTTTTCTGACTGGGTGTCAATTTGTATGCAGTACACTCCTGCCGTTGGTATTTGGAGTACTGGATGCATATTTGCTGAGCTTGGCTCATCATCTCGTGTCCTTCTCCGCACACTTCGTCCGCCCGCAGGATCAAGTCTTCTGAATTTACACTTGGGTAATCCCTATCCTGCGTGCTCAAGTGCTTGCTACTATTCGTTCCTCAAATAGCATTGTTTTGTATTTAGCAAAATAGCAGTGGCATGTAACAACTAGCAAGTGCTTGCTCCTGTTCGTTCGTTGCTCAAGTTCTTCCGTATTTTCAAAATTGCTCTATGTTGTTCTGTGTGAGCAGCTCACTACCACTAGCTCCTAGTGATCATGTGCTAGTGTTAAAATCATGCAGAGGGCCTACACACAACATAATTTATTTCAATTACTATTATTGACATCACTCTGCCTTTATATATGACCAGGACATTGATACACATCAAGAATAAGCAGCTTATTCTTTGGCGCAACTGAACTGAACTGGTCTTCCAACAGAAAAACTCGTTCCTGCTCGTGGGTTGCACAGTCAGTCTGACTTGCAGCCTCATTCCTACCGTGTGAGCTGTGAGCAGCAGGGGCGAGATGCGCCGCTCACCGCCGGCGCCGCCGCTGGACGACGCCGACCTGCTTGCCGAGATCATCCTCCGCCTCCCGCCACAGCCATCCTCGCTCCCCCGCGCCTCCGCCGTCTGCAAGCGCTGGCGCAGCCTCGCCTCTGACCCAGCTTTCTCCCGCCGCTTCCGCCGCCACCACCGCCGCAGCCCTCCCCTCCTCGGCTTCTTCCAAAAAAAAAATCACAGCCTATCCTTTGTTCCTACTATCGATGCTCCCAACCACGTCCCGCCAGGACGCTTCTCCTTGCAGCTCCACGACAACTTCGACTTCTTCGACTCCCGCCATGGCCTCGTACTAATCTTCGACCTCCAGTTCCTGGTGTGGGACCCCGTTACAGGCCAACAGCACCGGCTACCCACTCCACCGGGCTTCGATCCCACCAAGACTACAGTCCAAGGGGCGGTGCTCTGCTCTCCTGCTCCTGCTCCTGCTGAACACTTCAAAGTGGTGTTGCTAGTGGCAGAGCGACACTACAAGGACAGACTAAAGGAACGATATCTCGCTTGCGTTTACTCCTCACAGACCGGGGTGTGGAGTAAAAATCTCATCTCAACACCGTTTATTGGCCTCGTTTTCTTCAGCCATGAGACCGCTTTGTTAGTTGGGGATTCCCTTTATTGGAAATTTTTTGGTGGGTCCAGATACATCATTGAGTTTGCTTTGGAGAGGGAGAGCATATCTGTGATACCAGTGTCTCCTCATGTCCACTCAGACTTCATCCTCATACGGGCACAGGGTTGTGGTGGGCTGGGTTTGCTCAGCGTCTCAAACTTGGACTTCACCGCCCACTTGTGGAAGAGGAATGCCCATTCTGATGATATCGTTGTATCATGGGAGATGGGAACAACTATCGAACTGGACAAGCTACTTTCCCTGGATTCAGATGTAGATAAGTACCCAAGGACACTTTCCTATGCTGAGGACAACAATTTGGTGTTGATGCATAACTTTGACAGCATGTTCAGTCTCCAGCTTGAATCATTGCAGTCCAAGACACTTCCTCGGCCAACCGAATTGCACCATGACTGTCATACATTTGAAAGTATCTATGCTGCAGGTAATAGCACCCCTTTGCACTACTCGTATACACGAAAACCGAGTTTCGTTTTGATTCACGTCCTTTTGTGTTAAGCTAACCTGGTTTAAGCGGTGTCGTATCAATTGTTCTTTTCCTGCTTCATGATCTACTCAACATATAGCATCACTAGCATTCTCTCCCATGTTCCTGTGTTGTTTATGTAGTTGTTATGGCGGCTTGCTCCAGGTGTCTGATTTTGTTTGTCACAAGTTCTTCTGTAGCTAAGATTACTGAATTAATTTTGTATTAAATTCCATTGTTGCCTGCTTATTGGTACCTGCATGAACTGTATAACTATAGTGCTAGTGCATAAGCTGCACTGCAGTTTTTCTCAGGTTAAACAATTCAATTTATCTGTAGGCTGTAGCTATGCTTTGTGTGGAATCTAGTTTCTTCACTTTTCACAATTAATACTTTATACTCAAGTACTGAATACATGAGCAAAGTGATAAGACTAGATTCATCCTAACATGTAACAACTGCTTTCATCGTGTGTTGTGATTTTTAGTTTTTACTAATTGTCATCACAAGTAGTAGTCCTAGTATTGTATTTGATAATGTCCATTGAAAATAGATGACATATATTTTTCTACTCATCAAATTTTCAATTATTAAGACGGTGTATGATCCCTTGCTTTAGACTCGAAACCAGTTGCTTCTGTTAATCTACTCCATGAGCCCCTCATATATCCATGATAATAAAGAATCTTTCGAATGATCTGGTAAGTAAGATGGTTCAGCACTTCATACCCAAAAATGCTGAAATGTGCTGTTTTGATACTGTTTCCACAATGGCGAAGCAAATATTACTGTTTGAATCATAAAAAATTCTGAGGCCATGTACTAACGGCTTTTCCTTGGATGCATTATACAAACTGGTCTGACTAATGACATGGATTGCTGCACAGGTATCTAGATTTTTATTCTGGTTGCGGAGATGCACGGATGGCCTTCTTTGCTACAGCATCTTCCATTTTGTATGCTTCAGGTGGAGATCCTTTGTGTAGCACGAACTAGACAACTGGGAAGTGGAACTGTAGGAGTTAATGATCCAATTTGCCAACTTCCCCTCTATTATCTAATTTCTGGAGACAGGTAGGTAACTGGCATGATGCAGGCACAGTGCCTTCTGCCTTGTGTGTATGTTAATTTCTGGAGACAGTTAGCTTCCAAGCAAGCTTGCCTGCTATGTGATCTTCAGTTACATTTGTGTGTATGTTCATCTTCTCACTGTTTATTTATGCTACGTCTTCGATCAGGTTGGCAAAAGTTGGACCAAGAATTCTGCTTATATTCCATTTTCTGTTTTTCTTTTGTTTTCTAACTGTAGCTAATGTCAAATCTCGTATTGTATGTGCTGGCAATGCTGTTTATTGTTTAATAACCCAAATAGGGTGGGCGCAATGGTGTTTTGCTACAGGGGACTTTGTTTTACTTCTGAGAGGCGGTGATGGATCAGTTTCAAAATAGGTCTCCTTATTTCCTGGCAAACAAATGATGACGTATTCGGTTTGTGCCGAGGTCAGGGATATGTATATCAGAGACAAAGAATACCTGACTAGCCTGATTTGCATCCATGTGTTGATAACCTCCGTGATCAGCGGACCATTGCGAAGTGTTGTTATGAAGTGAATCAACAGAAGCTGACTCCGACAGTCTTGAGAAGCTTCCATTCTATATATTTTTTGTTGGAAGAAACAAATCTTCAGAATTGACTAATTGTTCAGTGTTTAGCAGTTGGACAGGTCTGAATGGACACCTGTTTTTGATTCAGTGTGAGCTAGGGTCTGTAATTGGATAGGGAATGAACTGACAGACTAAAAGAGATGAGTTGAAACAGTACACAAACTGAGGCGAATCCCAGCTAACTGTCTCTCTGGGCTTTCAAATATGAAAGGAGGGAGTTAACTCATTAAATCTCCAACTTGCATCTAACTGGATTATTTTCTCACAATGAATATCACCATAGTGTACGTCCATCCCTGCATCTATCAAAACTTGTTTGAGTCAGAATGTGCCAGAACTTGTTTCTTCCAGGTTACCTGCACAAATGGGGCACAACAACATCTTGGAACCGGGGGTAAGTTGCATGATCAGCATAACCACCGAAATTAGCAGTAAAAAAATTCTGGGCGAGTACATGTCGGATAAGGTCTGAAAATCGTGAAAGCCACATAAAAATGGCCGCTAAGTAATCACCTGCCCGTCAGCGATTATCAGCAGGTACTGATGCCCAGAGTCTTTCACTATCCCCGTTGTAGCCTCGATTATCGTAGCCAAAGATGCCGGGCCTGAATCAGTAAACAGTTACGAATCATCATCACTGATGAGACATACAAAATGATCTCTCTGTATCTCCGCAGCACTTCCGGGATGCCGCGTAGAAGCTAAACACGTCCTGGTTTATCATGTGTCGATCAGCCAGCACGAAGGAAGCCATTTTGTGAAATTAAGGAGTGCACAGACAGAGAGACTCCCCGAAGCCAAAGCAGGGGATCGCGTTGTCTTCGTCCAAGGCCGACAGCATGTTCCCGACGATGCCGATGGCGAACTGGAGCGACTGTTTATTCATCCATGACTTACACTGTGATGCAAACTGGAGCGAATGAGCCAAAGCTTTTCAGACAGTGACTAGTTATTCAGACAGTAGGAAACTAAGAGTACTTGTCCACTCGTTGCTCTTGGTGAAATCGCCCCCGGTGATGAGGTTGGACTGGACGCGACTCGAGGGCGACAACCAGAAGAGCCGCCTTGACCTGCGAAGATAGAACGACACCACACCCTGAAGAATTAGATTCCGATGAGCTGCAGGTTCAGGAACATGAAGCAACACTGTTCTAGGTACTTGGTCCGAGGTACCATAAACCTGCTCTGTTCCTCTGCTTCCTTCATGTGGCCTTGTTGCTGCTTCGGTTCTATTGGGAAACACGCTCCAGGTGAAGACGGTGCAAAGTTTCCAAGGAATAATACACGTGAAAACAGAGGAGTTGAGTTTGGGTAGGAGAGGCAGAGAGGGACGCCTAGAGGCAGGCGCTCTGAAACAAGTAATAAGAGAAACCCACCAAAGGAACACAAGGATATTGTGGCCATGCATGGGGACAAAGAAAAATGCATCATCATCATTAACAGTATTTGCAAGCCATATAAAATGGTGTTTACAAACTGTGAAAATGGAATTGCATATTCAAATTTGCTACTATAGATAACAAAACAAAAGGTTGCCGCAATGCCTTGTCCATTACGAAAGAAGAGTAGGGTGTACAATGTTTTTTTTTTGCTGGTGGGGTGTACAATGGTGCTCGAGGATATATAGGAACAGAAGAGTACAGTGCTTGTATATTACAACTGGCATAACATCAGTACGCGCACATCAAGTCGAATTTTATCAGGCCACGTAGGTTCTATCAGGCCTGAAAAGTACGTTGCTAGTATTATATGTAGGCTAAGCACAGAGGTTATCTCTAATCTCAAGTCTGAACTTCTATCGCTTCCTCTTGGATACTTTCTGGGTCTTGGACGTGCCACCAATTTTTGGCGCACATCCTGTTTCAGTGGCTGCCTTCAAAACTGTAAAAAATGCACGACCATGTGGCGCGCACCAAGCCATTGTAAATTCTGTGCGCTCGGGTTCGAGCTTGAAAACATGAAATGCTAGCACTGGTACAAACATTGGCATGGCATCATTGAAAGGTCCGAGCAATCTAAAGGGATTTCTCCTCGAGATGTTAGTGCGTAAGTACGAATTTTGGCATCCTCGGTTTTCCACAAGAAATGAGGTATGAGCACAACTGTCAGCGGTTGAATTGGCCAGGTCTTTATGGTGTTTCTGTTTGTTTCAACGGCCGAGCTCTCCAAGTTGTACCCAACATCTGAAATAAAGCATTGAAACCGCACATAGCTAACTTGTTCTGAAAACCTCTCTGTTGATTCGGACGAGAGTGTGTTCTTAGCTGAAGGCTGAAACCCATCGCCTATGCAGCATAATGGCTCTTGACGGAACCATCTACTGACCAAGGTCGCCATGTTGAACATACGTTCCCGAAGAGCTGGTTTAGGTCCCAAAAAACCGACTAGTGGAAATCCCAACTATGTCCGTGCTTTCTGATAGCCGTAGCATCAAATCTAGGCGAAAACTTCTCATTGATGTCTCGACATCTTTGAATCCAAATATTAAATATGCCACTACACCATAGTCTTCGAGAAAACATGGATCTATTGAAAGCGTACGGGTTTGGCTTCCGCTTACCATTCCATAGTACATATTTTTGCCTTCGAGAAGTTGTGCGATGAGAGGACTGGAAAACCTATATCGACCAAGTGAAGACCCAGACTCTACGTCTCTGACAAACTTGTCGGCCTTCCCCGCAAACCACTCAAATCTTTTTACACATGAACCGTTCAGTGAACCCCTTCCAGTGCTAAAGAAAAGCTTCACATCATGCACAATCCTTTTAGGTAAAGAGTGTGCGAGTGATACCCGTTGCTCTACGCCTTCGTCTTCAGGATTAAGAAGCAGGGTGCACTCCTCCCAGGCATGTTTGATCATCATCCTTCGTTGCAGCAAAGACAAGTCTGTAATGGGCATCTTCCTAGATCTCTCCAACGCAAACTTGAGTTCCAAGTGTGCCATCTTCAGCCTCTCCGTAAGCTAACTTTTTCAAAAAAAAAAACATTTTGAAACACGATTTTGAACTATGGGGGCAAATGCTCTTCCGAGTCAATATGGATTGCCATCTTTTGTCCCCATAATTACATGTACACGTGATGAGTAGTGCATGAGCATATATTTGTGTATGAAATGAAAGAGAGATAGCAAAAATGCATCATGACACAATTTAATTCATAAGCCAATCATTCAAATTTGAAACTAACATGGCCATGACAGAGCACTTTTGACAGTGATCAATTATAATTCTTGAAGGACAAGAATGAAAGATTTAACCACAACAAGGAAAAAAATAGCACTAAGAATTATTAACTGATTGATTAAAATTCAAGGACAACGCAAGACACCTGGCACATTCGCAACTTTATTATTAGTTAAAAAGGAGTCCGACATTCCTACTCTCAGAACTTTCATTAGGATATTTTTATACTTATGTATAAAAAATATATTCTGCATGATATGTAAAGATACTAAAAAAATACATAGACATATAAACACGTTATAGTACATCTAAGTGGAACAATTATGTTCTAGAGGTATGTGATATTACCAGTTTTTAAGATTTAGACAGGATTGTAATATTTGTATAACTATTACTAAACATAATAACATAGTCTCATGACAAATCAAGTTCTATGTAATCATAATAGTTAAATTTTGTTTTGAAGTACGTAAGGTTAATGTCATTCCATACAATTAAGCAGAAAGTAGTCAAGGTTGCATTTTGTCTCAAAAATTATTTATGTTAACATTTGGGTACAAATACTCTATGAAGTAAAGGTGTTTAGTATAAATATGTGATATAATTACAAATCGTGTATATTATTATGGTCGATATTATAAGTAGGGGAACGTTGGGCAGAGCCGTCGTGGCCCACGACAACACTCTAGAGCACCTGCAGCAACGACGCTGCTAAGCCGCCATCTAGTTTAGGGCTGGAAAAACACTTCACTTTGTGCATAATGGGTGGCCCTTGAGAACGGTCGGGACAAGTTTCAAGGTTTGTTGGATACATATACCTATTGTTTCCAAATAAAATAAACCAATACATATATATGGCTATTGTGTGTATACAAAGTTTTGTCCACATATATCGATGTGATGTATGGAACAAAACAAAATTGGGCATCAAAATTAATATTTTTCTTTTAAAACCACAATTGTTTTTATAGAGACAAAATATATAAAATATTTATAACAAACAGTTATGGAGATGTTGAAGACCTCCACACATGTACCCATATTTCTGTTGGATTTATTCACAACATAAAACAACACTTCTTTTTAATTGATCTCCATCTAACTCGGGAGTCAAAGAAGATGGATTGTTGCCATTTTTTCTTCTATTTTTACCCCTATTTTCTTATCAAAATTACAACAACTGCCACAACATTAGTTAAAAACGGCATGTTTTTTACAAAGAAAAATAACAAACTTGGAATACAACAGTTATTTAACCAGAAAATAAAAAATTTGAATACAACAATTGTTTTAAAAAATGTTCTTAGAATGAGATATCATGAACGAAAATTCACGTATTTCAAACCAAACGATGAAAGTCATGACCATAACCATGAAACAATTTGTGATAATTTTCCCAAAGTGTGCACTTGTGGTGCGTCTTGAAATGGTAAACAATGGGAATGTTTGCTTATCTGCATGGTTTTTGGCCCTTTTAATCGATGGCCCGACAGAGCTTGGCTCTGTAAAATGTAAAGGTGAATTATGGTGCGCAACACATTTGGTTGCCAACAATCTTTGTGACTCCTGGCACTGCCGGCAGCCTCTCCGCCACCTCGTCTCCCTCACCTGGCACGTCCTCTCCTCCCCTTCGCCCCAGCCCCTCTAGTACGATACCCCGCATAGGACCTCTCTCCCCGCCCGCGGCCACCCCATCCTCGTAGCTCATTCTTCTGCCAAAACAAGTTGTAGATTCACTAGTGAAAGGACAAGGATGTTGCCTAGAGGGGGGAGGGGGGGGGGGGGTGAATAGGCGTTTAAAACTTTTCCTGTTTAGGCTTGATAAATGCGGAATAAAACTAGGTGTTTAAATTATCAAGCACACAAACTAAATAAACTAGGTTCACCTATGTGCACCAACAACTTATACTAAGCAAGACAAGTAACAAGGTGATAGCAAGGTATAATACTTCAAGCTCGAAGGCTATCACAATGTAAAGTGCATAAGTAAAGAGATCGGGTATAGAAATAACCGAGACACGCGGAGACGACGATGTATTCCCGAGTTCCTCCTTTTTAGGGGAGTACGTCTCGTTGGAGGGGTGTGAGCTTCAAACTCAAGATGCCACAAAAGGCTTCACCCTATTCTCTGATGAACCTCGCACAAAAGCTCGGTTCACCTTCCACTATTGATTTCCTTTTGGGCGGAAGTCGAGTCCCTTACAACAATCTTGAGGCACAACCCACAAAAGGATTGGGAGCTCCCAAGTGGACCACAAAAGGTCCCAACTAGCCACAAAAGGTCACAAGAACACCGTCTAGGGTCCAATGACCCAAGAGTAACGAGCTCACAATCTTCACTTCCACGAATCCTCGTGGAGAGAGCAAACCTATGCACAAAAGCAAAGGCAAACCTATGCACAAAAGCAAAGGCAAGAACACAAGAAGTGCTCAAGTCCTTCACTCCCAAATCCCACCAAAAGCAACAAATGCTTGTGGGGGGAGAAGAGAGAAAGAGCAAGGAAAACAACAAATGAATCCCAAGATCTAGATTCAATATGCTCCCCTCACTTAGAGGAGAGATTGATTGGTGGAGTGGTGGATCTAGATCTCCTCTCTTGTTTCCCTCAAGAATGAGCAAGAATCATTGGAGGGATTGAGAGAAAGCAAGCTTTTGAAGAACAACAATGGAGAGCAAAACTTGCAAGAAGAGTTGGGGAACCATTGGGAAGAAGACCCCTTAAAAAGGTTCCCCACGAATCCAACCGTTGGGCAACAGAAACCCGTGCCAGCGGTAGTACCGCTGAGAAAGGAGGTACTACCGCTGGGTTCTTCATCGCAGCCTCCTGGCCAGTCAACGACCGGTCTTCAGCTTCTCCGAACCACGCCCACGGTACCGGTTGGTACCGCCGGTGGTACCGCTGGCGGTACCGGAAGAACGTTCTGAAAGACAAAACGGCGGTACACGCGGCGGTATCCGCTGACGGTACCCGCTGGCGGTGCTACCGCCTGTTCCAGCGGTACTACTGCCGACAGGCAAAACAACAAGAAGAGCGAACACCAAAACGGCAACAACTTTTGCATGGAAGCTCCAAATTAGGTGAAACCAATTTTGTTGGAAAGGTAACGACAAGGAGAAGGCCTACGAAAAGTGGAAATATTAAGGGTCACAAATATAGAGGAGATACCACACATGGAAGGTGTGGACCTTATCTCGAGGAGGACCAGTAATATTTCCAACACCGAGAACGCAACAAGTTTTTCATCCGGACTCCATTTTCTATGATCTTGGGCTTGTTCCGAAGGTAACCACAAGCACTACAGGATCATGCATATACACATCATAGTCCATCATGTGAGGAGGATAACCCAAGAGGAGAGTTTGACCTCTCTTAGAAAAGACAAACTGGTAAAACCTCGAACATCAAAAACATCACAAGATATTCAAATGAATCCGTTTTTGATGAACTAGAGCTTGGCATGGAGATGAACACAAGCTCTAAATTCTCACATGGATAAAAGCCAAATAGGAACCAAGAAAGAAGATAATGCCAAGTATGCAAATGTTTGAGCTCTCCACAAAGATGCGATCAAGTTACTCACTTGAGAGCCCCTCTTGATAGTACGGCATCTATCCTATAACCCGGTCTCCCACTAACACCATGAGACCGGTAAAATAGAAACCCTATCAAGATCATACATTTGCCTTGCGCATTCCACTTGAGCTAGATGATGACGATCTTGATCTCTTCAAGTGGACCACTTTTCTTGATTTGCGCTTGCTAGCACATGCTTGATGAAGACATCTCCAAATGCTCCCCCATACTCCATTATGGGAGAGCCTCGCTAATCTCCGTCTTCATGTATCCACTTGCGCTTCATATTCTTCTCTTGATATAGATGATGGCTTGGAGATAAACATGAAATTCACACAATCTTCTTTTCCAAGCCATGCTTGCAATAAGCTCAACTCTTTTCATGACCATTCTTCATATAAACCCTTGGATGGAACCTTGGTCATCATGTAATCTTTTAGAGTCCAACCCATGAACTCCAATCTTTTCCTATGGACAAGATCTACAAGTATATCTCAAAGCAAACATTAGTCTATAAGGATTGTCATTAATTATCAAAACCACGCATGGGGCAACACATGCACTTTCAACTAGATCGGATGAAAATTAGAGTAGCAACAACATTCATGTAGAAATTTCTTTAAACTCTCTTTGCAAGTTTCAGATCATTTTCTGATTTTCCTTACTGGGTGTCAATTTGTATGCATTACACACCTGCCGTTGGTATTTGGACTATTGGATGCATACTTGCTGAGCTCGGCTCATCATCTCGTGTCCTTCTCGGCACCCTTCGTCTTCCCACCGGCTCAAGTCTTCTGAAATTTACACTTGGGTAATCCCTATTCTGCCTGCTCAAGTGCTTGCTCCTGTTCATTTCTCAAATAGCATTGTTTTGTATTTATCAAAATAGCAGTGGCATGTAGCAACTAGCAAGTGCTTGCTCCTATTCGTGGCTCAACTTTTTCCGTATTTTGAAAATTGCTCTATGTTGTTCTGTGTGGGCAGCTCAAAATGTATTTATTCCGTGGCATAACAGAAGCAAACAAATCGCACCCAGACATGCAACATGTATTTATTTCGTGGCAAGATATGAGTTGCTTAATGGGAGTCTTCTTGTAGTGCAATAACATATAATTAATTCAGAGTCCCAAAATAATAAGCACAACGGTTTTAGAAGACAAGGAGCATAACACTAATACTAGGAATCAGCCTCATGCATGGCATCAACAATGTCAACCTGGAGGAGCACATGCCCAAAACATGGTCCCGAGATGAATTCAATCCTAACTTATTTGTAAGATAAAAACCAAAGTCAGTGCAACAAATTTTATTAATTTTGCAAGCAAAGCCAAAATATATAGATAAAACGGTGGAAAAATCGTAATAAAATTAACCGTAACTAAGATACATTAAAAAACAAAGACACACACCTAGCACGGGCACAACTAATTTGAAGGTCACAACATGTTGGTCAAAACAAAGGAAAATTGGGGGGGGGGGGGGGGGGGGGGGGGGTTGCCCTGCTCCTTAAGGGGACATGGCAAAGAAAACAAACAAACAATGTCGCTTTTACGAGTTGGCCAAAATGGTAGAAAATAACAGAAACTGGTTTTATGTTGCCTGCAAAAGGGCCTTGAATCATGGGATTAAACCCTTGCGGGAATTTCTGAGACCAACAGAAATGTGATCGAAGAAACCACACACCAGCACCTAGGCTTCGTCTTCCTCGGTCCAGGGACGGAGCCAAGATCTGATATCAAGGGGGGGTAAGATTAGCCTAATAGTGTATGTGATCTTGATGAGCGGGGCTAATCAACATAATTTACACTAATCAAGCAGCAAAAGTGGCTAATATTGCCATGGAAATCATGAGCATGGGGGGGGGGTAGCCCCTGCTCGTCCCCCTTGTCTCCGTCCCTGCCTCGGTCCTTCTAGTGTACACGATCACAATAGACCTATTGTATCATCTGCTGATGCATGAGAGAAGATGGGATGGAGAATACCTGAGTTGCGGTGTAGTGCTCTAGAACCAGATCTGAGTGGTGTGTGTAAACTACCTCTCTTATAGACTACATGAAGAGCCATATGTGTTGAAGCACTCCCAAGCCTTGGCCTTATATCTTCAAAAAAGAATACCCAAATGTATCATTGAAATCATCGACACTCATGATCCATATACATTACCAAATGTAATTGTGGAGACAAAAGATCAATAGAGTCGTGCTTGGACAACTGGTCCACTAGCGGATTTAGTGCTTAATACCCCTTTAATCACAAATTACAAAAAAATGTAGGAAGAAAAACTTCAAACAATGATAATAAGGCACATTCAAATTAAAATATTTGAAAACATACAAGACATCATAGTTGGATTTTGCAAAAAATATATAATACACATGACCGCTCATAAACAACACCAGTATAGCTGGTATAAGAAACAATTCAACAAGTTATTCAAGTAAATGATTAGCATGCATGTACAACAAGTTAAGCCCGACCTTTTATAGGAAGTTCAGTGAGGCCCAAAGATCTAATTATGTCATTAAAATGCAAATGTCGTCAACGCTAGCTCCTCGTCAATCAACAATAGGAATTCGACAAAGAACCCTAATGGACCGTAGAACTCGTGGGCCTTCCTTCGAGTCGTGTTTCAATCAACAATAGATGCAACATTTCCGATAAAGAAAAACTACAAATTGATTTTCATATTTCTCGAGAGCGGACTTTTGAAACTTGGGTAAATCGAAACCGAGCTTAAAAAATATACTTACAAGTTTTGAAAAGTTATAAAATAATCAGACACCTGGTTACTGGTTAAAACCTTAGAAATTTAAATGCTGAGTTATAAAATGATCAGACACCTAGCTACTGGTTAAAACCTTTGGAATTTAAATGTTGGGTATTTGAGAAGGTTTTTGAAAACTTTGAATTACAGTAGTTGCTTAATTTTAAAACGTGGGTTATGGAGTACTCATGTTCATGCTATTATTTCTCCCTAACTATTTTCCGAAAATCAAATGAGCCCAAAACCATGTTTGTTTTAATAGGTAGGTCACAGTAAACAACGAGATTTTTCTTGTTCGGAAGTTCCTTCCTCTCAGTAACTAACTCCATATAAAAATCTGCAACATTTGAGAAACGTGAACGCAAATTTGTCCATTATTTTTATATAAATATACTGCTAAAGATAAATAATTTATTTAGTTGCTTGAAGATGTTCAAGAAATAAAAATATCGTTTCATTCCTATCTCGTTATTTACCATGATGTGACAATTAACAAAACAAACCTACAAATCCGGAATCTGGGCCCGACGCATGGCGAGCTTCCTGTTGGTGTCGGAAGTCATGTCGGTGGTCGTCGGTCGGAGAAGTGACAGTGGAGCCACTGCAGGTTGAGAATAGACATGCGGGAACGACGGCGGTGCGTGAGAAGAGGAGCGGAGGAGAAACGACATAAGCTAAGGGAGAAGTTCCAGGGAAGAATACAAAGTTCGGCTTGGACAGGAAACACAGAGAGGGGCGCGTCGAGCCTATTGCCCGAGACGCCGACACAAGTAGAACAACTCACGAAATAGAAACTGTTGTGGCTATGTACATGCACAGGGGGAAACATCATTACCGTCATCCATTCGGCTAAACTCGGTTGCGGATCATGTGGATAGACCTACAACTACTGTTTTAATGGAGGGTAGGAATATCCTGATGGGGTAGTAATACTACATGAAGTCGTCCATGAGATGCATCGACAAAAGCTAAGCGGTGTTGTCCTTAAAATTTAACTTAGGAAAGGCCAATTAAGGTCAATTGTTCTTTCCTCCAACAGACTGTGAGAATGAAACGATTTTCGGAAGATTGATGTGCTTGGATCCACAATTTTGTTATTGGTCATGATAGAGCGTGCAAACTTGACGGCCGGATTGAGGGGGTAATTCTACATTTGGTTGATGGTGGTCTTTCTATCCTTCAGTACGTGGACGATACGATTCTCTGCAAATGTATTAATAGACTATGAAAATGGAACTATATATATTCAAATTTGCTAGATGAAAAAACAAATGATGGTTCCAATGCCATATCCATTAAGCAAGACGCTAGAGTACAATGGTGCTTGAGAATAGGAAGAGAAGAGTACAGTCCGTCAGTGCGTCTATAATACAACTCACATCATATCAGTAGGCGCACAGCAGGTAGATATGGAGTATATATCAAACACATTTTAACAGGCCACGTTACCCGGTCTGAAAAGTAGCTCCCAAACACACAATGTCATATTTTTCGCAAAAAAAAAAAAAAGCACACGATGTCATATATGTAGGCTAAGCATAGAGTGTATCTGCAGTTCTGCACTCTGCAGTCGGAACTTCTACCGCTTCATCTTTGATACTCTCCGGGTCTTGGACCTGTCGTCTATTTTGGACGGGCATCCTATTTCAGTGTTTGGCTTCTTAACAGTAAACTTTACAACACCATGTCCCAAGAAACAGAAGAGCATATATTCCGTCCTCTGAGGTTCAATCTTGAAACAGTCAACTGCTAGCAATTCTGCAAAGTCTGCCATCGTTGAAAGGTCCAGGGAATCAAAAGGCCCGCCGATTTCTCCTAGAGATGTCACTAAGTAGGTTCCAACTAATTTGTTACACTTGAACAAGTAATGAGGTAGGAAGTCAACTGACAGCTGTAGAAATGGCCAGGCCCGGATGGTGTTTCTGTTGGTTTCAAGGATTGAGCTCTGCAAGCTGTACTCAGTAGCTGCAATGAAGCATTCAAACAGCAAACCGATAACTTGTTCTGGAAACTTCTCTGTCAATTCGGACGAGAGGATGTTCTTGGCACAAGGCTGCTGAAACCCATCGCCTATGCAGCAAAATGGCTCTTGGCGGAACACTCTGCTGAACTTGGCCGCCATGTTGAACAATATTTCCTGCTGAGCTGGTGCAGGTACAAAAAACCGACCTGTGTGGATATTTGAGCGAGTTCTCCCGATGCAACATCAGCCACAGGCTTGAGCCGTGTCGTCTCAAATGACTGCAAACATTTGGTGGAAATCCCAACTATGTCTGTGCTCTCTGATAGCCGTAGCATCAATTGCAGGGTAAAACATTTCATTGGTGTCTCGACATCTTTGAAGTGGAATACCAAATATGCCACTGCACCATAATCTTCGACACGAGATGGATATATTGAAAGCATACGGGTTTGGCTTCCGCTTAGCATTTCATTTTTTAGAAATTTGCCTTGGAGAAGCTGTGTGATGACAGCACTGGAAAACCTATAGCGAACAAGTGAGCAGCCAGACTCTACGTCTCTAACAAACTTGTCAGCTTTCTCCGCAAACCACTCAAATCTTGTAACACAGGCTGCAGTGATCGAACCCTTTTCAGTGCTAAAGAAAGGCTTCACAGCAGCATGCATAATCCTTCTAGGTAAAGAGGACAAGAGTGGTGTTACCCGTTGCTCTGCGCCTTCGTCATCCAGATTAACCTGCAGTTTGCGCTTGTAGAGCACACCACGACACTCCTCCAGGGCTTGCTTGATCATCTTCCTCCGTTGCAGCAGAGACACCTCGGTAATCGGCATCTCCCTACATCTCTCCAGCGCAAACTTGAGTTCCAAGTGCACCATCTTCAGTCTCTCCAAGAGGTGACTCTGGGAGGCCAACTCCTCGTGGTTGTTGCGCATGAATGAGAAGGCTCCGCTCACAACCTCCTGTGCAACCGCCGATCCCACCATTTCTGCCATTCTCTGTCTTCCCTGCACAAAAACTGAAGAAAACTTTGTTGGTTGACCATACCCTGGACAAAGGGAGCAAGTATCAGAGTGTGATTACTCTTAGTCACCTTGTCCTGCAAGCTTGTTAGCACAAGCTGGTGACACAAAATGGAGAGAAGAATAGGGATCGGAGAGTAAACTGCTGCAATGGTCTGGGCAGTCTTATGGAAGATGCGGAGATGTAGCAGAGCGCTATAAAAAGCAAAAGTAAAGAGAGATAAAATTCTTCACACACATAAGACTGCCCAGAGTTTCACACACAAAAGCAGAGCTGCAGAGGGCAGGGATGCTTCCAGGATGCATCCGGGATGCTTCGTTGCTGCCGGCCGTCGAGTTAATTACGCGTGAGTTAGGAGGTTGAGGGGTTGGATCGTAATATCACAAGCATTGTGCGTGTCCTAAAATCAAAGAAAATACGAATGAGATAGGCAACCTTAGTGTGGAAGGACATGCATATGCGTCATGAGCACTTGCGATATCCTCAATATTTTCTAGCTAGCATGCGTGTCATGGACGTGTGCGCGCCTAAAATTTACTTTGAGCAAAAAGTGTAGAACTGATAGAAACTTGAGCTATAATGGGCAAGTATTTCAACTCATTAACAATATTAATTGAAGATGGCTAGTGCACTGTCAAATCTCACTCAGCTTACTGTTTTGTCGCGTTGTCCTCGTCCAAGGCCGACAGCATGTTCCCGACGATGCTGATTGGCGAACTGGAGTGACTGTTTATTCATCCATGAGTTACACAGTGATGGAAACTGGAGCGAATGAGCTAAAGCTTTTCAGACAGTGAGTAATTAGTTATTCAGACAGTAGGAAACCAAGAGTACTTGTCCACTCGTTGCTCTTGGTGAAATCGCCCCAGATGATGAGGTTGGACTGGACGCGACTCGAGCGCGAGCAGCAGAAGAGCCGCCTTGACCTTCGAAGATAGAACGACACCACACCCTGAAGAATTAGATTCTGATGAGCTGCACGTTCAGGAACATGAAGCAACACTGTTCTAGGTACTTGGTCCGAGGTACCATAAACCTGCTCTGTTCCTCTGCTTCCTTCATGTGGCCTTGTTGCTGCTTCGGTTCTATTGGGAAACACGCTCCAGGTGAAGACGGTGCAAAGTTTCCAAGGACTAATACACGTGAAAACAGAGGAGTTGAGTTTGGGTAGGAGAGGCAGAGAGGGACGCCTAGAGGCAGGCGCTCGAAACAAGTAATAAGAGAAACCCACCAAAGGAAAACAAGGATATTGTGGCCATGCATGGGGACAAAGAAAAATGCATCATCATCATTAACAGTATTTGCAAGCCATATAAAATGCTGTTTACAAACTGTGAAAATGGAATTGCATATTCAAATTTGCTACTATAGATAACAAAACAAAAGGTTGCCGCAATGCCTTGTCCATTAAGAAAGAAGAGTAGGGTGTACAATGTTTTTTTTTTTTGCTGGTGGGGTGTACAATGGTGCTCGAGGATATATAGGAACAGAAGAGTACAGTGCGTGTATATTACAACTGGCATAACATCAGTACGCGCACATCAAGTCGAATTTTATCAGGCCACGTAGGTTCTATCAGGCCTGAAAAGTACGTTGCTAGTATTATATGTAGGCTAAGCACAGAGGTTACCTCTAATCTCAAGTCTGAACTTCTATCGCTTCCTCTTGGATACTTTCTGGGTCTTGGACGTGCCACCAATTTTTGGCGCACATCCCGTTTCAGTGGCTGCCTTCAAAACTGTAAAAAATGCACGACCATGTGGCGCGCACCAAGCCATTGTAAATTCCGTGCGCTCGGGTTCGAGCTTGAAAACATGAAATGCTAGCACTGGTACAAACATTGGCATGGCATCATTGAAAGGTCCGAGCAATCTAAAGGGATTTCTCCTCGAGATGTTAGTGCGTAAGTACGAATTTTGGCATCCTCGGTTTTCCGCAAGAAATGAGGTATGAGCACAACTGTCAGCGGTTGAATTGGCCAGGTCTTTATGGTGTTTCTGTTTGTTTCAACGGCCGAGCTCTCCAAGTTGTACCCAACATCTGAAATAAAGCATTGAAACCGCACATAGCTAACTTGTTCTGAAAACCTCTCTGTTGATTCGGACGAGAGTGTGTTCTTAGCTGAAGGCTGAAACCCATCGCCTATGCAGCATAATGGCTCTTGACGGAACCATCTACTGACCAAGGTCGCCATGTTGAACATACGTTCCCGAAGAGCTGGTTTAGGTCCCAAAAAACCGATTAGTGGAAATCCCAACTATGTCCGTGCTTTCTGATAGCCGTAGCATCAAATCTAGGCGAAAACTTCTCATTGCTGTCTCGACATCTTTGAATCCAAATATTAAATATGCCACTACACCATAGTCTTCGAGAAAACATGGATCTATTGAAAGCGTATGGGTTTGGCTTCCGCATTCCATAGTACATATTTTTGCCTTCGAGAAGTTGTGCGATGAGAGGACTGGAAAACCTATAGCGACCAAGTGAACACCCAGACTCTACGTCTCTGACAAACTTGTCGGCCTTCCCCGCAAACCACTCAAATCTTTTTACACATGGACCGTTCAGTGAACCCCTTCCAGTGCTAAAGAAGGGCTTCACAGCAAGCATAATCCTTTTAGGAAAAGAGGGTGAGAGTGATACCCGTTTCTCTACGTCTTCGTTTTCAGGATTAAGCAGCAGGGTGCACTCCTCGAAGGCACGCTTGATCCTCATCCTTCGTTGCAGCAAAGACACGTCTGTAATGGGCATCTTCCTACATCTCTCTAACGCAAACTTGAGTTCCAAGTGTGCCATCTTCAGCCTCTCCGTAAGGTAACTTTTTCAAAAAAAAATAAACATTTTGAAACACGATTTTGAACTATGGGGGCAAATGCTCTTCCGAGTCAATATGGATTGCCATCTTTTGTCCCCATAATGACATGTACACGTGATGAGCAGTGCATGAGCATATATTTGTGTATGAAATGAAAGAGAGATAGCAAAAATGCATCATGACACAATTTAATTCATAAGCCAATCATTCAAATTTGAAACTAACATGGCCATGACAGAGCACTTTTGATAGTGATCAATTATAATTCTTGAAGGACAAGAATGAAAGATTTAACCACAACAAGGAAAAAAATAGCACTAAAAATTACTAACTGATAGATTTAAATTCAAGGACAACGCAAGACACCTGGTACATTCGCAATTTTATTATTAGTTAAAAAGGAGTCCGACATTCCTACTCTCAGAACTTTCATTAGGATATTTTTATACTTATGTATAAAAAATATTTTCTGCATGATATGTAAAGATACTAAAAAATACATACACATATAAACACGTTATAGTACATCTAAGTGGAACAATTATGTTCTAGAGGTATGTGATATTACCAGTTTTTAAGATTTAGACAGGATTGAAATATTTGTATAACTATTACTAAACATAATAACATAGTCTTGTGACCAATCAAGTTCTATGTAATCATAATAGTTAAATTTTGTTTTGAAGTACATAAAGTTAATGCCATTCCATACAATTAAGCAGAAAGTAGTCAAGGTTGCATTTTGACTAAAAAATTATTTATGTTAACATTTGGGTACAAATACTCTATGAAGCAAAGGTGTTTAGTATAAATATGTTGGGCAGAGCCGTCGTGGGCCACGGCAACGCTCTAGGGCACCTGCAACGACGCTGCTAAACCGCCTGCTAGTTTAGGGCTGGGAAAACACTTCATTTTGTGCATAATGGGTGGCCCTTGAGAATGGTCAGGACAAGTTTCAAGGTTTGTTGGATAATATACCTATTATTTCCAAATAAAATAAACAAATACATATATATGGCTATTATGTGTACACAAAGTTTTGTCCACATATATTGATCTGATGTACAGAACAAAACAAAATTGGGTATAAAAATTAATATTTTCCTTTTAAAACCACAATTGTTTTTGTAGAGACAAAATATATACAATATTTATAACAAACAATTATGGAGATGTTAAAAACCTCCACAGATGTATCCACATTTCTGTTGGATTTATTCACAACATAAAACAACATTTTTTTAATCGATCTCCATCTAACTCGGGAGTCAAATGGAAGCACTCTTCCGCTAATATTTACCTAATCTAAAGAGAAGATGGCCTATTTGCTTATCAAAATTACAACAACTGCCACGACATTAGTTAAAAAAGGCATGTTTTTTACAAGAAAAATAACAAACTTGGAATACCGTAATTATTTAACAAGAAAATAAAATATTGGAATACAACAATTGTTTTAAAAAATGTTCTTAGAATGAGTTATCATGAACGAAAATTCACGTCTTTCAAGCAATTTGTGATAATTTTCCTAAAGTGTGCACTTGTGGTGCGTCTTGAAATGGTAAACAATGGGAATGTTTGCTTATCTGCATGGTTTTTACCCTTTTAATCGATGGCCTGATAAAAATGTAGAGGTGAATTATGTTGTGTAACCCATTTGTTTGCCAACAATCTTTGCGACTCCTAGCGCCGCCGACAGCCCCTCCGCCGCCTCGTCTCCCTCATCTGGCACGTCCTCTCCTCCCCTTCGCCCAGCTCCTCTAGTACGATACCCCGCATCGGACCTCTCTCCCCGCCGGCGGCCACCCCATCCGCGTAGCTGATTCTTCTGCCAAAACAAGTTGTAGATTCACTAGATCGGATGAAAGTTAGGGTAGCAAGAACGTTCATATAGAGATTTCTTTAAACTCTCTTTGCAAGTTTCAGACCTTTTTCTCATTTTCCTGACTGGGTGTCAATTTGTATGCTATACACCCCTGCCGTTGGTATTTGGACTATTGGATGCATACTTGCTGAGCTCGGCTCATCATCTCGTGTCCTTCTCGGCACCCTTCGTCTTCCCACCGGCTCAAGTCTTCTGAAATTTACACTTGGGTAATCCATATTCTGCGTGCTCAAGGGCTTGCTCTTGTTCGTTTCTCAATAGCATTGTTTTGTATTTATCAAACTAGCGGTGGCATGTAGCAACTAGCAAGTGGTTTTTTTTTTGCACGAAACTAGCAAGTGGTTGCTCCTGTTCGTTACTCAACTTCTCTGTATTTTCAAAATTGCTGTATGTTGTTTTATGTGGGCAGCTCAATATGTATTTATTTCGTGGTACAACAGAACCAAACAAATCGCACCCAGACATGCAACATGTATTTATTTTGTGGCAAGATATGTGTTGCTTAATGGGAGTCTTCTTGTAGTGCAGTAACATATAATTCAGAGTCCCAAAACAACACATCACACATGTTTTAGAACACAAGGAGCATAAATCTAGTACTAGCTAGAAATCGGCCTCATGGCATCAACAGTGTCAACCTGGAAGAGCAGATGACCAAAGCAGGGTCCCCACATAAAGTCAATCCAAAGTTATTTGTAAGATAAAAACCAAAAGTCAGTACAATTTTTTTTATTAAGTTTGCAACCGAAAGCAAAATATATAGATAAAACTATGGGAGTCAATATGTAATGAAGCACAAAGCATAACTGCGATACATCAAAAAAAGAAAGACATACACCTAGCACGGGCACAAATAATTTAAAGTTCACAACATGTTGGTTAAAACACCGGAAAATTTGAGTGGGGGTGGGGGGGCATTGCCCTGCTCCTTCAAGGGGACATGCCAAAGAAACACAAACAACATCGTTCGACAAACAGGAGGGCGGACCTCAGATGAAGCTTGGGGTGCTGGCAAGGACGGAGGCCAGGAAGCTCTACTTCACAGGGCCGACGGTGCACTCGACCTCGTGCCCTTGACCTACACCGAAATAATCGGAAGCCGGCTAGGAAATGAAGAAGACTCAAACGGGTTTGAGAAAGTTTCAGTCATTTTTTGACTGAAAACTGCAAGTCTAAGGAAAACTCAGAAACTGCATACTGTGGAGGCGAAAAAAACACGAGAGAAAGCTAATCAAATGACAAAAATAAAACTAGTGGAAGGTACAGGTGTGAATCTCTAGTTGTTGTGATCGGAAAGCTAGCTTTGTTTCACCACAATTCTAATTTTTGAAAACTTTTACGAGTTGGCCAAAATGGTAGAAAAAACAAAAAGGTTTTATGTTATCATCTTGCCTGCTCCTCTTCTCCCTGCTCCTGGTTGCCCGCACGGCCACCCTGGCCGCCAGTTCTGGTGCCCGTGCTGATGCCGATGCCAACGAGACGGTGAAGCGGTACGTCGTCTCCTACACCCTCGCGCCCAGAGGGGACTTCACACTGACGCTCCCTTCCTCGTGCGACGTCGAGGAGGGCGGCAACATCGTCAAGTACGACGAGGAGGTCTCCGGCGTCATCTCCCCCGGCACCATCAGTTCTCTCACGGGTGTCAGCGCCAATTCTAATTTTGTAACATTAATACTAGAAATCAGCCTCGTGGCATCAACAATGTCAACCTGGAGGAGCAGGTAACATTAATACTAGAAATCAGCCTCGTGGCATCAACAATGTCAACCTGGAGGAGCAGGTAACAAAATCAGGGTCCCTAGAGGTAGTGAACCCAAACATATTTATAAGATAAAAACTAAAAGTCAATACAAGAAATTTAATTAGGTTTGTAACCGATCCAAAATATATAGATAAAAATATGGGGAAATCAATGTCATTATGTAACGAAACAAGAGCATAACTACGATACTCCAAATAAGAAAGATACACACCTAGCACGGGCACAACTAATTTGAAGGTACAACATGTTGGCTAAAACAAAGGAAAAATTGAGGGGGGGGGGGGGGGGGGCATTGCCCTACTCCTTCAAGGGGACATGGGGAAGAAAACAAACAACATTGCTCAACAAAAAACACGAGGGCAGACCTCAGATGCAGCCTGGGGAGCTGGCGAAGACGGCGTCATCTCCGCCGGCAGCATCACTTCTCTCACGGGTGTGAGCACCAACCTGCTGCTTTGGATACCCATAAGCTCCGTTGAGGTCCAAGGCCAGGACCTCCTCTTCACGACCGGCCCGGTGAACAAGACCTTCCCCGCCAAGGTCTTTGCCACGTAGCCCAGGTGAGTCTCACCATAGTTGAGAGTACGTGTTGCTCCTCGATGAATCTTGTGTGTGAGTCCAGTACCCTGTTGGTGTTGTAGAACAGCGCAGCAAAAGTAGATCAAATAAAGAACAAAAATACAGATTTTTACGTGTAAAACCCTTGCGGGGAAAAACCACGGACGCACGAAGGTGTATCACTATAATCGGGGAGGAGTATTATAATACATGAGAGGACAAACCCTCGACGTGTTATCAATCTGGTGGAACTCTCTCTCAATCTACTCTATGGCTACCTCTCACTATATATGGGGGGAAAACAAATCTCTTTTTTGGTGGACACGAAACAAAGTTGTAGACATGCCTTATTCCCGTAGGACTCCATCTATAGTATAACAGGTAATAGAATTCGGAACAAAATAAACAACATTCCACTTTGAGACGAATCCTTCATAACAGTCATAGATAGCATCAACTTTTCAATTAAAGTCAGCACAAGTAAATCTTGTGTCTTCAAACGTCCATAGGACTAATAAACATCTCATTAAGTCAGATGAGCAAATCAATAATAGGTCGTCCAGAAAATAACACAGCTGTCAACAAAGCAGACAAATGAAACTTAGGTCTCCCATAAAACCCTATAAAAGTCTGAGTTTGTGCCACTAACCTTCAAAACTGAAGCTTCTCAATCATCAATAAAACGACATAAGTCATTGTAACTCATGTGGTGCCTTAGCGAGCGCATAACTCATAGTGTAACATCTTGGTGCACATAACATTGTGAAGAACTCATCTCATGTAATCTGAACGTGCCACAAAGCACAAACCTCGGCAAACAATACTCATGCAAGAGATTATGGTACGGATGGCATCTCGTACACCAAAACTGTCGATGATAATGAAAATCTATGACATGGTCAAAAACTGTCCCTGTAGAAACTCATGTCGAATGAAGGAAACTTCTCAACATGCAACGGAGCATTAACTCCGCAATAGACCCCTCTTGAAAGACCAAAGATAATTAAATTGTATCGAAAACTTAACAGTACTAAATGTTGTAGTATCTAGCAGAAACAAATCTCCTTCTTAAACCTTAGCTGATTCTCATCACGAACATGAATATCAAAAACAAAACAGCAAAAACTTTGGACAGAAAAAGTATATGTTAGCCCAACAGGCTTAATAATCACCTTCTCCATAATTTTTTTTGAATTGTGTTCATGTAATTGCAGCAATATAATATCTCCCCTGAAAAAGCTATAATCCAACAAACTTCACCTTAAGCAAAAAAAACTAGCATCAAACCGGCTTGCGCCAACAACGCTCGCTTGCCACAAGAATATTCTTTAAAGAATTATAAAATTAGGAGTAAACAACTAAGGTTAAATAGCACTTGGACACCTGGTAGATGTTTGTGTGGACGTAGCAATTGGAGATCAAAGAATTGATTTGTCAGCCATGTGAAGTATCGCAGAATCTGATTACTTTGATCGCTTTAATTTCTTGCCTAGGGAGTTGATCTTGATCCATCCGGTACTCAGCCCTCGGAGTTGATACCGAAGCAGGACTAGAATGCAGGACACGGCGCTGGTCGATGGATCGGACCGGGTACCGGAGTCGAGGAATTCGATTCAGACCGATCCAAACAACAGACGGATCGCCGACGAAACTGTGAACTCTCGATCTTGACGAAACATGACACGATCTTGATAAAGCTGAACGATGCCGCAAAAGATTCAATTGACGCTGCAGCGGTGTTGTCTCAGAAGCCTAGCGGAAAGTCTCCCGGGTAGTAGATCGAAATTGAAATTTTCCGGTTTAATATCACTTCACTACGGGAATGGCGCTCTACGCCGACGGCCAGTGGCTACGCCGATGGCTTTTTGTCGGGGCCATCGGCGTAGAGCCCGCGGAGAACAGCCCTCCGATTTGGCGGTCGGCGTAGAAAAAGCCGTCGGCGTAATTTTGACACAGGAGCCGTCGGCATAGATATGATTTTTTTTCTATTTTCCATTTAATATGAAATAATTTATATCTTTAAATCCGTAAATCGAAATTTAATAAATAAAATGTCTAAATCGATTAGAAAAATGAGAGGAATCCAAATATGACATCCATATAATCTTTTTCACCATGCATATGACTTTTTGTAACATATTTTTGGTACTTGCTTAATTAAAAAGTCATTTTTGACACTTAAAAAATGGAAAATAATATTTATGAAAATATTTTGGAAATTGTTTTTGGCAACCATTTTTGCCATACCAAGACACATCTATGTATAATATGGACACATTATCACAAACTATGCCACGAGGATGGCCATAACTTGGTCATTTGCCGTGAAACCTATACATGTCTATAGATGATAGACTTTTTGTTAAGCATTTTTTTTGAAATGTTTGTCAAAACTCAAATTTATCATTTTTCATATCAACTAGTACACATAAAAGGATTCCATCCCAAAGGATTTCATTTTTTGAGTATTTTCTCAATTTCTTTTATTTTTTGTGAAAAAAACGGTCAAAATGACCGCCGTGCCTATTCATTGAAAGTGGTCACATTTTTCAAAACTATCGATGTTTCTGTGATAAAGTCACTACTTGTGTACCTAAAAATGATTTTTGTAAAAAAATAGACCAAACTATCACACAGTTGTAGTTTAAATTTCAATTACTTTTCGAAAATCGGCATAAAGTCATTTAAATAGGCAAAATTAGGTAGAAATCGATAAAATTCCTAATACTTGGGGATTATATATCAAATATGTACTACCCTTTGTGACAATAAGATGGATGCCTTTTTGCAACATATTTGTGGTATTTTCTTCATAAAAAAGTCATTTTTAGCACTTAAAAATTAGAAAATGATATTTATAAAAATAATTTGAAAATTGTTTTTGGCAACAATGTTTGCCATACCAAGACACACCTATGTGTCAAATATGGACAAATTATCACAAACTATAGCACGCGGATGGCCATAACTTGGTCATTTGGCGTGAAACCCATACATGTCTATAGATGATAGAACTTTTTGTGAAACATTTTTTTTGAAATGTTTGTCAAATCTCAAGTTTATAATTTTTGCTAGTAACTAGTACACATAAAAGGACTCCATGTCAAAGGATTTCATTTTTTGAGTATTTTCTCAATTTCTTTTATTTTTCTGAAAAAAGTGTCAAAATGACCGCCATGACTATTCATCGAAAGTGGTCAAATTTTCTAAAACTATCAATGTTTCTGTGATGCAAAAGATGATATGGATGACATATTTAAATTCCTCCCATTTTTCTAATTGATTTAGATATTTTATTTGTCAAATTTCGATTTTCGGATTTAAAGATATGAATTATTCCATATTAAATGTAAAAAGGAAAAAATAAAGTAAAATTCATTTTATTGTTATTTATTCAGAATATACTATTAGATAATCATTGTTACTTTACTCAAACAAATTTTTAAAATTTAAACAATGAAAAGTGCAACATCATAACCGACGGGTTAATATCATTGATAGGGTACTAATATCAGTAAGTTCTAATTTCTCATTTGGAAACTAGTTTGGAAGGAACTCAAAAGTTAAGCGTGCTCGGGCTGGAGGATGGGTGACCGAATGGGAAGTTTGACCAGGATAAGTAATTTGACCTATGATTAAGTGTGCAATTAAGGATTATGTATGTGACTAAGTGGGAAATTTCGAAATACAAATAAAAAGAATTAAAAAAAGTTCATTTTTTTTCAGAAAAACCAAAAAATTCAAAAATTAAAAATAATTGGAAAACCTATGCCGACGGTAAAGCCGTCGGCGTAGAGCCGTCGGTGTAGGCTACGCCGACGGTATTGCATACGCCGACGGCAAAACGGGCTGACCCTCGGCGTATAACGCCGAGGGCCATACGCCGACGGCTGCCGTCGGCGTATACATACGTCGAGGGCAATCCGGCCTATGCCGACGGCTTCCAGCCGTCGGACTATCGGGCCATTCCTGTAGTGCTTGTTGTTAAATAGCGCAATAAAAATGGATCAAACAAAAAACAAGAACACAGATATTTACATGGAAAACCCTCACAGGAAAAACCACGGACGCATGCCTATAATCGGGAGGAGTATCACAATACACGAGAGTACAAGCTATCGACGTGTGCTATCAATCTGGTGGAACTCTCTCTCAATCTATTCTATGACTATCTCTCGGCTCTTGCTATATATGAGGGGGCAGACAGCTCTCTTTATTGGCGGGCACGAAACAGCGTCTCTTGCTTCCCACTGTGAGTTTGTGCATCTTTGTGTTTGCGAGTTTATCACCGCACAAATATAATTAATACTATTACTGCCTCTGTCCCTCCCTGCCCATTCTGTCCACAACACAACAGTGGTCAAACACATTCTGAAGAGATAGGTTAGGAGGTCCAAATGAAGAACACTCAAACGGGTTTCAGAAAGTTTCAGTCATTTTTGACTGAAAACTGCAAGTCTGAAAAACTCAGAAACTGCATACTGTGGAGGCGACAAAACCATGAGAGAAAGCTGATCAAATGACTCAAATAAAACAAGTGCAAGGTACACGTGTGAATATCTAGTTGTTGTGATCGGAAAGCTAGCTCTGTTTCACCACAATCCTAATTTTTGAACGCTTTTACGGGTTGGCCAAAATGGTAGAAAATAACAGAAACATGTTTTATGTTGCATGCAAAAGGGCCTTGAATCATGGGATTAAACCCTTTCGTACTTTCTAAAACCAACAAAATTAGGAAGTAGGCATACAGGGGTAGGATGAGGAAGAAAGAAAAGATCCAGAAACGGATCCTCTTAACTTTGAGCCCAGGGTCCAAAGTTGGTCATGTTAACAGATTTAAGGTCACTGTTTCAACATGCCTCCAAAAGGGTATTAAATGAAGATGATAGAGATGATCAAAAATAAAGGGGGCAAGCTTTAAGTAATATAAATAAGTAGGAGTTACAGCCATTAAATGTGAGTGAAACGAGAGGTATCTGCTTTATTTTTAAGTAGAGACGGTGTATTTGTAATCCATGGAGTTTCATTGTCCTTACAACAAGGTTTTAGCAATTTTCCAAACCTGTAAACATGCTATCTTTTAACAAGGTGTCCTGAGGTGGTGCGTTAGCACCGGTACATAATAGATAGATAAGACGTGTTAGACGTCACCTACAGTGTTTTCTAGTCATGACATCGTCAACAGTGGTGAGTCGGGTAGACAGGGTATGACCGGTCACGTCACAGCGATGTGACCGGATAGTTGACTTAGACCAGCAGCCGGCACAATCCTATTAAGGATGAGGAATACTAAGCAGAAAATTGAGGCAAACTAAGCAGAAAATTGACACACACTCCGCTCACTCCCACTCTCACAAACCGCCAGCTAACACTTGGCTTTCGGGACAACAAATTATTACAGTCCCAAAATAAAAGGAAATTTCTTGGAAGCAGATTCCGTGCAAGACCCCTGGCAAGGAATACATGCAATTGTATTAATTTTCAGAAAGAGATAAGAATGGAAATCATGGAGCCGGGCGAGGAATACATGTAGTTGTATTAATTTTCGGAAAGAAATAAGAATGGAAACCATGGAGACGGGCAATGAATACATGCAACTGTATTAATTTTCGGAAAGAAATAAGAAGGGAAATCATGGAGACGAGAAGGAGGCGATTCCTTTTTGCACGCACAGTACCAGTACGTAATATATATATTAGCAATAATGCTAGACTTACGGATGATTTGTTACAGAAAGGATCTTACGGACGGACGTGGAGTGAAGTGATTTGTTCGTGCCCTGAAATCATTAGGAACAACCAGCTGAGTCTCTCCCATGCATGTGCGTGATGCCACAATGCTGTCCGTAAGTTTATTCCGTAAAAATCATCCGCAAGCGTAGCATTACTGCGGCTGTGGATATTTTCTTCCAATAATTTCGGGACAAAAGGAAGAAACGATTTTCTTAATTTGGAAAGGCAATCGCTCATTATCTTTCTCACTTTGCCCTTTTTGTGTTTTGGATTTTCCATGGGAGAATAAAATAAAATAAATGACGGTAGCGGCCCAAGTGGGTTATCTGAGATGAGGAACGCTCTCATAGCGGCGGCGGTGCTGCTGCTGGTGGTGTCTCCGGTGGCGGCTGCCACGTGGAGCATATCGGGCAGGGAGATATCGTACAGGGAGAGGAGCGAGGAGGAGACGCGGCTGATGTTCGAGGATTGGAAGGCCAAGTACTGGAAGAGCTACAGCTCCGTCGACGAGGAGGAGCGCCGGTACGCCATCTTCAAGGACGTCGTCCGCAACGTCGACCAGCACGACGCCGCTGCCGACGCCGGCCTCGACGTTGCCCGCCTAGGCCTCAACGGACTCGTCGACCTCACCGCGCAGGAGTGGGAAGTGAGGTGCGGGGTGTGGCCAGAGAGGGAGGAGCCTCAAAGATTGGTAAGCATCCATCCATCGCTGTTTTGCCTTCTTGATTGCTTTGCGACCCGATAGAGGAGGAATACATAATAATAATAAAAGGAGAAATTGAAAGATTTTGTTGAAATTGATAGAGAGGGGTCGTTGTTGGCATGGGACACGGCCGATATATGAACCTAAATTATATGTGCTGCCTATAAAACAAGCTACATCTGGATGTGTTGTGTTGAATAGATAATTAGTCGAATGTAAAAGGTTGGATGCAATGTTTTGATAGTGGAGATTTTATTACATCATACAGAATTGGAGAAATGTGGGCTGTGAGAAATAGGTGATCCGATTACTCATGCTATTTAGGTCCAACCCCATTCTGCTTTTAATATCAGTGCAGATTCTAGAGTTAGCATGTGAATAATATACTCTTGATATGGTTAGCCTAGCAATTCATTCTTATTACTTCACTACTCTATGATCGCTGGACACTTCTGAGCAATAATTTATATGGATGTAGTATATGCAGCTTAACTTCTTTCATATATTGTAAATTATCTCTTGTGAAATATAGCTTTTGCACACGACACATTTCAAGTAGATATATCTATTTTCCGTCCGTGTCCAAGGCATCTGTGGAGGAGCGGCGGCGGCGCGCCGCGGTACGTCTTCTTCGTCGACGGCGTCTTCAAGGTCACTCAGGACTTGTGCGCAATTTTTGTGTTTCGTAGGGTTCGTTCTGTGTGATTCTGGTTCTGTATCACTTGATCTTTCTAGCAAAAAAAAAGCTACCAACATTTCTGAGCAATAATTTATATGGATGTAGTATATGCAGCTTAACTTCTTTCATATATTGTAAATTATCTCTTGTGAAATATAGCTTTTGAACACGACACATTTCTAGTAGAATGGACATTTGATTTGACAAACATGAACATTTGATCTTCCCCTGGGTCTAGGTCCATCATGTCTCACCTAGCCTTTCCATCGTCTTATCTTTCATTCTCTTCAGTTATTATTCCGAAACGTTTTTTCAAAACAAGTTATTAATCTGACATGTGTCGGAACAGCAGAGGTTAAAGATACACATGCTTGTTACTAAAGTCAAACCAAAACGTCTTTCACTCCACATATATCAACAAATAATGCCCGTGGCAAGATGTTTAGGAGGGTGGTTGTACCCCCAGCCCACCAGAGTTCAAACCCCAGGTTTGATGCTGGTGTTTCTCATTTAGGCGGAATATTCTTCAGTGGGAGGCGACGTTCCCGTCGACAGCGAGGCGCCCGTGGTGACTTCGTCAATCTCAAGACCTGATCCGCCGACTCAGTCTCTCGGAGGTGCTCATAGGGGTAGGGTGTGTGTGTGCGTTCATAGGGGTGAGTGCATGCGCGTGTATACGAGCGCTTGCGTTGTACTGTGTTTCTCAAAAAAAAAAATAATGCATCGAATCAGAACTGCAGATCAACGTTTAGAAACAGAATGGTTAAATCTAACTGAACTATGAGGGGGAGGCAATGGAACAAATGCATCCTCATGCAAGGTTTCCCAGTCCAGGGAATTATAGAGGTTTTCTGGTCACATATTCCAGCTGTTACGAAGAAGCTTCAACCAGATTTTTGCCCCATAAGCAAGAACTACCCATGACTATGTCAGTATTCTTCATGCCTTCACTTAATTCTGACTTCTTTTTACTTGTTCCCTCACCAACACACATTCTAAATACCCATTGTCATAGTTCGGTTTGGCCTTGTCTCCAAGTAAGCGTTCAACGAATGTGACCGTAGAAAAGGCTTCGTCCCAAAAGGTGACACTCATGGAGGATTAAGCAAGTAGTGATATGCCGGTTTAGTCGATGTGTCGATGTTATTAACGAAACCGGTTCTAGAGTTTTCCGTTAGCTTAACCTGTAAACCATGTCAGTAGATTATAAACAGAATCTGGGGATTCTTCTTGACCTCCAACTTTTGTAACCAAATCTATTGTAATCTCGGGGCATTGGTTCGTAACGCGAGCAGAGGTAAAGGCATGGTTTCTACCAAATCTGCCTAAAACTAATATGGCATCAGAGCTTGTCCTCCGCAACCCATCCATGGCGGCTGCCCTGGTTTGAAGATGCTCCCTACAAGCCTGCAGCAACGTGGCAGAATCCAGGTGGAACGCATAGATGCACATTATTATGGAAGTAAGCACACATCTATTACCTTCTCCGGTACTTGTTAGTGAGTATTCAGTTTACTAGTTAGGTAATGATAGTAGCATCACTAGTAGTACGGCTGAAAGGTGGAGCAAACTAAATGTTCCTTTAAGCTAGATATATCGTTTCTTTATTGATGTTCCTATAAGTGTAATTTCTTACGTTAATAAGCCGAAGACATGGAAATATGTATGCAAAGATTGAACTACTATTCACAAAGACTTGGAAGATATGTTGCTTGCAAAGGTTGGTGAAATTGTACCCATCGGAAGATATGGCCTTGAATTCTGCCAGCACATACAAACTGGGACAAGATCGCTTGGAGTAGAATTATTTTTTTATTTTTATTTTGCGAGGAACTTCCAATCTATTCATCAACTGTCAAGTCAGTACAAAAAAATCTTGAAGAAACAAAAATTACATCCAGATCCGTAGACCACCTAGCGACGACTACAAGCAATAGAGCGAGCCGAAGGCACGCCGCTGTCATTACCCCTCCATCACCAGAGTCGGGCAAACCTTGTTGTAGTAGACAGTCGGGAAGTCGTCGTGCTAAGGTCCCAGAGGACCTGCGCACCAGAACAGCAACCGTCGCTGATGAGGAGAAGTATAGATCAGAAGGATCCAATTTGTAGACACACGAACGAAGACGAATGAAGATCAGATCCAAACGGAAACACGAACACCACCACCAACCAAATCCCGCAAGATCCGTCGGAGACACACCTCCACACGTCCTCCAACGACGCTAGAAGCACTGCCAGAACGAAGGCTAGGCGGGGAGGATCTTATTCCATCTTCAAGGAGTAGCCGACGCGTCATCTCCTTGAGTAGAACACAAAACCTAACCAAACACAAGAAAACATGTGAGAACGGAGCCCTCCCGCCGGCAATTACCGGGATCCACCGCGCCACCATGACACTATGGCCACAGAGACGGATAGATCGGCGGCGGCGCCGGCAGGAGGCTGGGAAACCCTCGATCGCCTCTCTGGGAGCTGCAGCACCAAGGGGTACGAGGCAGTCCGCTTGGAGTAGAATTGTTACATTAATTCGACTGCACGAGGTTTTGATAGTTCATTTCCATCCTACTAGGCAACACCATAAAATCGAAGGATCATAATATAGTTCTTTTCAATTTTTTCAGTCTGAACAGATGAGAAAAGTCTAACAACAAACAGGGCAAGGCTATCTACATGAAAATAGTTTTATATGCTTCATATAAAGTATATATTATAAGTTTTTATTGGTTACCTATGATTTTGCGATCTTGGAACCAAGTGCACGCATGTATGATGGAGCCGACACTTACCTCATTGATAGGCTACATCAGTAAACTGATGTGACTAAGTTTTTTTATTTGAATGTGCCATGTTCTTCTTTTTTAAGATAAATGCGTCATGTTCATAAAGCCAACTTATATTGTTTTCTAGAGGATCATTCTTAGAACTTAAGTATGTGTGCTAGCCAGTAATGAACATGCGCATGAAAAAATCAAGGACGCATCAGCTTACATTCAGATTTTGATAAACCTGAGTCCTCTGGATTTTTCTTCCAGAAAGCACGGACTCTTGGCGTAGGGGGTAAACGTAATCCAATAAATTAATAGTTGGCTGTTTGCTTACAGTCCGGGTGGAAACTTTGTTTACTCTTAGGTTACCCACTCTTTTTGCTTTCGTTCGACACATCGCTTTTTGCAGTATGTGGGTTTGTGAAACGAGTTCAGTACACCAATACGCTTTTACGTTTTCCATCTTTTCCGCATGTCTCTAAAAGTATCCGTGTTGACAATTTGGCGTGCTCTGCCCATGGAAGATGTTCTGCTTCAGTTGGAGGCTGCTGCTAATGCTCGCTTGATGACGGAACAGATTTGTGGTTTCCTAGAACAGAAACATGATCTTGCTGCATGTTATCCTTCTTTGGGACTGGTGGACGGTGAGAAACAAAGTGTGTGCAGGTGAGAAAGATATAACAAGTGCAGAGGTTTGCAATATTATTCAGAGATACCTTGACTTTACTCATCTGGGGCCTGTTGGGTCTGTTGCAGATTTATCAAATTAGACCATAGCCCATCCGGCAACGATGAAATGGACTATGCCTCTAGCTGGGAAGGTGAAGGTAAACTTTGATGCGGCATTCCAGTAAAGAAACAATAATGGTGCATGGGTTTTGTAGCGCGACCGGACGTGGGAGATTTCGTTGGAGCTGCGGCAGGCCAACCGAGAAACCTGCTTGATGCACTCCAGGTGGAAGCAGGAGCTTGTTCAGGAGGTTGAAGGAGCAGCTGTGTTAGGACTTCACAGGGTGATTTTGAAATCTGATTCCCAGGTTTTGGTCAAGCCCCTGAAGTCTGACTCTCACGAGCTGGCGGAAGTTGGTGTTCTACTGCGTAATATAAGGAGCATATGTAGTGTTCCTTCGACTCATTCGAGTTCAGCTTCTGCCCGCGTATTTGCAACAAAGTAGCCCATTATCTTGCTCAATTTGGGTTAGAGAGGAGTTTTAGTGTTAAGGATGGGCTGATGTAGCTCCTCCTTTTGTATCTGTACTTATTGCCAACGATTAAGCTAAGCACTTAATGGATTTCCATTTTCCGGTAAAAAAAAGTATATGCGTTTACGGAATAAATGGTTCTCGGAGTCTTCTCAACATTAACAGACCACCAACTCAGTACCCATCGCAACTAACAACAACAGGCGCGGCAAAGCGTGCCCTATCCTTCTAGTATACCTCTATAGCCAATGTAAGTACATGACCTATGTGAACCGCTCAAGTCACATTTGGAGGTGGTAGAACCTTGTGCTGGCAGGAATTCCAAATTTTAACATATACTCCCTCTGTATCAAAATATAAGACTTTGGATCTATCTACGGAGGGAGTAGTACTATTAAACTAAATTTCACTCCTATAAATACATTGAACTTGATTTGTCATGAAACTATGTTATTATTTATAACAACGGCTATACAAATTCTGCCATCCCGTCTAAATCTAAAGAACCGATAATACATTTGGAACATAATTGTTCCACTTAGATGTAATATATCGTGTTTATATGTCTGTGTATTTTTTTTAGCATCTTTACATATATCATGGAGATTATATATTTTCCTATAGTAAATAAGTCTAAGAAATATCCTAACCAAGGTTCTCGGAGTAGGAGTCTTGCTTCGTAATAACTAACAATGAAACTGGGAGTCTGTGAGTGTATGTACCAGGTGTCGTGCTTTGTCCTTGAATTTTAATCTTGAGCTAGTAAATTCTATTATAAATTATTATTTTTGCTTTCCCATAATTTGAATGGATTGAGTACATCAAGATGAAGAAATTAATGTAATAATCGATATTCTAAAAAGATCCGGTCATGCCAAACCTCAGTGTGCATGGCACTCAAAAAGGGTACAAAGAACCTAAGATGCAAGTAATGGTTAAATGTTGTCCTTTGAGGAATTATAATTGGCCATTGTCAAAGTGCTATGTCATGGCCATGTTTTTTTTTACAAAAATAGGGGTTTCCCCGTTCCATTTTATTAAATGAAACAGAGCGCAAGCGCTCGGTTATCTTTTACAGCATCCGGGGTACTGCTACTTATTACAGAACCAGGGGTCTTTTTGAGCAGGTAAAAACAGGTCCAGATCACTAAAACAGAGAAGAAACCCGAGACCGGGGGCTAAACTAGAGCACCACACAAGTGATGAACTCGATCAACTCCGCCAGCAGGGGACGTCTACTGCTCTTTGTGATGCCGAGGAAATAGATGAACGATCGGCTCAGATTTCATATGACGGGAGCAAACAATCGCCCCGGATATGCAGTATATGTATTTATTTCGTCGCAAGATATGAGCTGCTTAATGGGAGTCTTCTTGTAGTGCAATAACATATAATTCAGAGTCCCAAAAAAACAGCACAAAGTTCTTAGAACACAAGAAGCATGACACTAATACTAGAAATCAGCCTCATGGCATCAACAATGTCAACCTGTATGAGCTGATAACCAAAACACGGTCCCTAGAGATCCAAACATATTTGTAAGATAAAAACCGAAAGTCAATGCAACAAATTTAATCAAGTTTGCAATCGAAGCCTAAATATATAGATAAAACAATGGAAAATCCGTCAATATGTAATAAAACAAAGCATAATAACTACGATACTTCAAAAAAAGACACACACCTACCAACTAATTTGAGGGTCACAACATGTTGGTTACACACAGGAAAATTTCGGGGGGGGGGGGGGGGGGCATTGCCCTCCTACTCCAAGGGGATATGGCAAAGAAAACAAACAACGTCGCTCGACGAACAGTAGGGCGGATCTCTGATGAAGTCTGGGATGCTGGCGAAAACGGAGGCTAGGAAGCTCTGCTCCACGGGGCCGGCGGTGAACCCGACCTCTTCGCCCTTGACCTGCACCGAAGTGATCGGGATCCACAGGACCAGCAGCTTGACGTGCAATGCTAGCCTGGCGATGATACTGGACACCAGGTCGCCGTAGCGCACAGACGTTTCCCTTCCGCCTTCACGTCGTAGAAGGACGGGAGGGTGACCGTGAAGTTGCCACCAGGCACCAGGGTGTAACCGGTGACGCCCATCGAGAGGACGCTGCGCCGGATCTGGTAGCTCGCGAGCGCGTCGTACGCACTGGCACCTCTGCTGAGGCAGATGAGGGTACGAGCTTAACTCGACCCACACGAGGTTTTGCTTTTGTCAGGCAAAACGTACTAAGATTCACCACAAGTTCTGTGAATCATTCTGTAAGAAGGAATCATTGCACAGTTAGACACCTTACTGTCGCCGAACCAGAAGCAAGGGATCACGTTTTGTCCTCGTCGAAGGCCGAGAGTGTGTCCCAGTCGATGCCGATGGCTCGCTCATAGGGGTTCGGGGAGGAGGTGTCGACTGTCGAGGTTGTGTAGGCTCCTGTCGCGAAACAGTTTTCCTTGTTCATTCATTCAGTAAGTTTTTGAAAAATGAGTTTGCTCTGGTGGAAACTGAAGAAAACGAGCTAAAAAAACTTCAGACAATGAGAAAGCTAGCGGATCTGAGTGGTGTGTGTGAACTCCCTCTCTTATATAAGGAGTCATCTGTGTCGAAGCACTCCCAAGACTTGGCCTTATACATTACCAAATGTGGTTGTTGGGACAAAAAGATCAATAGAGTCGTGCTTGGACTACTGGTCCACTAGCCGATTTAGTGCTAATTAAATACCCCTTTAATCACAGTTATAAAAAATGTGTAGGAAGAAAAATTTCAAACAATGATAATAAGGCAAGTTCAAATTAAATTATTTGAAAACATACAAGATATCGTAGTTGGATTTTGAAGAAATATAAAATACAAATGACTGCTCATAAACAACACTAGTATAACTGATATAAGAAACCAATCAACAAGCTATTCAAGTAAATGATTAGCATGCATGTTACTACACATTAAGCACGACCTTTTATAGGAAGTTCAGTGAGGCCCAAAGATCAAATAATTTCATTAAAATGAAAATGTCTTCAACGCTGGGTCCTCGTCAATCAACAATACGAATTCGACAAAGAACCCCGATGGAACGTAGAACTCGTGGGTCTTCCTTTGAGCCGTGTTTTCAATCAACAATAGATGCAAAATTTCCGACAAAGAAAACTACAAATTGATTTTCATATTTCTCAAGAGCAGACTTGTGAAACTTGCGTAAATCGAAACCCAACTTAAAAAACATACTTACATGTTTGGAAAAGTTATGAAATAATCACACACCTGGCTACTGGTTAAAACCTTAGAAATCTAAATGTTGAGTATTTGAGAAGATTTTTGAAAACTTTGAATTGTAGTTGTTGCTTAATTTTAAAACGTGGGTTATGGAGTACCTATGTTCATGCCATTATTTCTCCCTAACTATTTTCCGGAAATCAAATGAGCCCTAAACCATGTTTGTTTTAATAGGTAGGTCATGGTAAACAGCACGATTTTTCTTGTTCGGAAGTTCCTTCCTCTCAGTAACTAACGCCATATCACAATCTGCAACATTTGAGAAACATGAATGCGAATTTGTCCATTATTTTTATATAAATATACTGCTAAAGATAAATAATTTATTTAGTTGCTTGAAGATATTCAAGAAATAAAAAATCTGTTTCATTCCTATCTCATTATTCCCCATGATGTGACAATTAGCAAACAAATCTACAAATCCGGAATCATGGCCCGACAGATGGCGAGCTTCATGTTGGTGTCGGAAGTCGTGTTGGTGGTCGTCGGTCGGAGAAGTGTCAGCGGGGCCACTGCGGCTTGAGAATAGACAGGCGTGGATGGCAGCGGTGGATGTGGGACCCAGCTGAGCAAGAGGGGGCGAGGGCCGGCAGAGATGACATCTGGGGAGGGGAATCGTGGAAGGAACATGACAGACAGTATGGACCGCTCCATTATACTAAACTATTTTAGTTATCTATAAGTCATTATGTTATCGGATCTCCATCCCAATCTTAATGATACAAAATATAATATGAAGCATATTTTTCATATTATCAGTAACATTATTAACTAGATGAAATATGGAAGCTCAAATTTCAATGTTTTATAGTTGAAACGTTGGAAGTACATAACTTATGCGGTTAAGCTCAACTGGACACGATCAAGGTACAAAACATATTTAGTTAGAATTTAACAAATAGAAACTTATGTGGATCTAATGAAATGATAAAGAACAAGAACTATATACATTCCACTTGTTATGTGGCGAGGGTTAGAATTCACCAACCCTGGTCCATACTCGAACCCAACCCACCAGTCACGTCACCAACCCCACCTTCCCGGAGAAATCCCTCGCCACCCTCCGAGGCCCGGGTGAAGAAATTGTCAATGTTAGCTGCCAAGTCAGCCTGACAAATGGCCCCCACTCATCAGAAATAGCATCAATTCAAGCTCAGCGAGCAATTAGTGTTTTCTACACAAAAAAACTTTGTAACAAGTGGTGGATTTATGTCCCATGAATTGAAGAAACGGTGGGATCAGTGGTTGTGCAGGAGGTTGTGAGGAGATGGCCTCCCAGAGACACCCATGAAATGTTTTTGTAGATTTGATGCTACGGCTATCAGAATTCAGAAAGAACGGACGTAGTTGGGATTTCCATTAAAATGTTTGCAGTTATTTGAGACACAATTCAAGCTTGTGGCTGATGTTTACCGTGTCCTATAGGCATCGGACAAAAAAAAAATGATTTGTATTCAAAGCAGTTTCGTTTTGAGTCAAACGGTTCTTGGCATCGTGTCAAACTTGGTCGCTATTCAAATCGGGCTCCTCGTCAACCAAGCAAGCAGCTTTCCCGAGTCCCGAAGCCGCTCCCATTCGTTGGCAAATTTACACCGCGGAGGCGAAGCAGTAGACCGTACACGAGGAGTCCGTCCTTGGATTCCTGTGGCAAATTAAATGACGACTTGTTCACGTATACATATACGAGAAGTACAACTATTTATACGTAGCACTACCTCAGGAGCATTGCTGTGGAGATAGGGTTAGCTAGCAGCTAGCTGCTCAGCAAACTCACTGCCTGCTCTCCAATGGCGAAGCCAAACCGCATGAGCCTGACGGTCGCTGCGAGAAGAGTTTTCGACTTCAAGGTCGAAGACTACTCGTTCGCAAGACGGATGGCAGACTACGGGGAGTCGTTCCAGTCGGACACCTTCGCCGTCGGCGGCTACGACTGGGCCGTGCGCTTCTCCCCGATGAGTTTATCGCTTGAACTCGTCCTCCTGAGCGATCTACGAGCCGCCGAGCGCGTCGGGGTGAAGTTTGCGTTCACGCTGCTCGACAAGTCCGGCGAGGCGTCGGCGGCAGGGCTGCGGAAGAAGTGTTCGCAGTTCTTCTACAAGGGCCAAGAGGAGGGCTTTATCAGTTTCATCGGCGACAAAGAACTGGGGAAGTTCATCCGCGGAGATTCCTTCGTGGTGCGCTGCACCGTTTCTGTTCACAGAAAACCAACAATGCGCTAGAAGAGTCGAGATTTGGTTTTACGCATGCATGCATGCATGCGTCTTCTTTTCTTTTGCTGCGATGATGTGGAGTACGTGTGTGTGTGATGCGTAAGAACTCAAGCTTGATTAAAATGTCCCGCATCCATTTTTCTCGAGGATGTTACCATTTTGTTTTTTGCCGTCCGAATGCCAAGCGAAGGGACGTAACCCTCCTCTCACCCGAAAATTTTCAGGACCCAACAATCCACGGATCGGCGTTCGATCTGGTGAATAGACCTGTAAAGCAAGAGCACCGTACCTCTGGGCTTGTCGCTGGATGATACGTTTCCCCTCCCTCAAGATCTTCGTTCCTCCAAGGTTGTCTGCACCTCCGGCGTCGGCGATCGGCAAAGATACCGGAAAGCATCTGGGCTGGGCCGACACGAGCTCGCCCTCCACACAGTCGACGTCGGCATCCTCTTCTCCCTCACTGTCGGCCGATCCGATGGGCATGTTCGAGGTGATCGACTAAACATGACCCCCAAATTACAGGCCCCCCGAATTCCTGCAGGCTAGTAAGTACGTATCAAATTTTGGGCAAACCGTATATGCCGCTCGCTATCGTCGCGTAACGCTAGCGCCGCCTGAAGGGAGCTCGTTCGCGAAGCGTTATTGGGCCGGCCTTTACTGTTTCGACAGCGGCGAGGCAACGACGGATACTGCGACATGTTTCTTCTTTTCCTCTTCACCCGTTCTGTTCGGAGAGACCGAGGCAATTCCAGATTTCCCCTTACCCGGAGAGATTTCCCGAGTTCTTCTTCGGCCAGTGGTTTCCTTGATGCTACGCTGGTTTGTGCTGTCTGGCCACCGTCCATGGCGGATCCAGGTTCGTTTTTTTTCTCCCGCGGCCCCTGTTTGGTAATTTTTCTTCTAGATCGATCCCTATTGTGTTCTCGCTTGACCGTAGTCTGTTTCGTGACCTGTTCTTTGCCGAAATCCCCGATCCTAACCTATTGCGTCTTCCATGGGGACGGGATATCATGTGTGTGGAGTCCGGGGAGCTCCGTAGTATTGGCTTCGTATGTTAGGTAGCGGTAACCCTAGGTTTTATCTCACCTAAATCCCCATGCAGTTTATACATTCTTAGATTTCATGGAACCTTAATTGCAATAACAGGGGGAAGACTGTGAAGGTGCTGGTCTCGATTCACCTGCATTTCAATCATTATGCCCCATTTTTTGTGTGGGAATTTATATGCTTGTTGTGATGATGTTTTATCTACTGTAATTACTACTATTCGTTTATGGTGGAGATTTTGTTATGGTACTGCCCAACATGAAGAGTGGAGCCAGATCATGTTTGGTCAGTACATAATACATCTCCAGCTAGACATTTTCAAAGCAACCATAAGATCCTTATGCATAGGATTAGCTATGCATGCTAATAATTTCATGTTTTTTGTAGACGTACTTCACTGTTTTTTACTTGTTCCTTTTCTTTTTTTTGGTATAGGAGTCGATATGCCTGACGCTGTTGGGTAGAAAGCAACCATAAGATCCAGGTTTTTCGACTCTTAGGTACAATAAAGTTGTCAAGAAGTTCAATGATATTCAGAGGGGTTACAAACCTGGGCACAGTTTGGGTATATAGTTTTGTTACATGGTTCGATTGTTTCACCTTTTTGTAGATGTTTTTCTACTTGCTTCGAAATCTGTTTGTTGGTTAACTGCTCAATTTTTTTCTCATGCGCCATGGCATGCGATGTGTTTTTCTAGGAGGTTCTTTGAGCGTTGCATGTACAGTTCTAAATAAATCTTTAGTACTGTCTAAAACTATAGTTCAATCTGTTCCTCATTTTTCTTTTTTCAACTATGTTCTTTTCATGTTAGGCAGTAGATAACTATAGATGCATGTTAATCATGTGATGTTTGTACAGACATAGCCCACTGATTCATATTTTGTAGCCCACTGATTCACTAATTGTACAGCAGTACATCACTGATTCTTCTGGAAAACAGATGCATTTTCCTATTGTAGAGAACAATCATTGGGCACTTGCTTGCGTCAACTCATTGTATAGCACATTAAACTTCTTCGATTCAGCAAGTCAAACTAGTGAAGAGAGGGAGAAACAAATCATTCAAAACTTGGTACTATCTTCAAACTTTGGCACCCCAGTATAACCTTTTTTGACTTTGCAGTGTTAGTTCTGTTTTTGTTGTCATCTGTGCATAACACTCAGAGTCCTTTTTTTTAAGACCACCAACCTGAGAACTGTTTTCAATCACCCGATATGTCCAAACAATGGGAAACAAAAAACTGACTACAACAGGGCGACGTTCTTGGCATACGTGTGCGGTGTGCATGGCTGCATGCCAGCATGTGCATGCACGAACGTGAATGCGTGTTGGATTGGTAAAAAATGAATGCATGATGTTTATCCTCCACACACATATACTGATACGACATAGAGAAAAATTATGGGCGGATACAGCCAGGCCTACATGCATGTGCAAGAGGCTTACATTCATTGGGCATTGAGGCTGCTACGTGTAGGCCAGGATTAGTACGTGCATGGGGCTATTAGGCTTTCTTTTGTTGGGCTGAGAAGTTAGTATCGATGGGGCAAGAGGGTTTTGTGTCTCTGTCACTGGTATCTCGGTTAATACGATTCTTTCGGCTAATCAGGTGTCAAAACCGAATTTATGAAATAAAAGTCGGTTTATTACATATACGCACCGAAAGTAGTGTCGGTTAACTCGGTTTCGGTTCCAGTTAATTCAGTTTGGTGTTCGGTTTTTGGTTTTCGGTTTTTTATGCCCACCCCTAGTAGGTAAAGATAGCAATACTGTTTTGAGGCTTCTTGTTCGTCAGTGTTTATTGAATTCAGAACACGACAACTTTTGCCTCGTCAGGTCCAGAATTGGACTAGCTTATAAAGGTAAACCAAGAAATTTATGAATTTAATATTCAGACAAAATAACAGAAGTGGCAGAACAGTATTTCTCAAGTTAAAGTTAAACACTCTTTTGCACATAGGGTAGATCAAAGTAACAAGATTCAAGTAGAGCGCTCATGAGTCATGACCAAAGACTGTTATACTCAAAATTCGGTAGTACATAGCAAAAGTAGGTAAAGGCAATTGGGGATAGAGAGTAGTACATAGACCTTGCTTTATTTCGTCAACTCCTTCAGATACATATTAATTTTCGGTGAATCATATGTATCTAAATATATTTTTTAGTGCCAGATACATCATATTCACCGAGATGCGTCACAGGGAGTAACAAATTATGTGCTTGACGGGTCGATCTTTGCAAAGGCTGCAATATTCAGTACGTTTTATTTTGAAACAAGGCAAAAGAATACTCACTACTTTGTCTCTGGGTGACAGTGTAACCCCGTGATGCACCGCCCATGGTCGAACGTTCAACTTGAAAGAAGCTAGTGAGAGCATCGGGACGTGGGCGCACCAGTCCCATGAATCGGCGAAGCTCCTGCGCGACTTGCCTCATGCTCGGCCTCTTTTCACTTGGCATAACTAAGCACTGGGTCGCTAGCTCGGCTACTTGGCGGATCACCTCCATGTCGTCTTGGTAGAAAACATCCATGTCCACGAGATCCTCAAGGAGTGCGTCGTCCTTCATAGCCTCTTGAAACATGGATGCTAGGCGTCGTGGTTTCATGCCGGTCAGAAGCTCCAAGACAACCACGCCGAAGCTATACACATCACTCATATCGGTGAGCCTGCACGACTGCAAGTACTCCGGGTCTAGATACCCAATTGTTCCTTTCGCGACCAGGGCCTCCTCGTCCAATCGCGCGATGATCGAGCACCCAAAATCAGCCAGCTTGGCGACGAAACCGTCACCTAGGAGAATGTTGGCGGTCTTCACGTCCCCGTGAAGGATAGGATGGGCCAAAGAGTGCAGGTGTCCTAGTGCGTCAGCGCACTCAGCAGCAATCCTAAGACGAGCCCCGAGTGTTATGCTGCACGTCCTCCCCGCTTCCTGTCCATGCAGTAGATCGTATAAAGTTTTATTCGGCACGAACTCGTAGACAAGAATTGGGACCTCGAACAAGAGGCAGCAGCCAAGTAGCTTGACTATGTTGTCATGGTTGACGCGGCACAGGATCAGCAGCTCCTGTCCAAATTCCATTCGCCTGCTCTCGTCAACTACCTTGCATCTCTTGATTGCAGCAGGCTTGCCGTCCAGAGTCCCCTTGTAAACGGTACCCTGGCCTCCTTCCCCAATGATTTCCTTGGTGTCGAAGTTGTTTGTTGCTGCCTCAATGTCTTCTCTTCTGTACAAGGTAAATGCAAGGTCACTCTCTATCTTAATCATATCCGACAATAGCTGGCCTCCGTGCTGTTGAAAATACTCATCCCGCTTTCTCATGAGAACTTGTTTTCTCACACTTCGTCTGTGAACCAACACTTGTACGCCAAGAAGAGCTGTAAGAGCAGCAAATACGGAACCACAAATACCTGAAGGAATGAAGACATCAGTGTTTATATGTGGTCCTACAAAAATATCCCATCTCCGCTATATTTAGAGGCTAGATGGGTGTTTTTACAGGGTCCTGTAAAGTTGGTTGTTTAGAGGGTCTAAAGCTAGGTTTTCTTCTAAAATCATGTTTTTTAACTGGGTGGAGGGTTTCTTGCTAGAGTTGCTCCAAGGCTTCAAACACCGAAAAAAGAAGTATTACACCGACCGCATTTTGCAAAGAAGAAGAGAAATATAATAACCATCTTATTGAACTATAAAACTTACCCATAAGAAGTCGTGAGTACTGTCCACTTTTTGCAGCACAAAGCTTTTTCAAAGGGTCATAAGTCGTCCGATATGGGCACTCGGTGCAATAGTAGCCTCCCACGGTATTATGACAAATTCCACTGCAAATGTTTGGTAGTTTGCATTCATCTAGATCTGCAAGGAACCTCGATAAGGTTACTGGGCATGCATGGTTACTTCAACGTTCAATGAAATATGTACTATATATTCTTATACACTAGAAATCGGTCATGCGAAATACCCATATTTTCCATATTTTCAATGTCATGCTAAAATATTAAGTCACACTATAAATGTAGGAACCATATTACAATACTATAATAAAGTGTTAATTTAGAGAACAACATGTAAGTCGATAAACTATGAGTTTGTATGAACACCCATAAAACATTAATTTTTCGGACATACATGTCTTACAGCAAGTACTGCTGTATATTTTACAACATATTTTTTGTAACTAGTGCGTTAACATTGACTCAACTGACGCAGAACATTTAATTGTCCAACTTAATTGTACGGCCGTTGAACAAGAATTATCTGAATACTGTACATCGATTGGCTCCAAAAAGTCTATTCTTGCCCAGTGTGAAATCTTAGTAATAATATTATTGCAATTCTCAATCATAAAGTATCTAGACTATGGTTAGATGTTGATTGATAGGCTTATATATAATATAACTAAGATTTAAAGGAAAATTCCAAATAAGTTACAAATATGATTATATATAGGCTGTGTGTCGAAAGAACTACTTTTGCTCAAGACACTAAAAAGACGTACACCATGGTTTTTTCTAAGGAAGTGGAAGCTTTCATGTAAGAGGTGGCTTCTTTGAGCCTCAGGCCGCGCTTGGCTCCCCGTATTTTAAGCGCCAGGAAATTTCTACGGATCTGAAGTTTAGCGGACAAACCAAGCGGGGCCTCAAGGAGAATCGAGAAAGATATAGGGTTCGTATAGTTACCTACACATCCATCCTGGATATATGGATTTCCTGCTAAACCGGGCGAACATTTGCACCTGTAACCAAGAAAACCATTGGAAGAATTGACGCCAACGCAAATGTTGTTCGAACTAACACATGCATATGCGGAGATATTTTGCCGTGCCTCTGAACATGTTAGGTTGGCAACTGCCCATTGCATAGAATGTATTGGATATTCCCGAGGAATATCATAAAGGTCAGCAGTATCTGCAGGTAGCGCCATGAATTGTCTCTGTTCATCATCTTGCGCCATATGTCTAATGTCCACAGTGCCTCCGTCAATGTCTATTGAAGTCACATTGTTATAGTCATCAAGTAGAGCAGCCGAGGATGCTGCGTCCGCGCACCTGAGTTGAAATGCTTCTCTTCCGGAACAGCCATCCTCTAGTCCGAATGGAAATGGAACATTCAAGTTCCCGCACCAGCGGGTACAGTTCCGTGCTTGCAGCACTGGATTGTATCCTGTTTTACAAAGAGAATAGATTAACCGGATGTAACATTCATCCGAGAGTAGTAAATATTCATTCGAGAGTAGTAAACATTCCTCCGACAGTAGTAAACTCTCAGAAAAAAATCATGATAAAATATTGCCAAAACTAAAGTCATATTGGGTGGTGAAATATAAAGTCTATACTGGAATATGTACTTCTCAATTTGGCCACATTAGTCGTACTACTCAAAATATAATAAGTTAGTTGTGCACATACCTCTCTCTCTTGATGAATTTAAGTTAGATACTTACATTTTTATGCCATGCTTATGGTATAATTAACTCTAAATCAACCCACACTAATTATCTCTAAATTACAAGCTCGTAGCTTATTTAACCATGCATGCTTAATCTCAATGTTTCTTTTTTCTCAATAAGAGGTTTATGAGAAGAATAAAAATAAAGTTAATGTTTTTTTTCTGAAGGAAGAAGCCCACAGTAAATATATTAAAAACATTTTATATAATTTAGAAATATTTCCAATACTGGTCCATAAATATGATTCTTGAGGTTTTCACTTGAGATGTCTAAAATGATATTGGTATGCAAGAGTCCGTTAGTACCTCAATAATCAAGGTACTACAGAAGTACAGAACATATGAATATGAGTAATTTACCTTCGCCACGAGAGCAGCCATCCAGAATATAAGGGTTACCTCCGTAACCACTATCACACCGGCAAACATAACCCAGGAAGGAGCTGTCCATGCAGCTGCTATGTGCGCTGACACAGGCATAGTTCGTCCCATTATGCAAGGCGCTGGCGCAGGAAAGTTGATCCGGTATGGTCCATTTCAGGGAAGCACCGTCGGTTGTCACGGTGATTTTATCACGCAGGGGATACTTGCTGGAGCTCGCTGAAAGATTTGTCGGGCTACCATGGCGGACAAATCTCAGCTGGAAGTCACTAAGAGTTGCATCCAGAATGATGCGGCAACATCCGGTGCCGTTGCAGTCATGCCTAGCCACCTTCTCCGTGATCCCCTGGGCGGAGCATCTTGCACTGCACAGCCACGTGCTCGTACCAGCGTCCTGGTCTTCAAGATACGCGTCGAAGTCGCAGCCCGTGACCTTGAGCGTCATCGCAGGCTGAAGGAGGAAAGCTCTACCAGGAGCTCTCCAGGACGCGGTGTAGACATCTACACCGGGCACCAGGGATGCTCCGGGAGAAGGCGATGGAGACAGGATGTTCTTCGTTGACGGCGGCAGCGTCGATGTCATTGACGACCTGGGTGGTGCCATCCCGAAAGAAGAGCCTGGGGGCCTTGGTGGAGCCGGAGCCAGAGCCGACGCAGTGGAGCTCGAAATCCTGGATGCGGATGCAGCCCGTACCGACGCCGAATGGATAGTCAAAGCTCATATTTCCGCAGCTTTTTCGACAGCCGGCGAGCGTCGCAGAAGATGGGGGCAGGGCACCGGACGCCTTCACTAGGGGCAACTCCAGCAGCACCGCCGGCAGTAGCAGGCAGCATATCGCAGCCGACAAACTCGTCTCCATTGATTGGTAGTAGGAAACTCTCTCGACCTTATATTTGAACCGGATAAAGAGAAATGCATGGAGGAGTTCAGTGAGTTGCATATAGTATATAGCCGGCAAGAAATGCATGGAGGAGTACAGTGAGGATATCTCCAAGACCAAGATGATGCACCCTAAAAATAACCGTCACATAGTTAGGAGGGGTAAAAAACGCAGCTTCAATGGATGATGCATCTCTAAAAAATGCGCAAACTTTTACATCGTGCCCTAAAAAAATTGAGGTTGGTGGTGCAAATTTAAGGCTCCAAAGCGGTGACCTATCACAGAAAAACGGCCAGCGGCGGAGCCAGGTTTGGGCCAGGCCCCAGGCCAAATGGCCGAACAGTGTCGAAAACGCTACAGTACACGGGCCAAACAATGCCAAACACTACAGTGCTCCAAAGTAATTCTAGGCCACGCCCCGGGCCACGGCCAGGACTGCCCGGGGCCTGGCTCCGCCCCTGAAAACGGCCGCACCCGTCTCGAACCGTCACTTTGTCGTTTTCCAATACCTTCCTCATACCGACCACCTGCCGTGTCGACATTGATTCCCACTGCCATAGCCCTCACCGCGCCGCCCCACCTTTGTTCCCACTGCATCGTCCCCCCCCCCCCCCCCCCCCGAATTCCGGTGCCGATTTGTGCCCCCACCGCCACATCTGCGCCGATTCGTCACCACCATGCCGCCGCGTGAATAGCAGCTCCGGTCTCCGCGGTGTGCCTCGGTTGCGGCCGTCCGGGCACTGCTCCACGGGAATCACCCAGAATGGCCAGTGGTGGTGATGCCCGAGTTTGCGGCCCACGCGTTCGGCGTGGCGGTTCGGCCGCCTGCGGGCTGACTTTTACTTCCCGGAGGTACAGAGCTTGAAGGTCACAGAGTGGCTCAGCCGTGAGGTGCAGATGGTCACTCGCGAGGGGAGTGCTGACGGAAGAACGTATCACGTTGTTGGGAGTACCCCAAGCGAAAGGAATGATCTAGTGTAGCAGCAAATTTCCCTTAATTGCAAACCAATGTTATCGAATCCAGTAGGACTTGGAAAAGGCTCTAGCTTAGTGTCAACGGCGCCATTTACGATGATTGACGTGGACCTACGCATAACACAATCAAACTACTTTCTCCCAACCAAACAGGAAGATTGTTCAATCCTCCTGTGCCATTTACGATTATTGACGTGGACCTGCGCATAACACAATCAAACTATTTTCCCCCACACCATTTCCACCACGCTTTACACACATTTGTTCTCTGATCATTCTTGCATTTACATTTATATTCAACACCGTACATTTAATCATTTATATTCAGCAAGTCAGGGAGATTGACAACCTTTCTGTTTCGTTGGGGCAAAGTATTTTGATTGTGTTTGTGCAGGTCCGCGCCGAAGCTAGAAGCAGCTCTTCCAATTCCTACTGGTTCGATAGCCTTGCTTTTGTAGTCAAAGAAAAAGTTCTTCTAGATTACAATCAGCAGCGGCCAGACGATCCCCAAGGCGCGGGCACACCCCTGGCCACGCCGGGCTGGTGTCTGGGCCCCCTGTGTCGCCTCCTCGGTCTCCCTTCGGACTCCGTTTTCGTGTCTTCGTAAAACTGGGCTCCGTCAAATTTCGTCCAATTTCGAGAATATTTCCTTAAGAGCTTTTCTGGAAAAAAAGACAGCAAAAAACAGTAGGTCGCACATTGGCATCTTGTTTATAGGTTAGTCCTAGAAAATGTAAGAAAATTGATATATGTAAGTGTAAATAAAACATGTAACATTGATATAGAACAAGCATGGAATATTAAAAATTATAGATACGTTTTATACGTATCAGGGAGCAGGAAAACCGCCACGCCTACAAACACCTATGCATCCGTTGAGACGACGAGACGGCAATGGAGAGGTTCTGACGTATGCACCCGAAGATGTGGAGGCGCAAATGGAGTACGACGTTGAGATGGACGCGAAGAAGAAACTTGTCGTCAGACTGCGATGAGTCGTTCGAGACCTACTAGACCTGGACTCCACGATTCCGATGCTGAGTGGTAGTGTCGAAGGTTCAAATGATATGGAAGTCGAGTGTTGAAGGTCTAGATATGGAAGACGAGTGTCGATTGTCTAGATAGTATGAAAGACTAGGTTTAGTGTGGAAGGTCTAGTTAGTATGGAAGTCGAAATTTATATGTCAAAGTTCAAAATTTGATGTCAAAGTTCTAAATTTTCAATGTTTGACGTGTCAAAGTTTTAAATTTCAATGTTTGACGTGTCGAAGTTTTAAATTTCAACATTTGATGTTGTCAAAGTTTTAAATTTCAAGGTTTCATGTGTTGGTCGATGCCTTATTTTATATCATATGGATTTTCAGTCATGCCCTATTTTATATCATCTGGGTTCGTGTGCCCTAAATTTCTTGCCCTAAATCCCAGTAACAAGTGCCTTAAGGCTAAAACTGCTTTTGTGGCATATTTTACATCATCTGTTGAACATGCTCATTACCGATGATTAGAGAATCGAATCAGATTTAGCTAATTCTGAGGTGACTCTTAATTATCAAAACATAGCTATGGGAGAGGTGTTTTGACTCCTAAGCTGATATGTTCATGCTTGGTTCAAAAAATTAAAAATTAGTAAAACATTTTAAAATGTCTGAAAAATTGAAGACAATTATATACAAGTGCTCTACATACGCACAAAGTTTCCTGCTGAAATAAGATTTGTGTTGCTCTTTGTGAAGAAAGACAAAATAATGGTCCAAAAACTACATTGAAAATTCTACTTTGATCATTGATTTTTTTTTCGCACTGAAAGCAACACGTCTGGCGCCTAACATTCCAAAGTCAGCCGTCAACGTAAGTGCAAGGTTTAGAATTGAATTGCCGTTTCGTGGACACTTCCGTGCCTTTGGTCGTTTTCCAACAATCAACATCACGGCCTGGAATTTCCAATGACCGAAGAGCCGTTTGCGACGGAGAATATGAAAAATACAAAATAGGATAGCCTGTAGAAGATCTTTCTCTCTGAAGTAATAGACACGGCGCTAGACTTTCTGAACTTGGTTCCACACGTGTTTGGTTCCGTTTTCTCAACCTGTTTCTCCTATAGAGAAGTTAAAATCTAACCAAACGTGGTTTTTCCACAGCAGATTTCTGAAAGCTAGCTGATTGTCCTACTGTATTTCTCACAGCAGCTACACCCTTGTTTTTGTTGAGGTGAAAACCATAAATCAGTGAAAATTGCTCACCACTGCCACGCATAAGTGAAAATACTGTTTCGTTTCTTTTTTGGAGTTCGCTTTTTTACTCACGCGACTGAACGAAGCGAAAGGAGATCTAGGGCTCCGGTGCCGCCCAGGCGGAGGGAGAGGCACAATTTTGAGAACATCTCTCTACGCGGATGATGCGGCAGTTTTTGTGGCGCCTAACAAAGAGGACATTGGAAACTTTGTGGACATCCTTCATGCTTTTGGAGAGGTTACCGGTCTTTGCACCAATTTTGACAAGAGCTCCGTGGTTTCAATAAGGTGTGGTGCGATCAATCTTGATGACATCCTTGAGGGCATTCCAGCGACTCGTGCTACCCTTTCCTTTGCGCTACCTTGGGCTTCCGCTCTCCATTTGGCGTCTAAAGCGGGTGGATTTCCAACATCTTGAGGATAAGTGTGCGGGCAAGTTGCCGACCTGGAACGGAAAATATATTGCTACAACCGGCCAGGCGGCCCTTGTCAAGTCAGTCATCGCGTCTCAAGCAATTTACTACTTGACGCCTCTCATCATTCCGCCGGGCACAATGGCCTTTCTCAACAAGATCCAACGCGCTTTCCTTTGGTCGGCAAAGGACAAAACTACGGGTGCTAAATGCAAGGTCAATTGGGAGTTAGTTTGCTACACGAAGGAGCTTGGAGGGCTTGGAATTCTTCATTTGTGAGAATTTGCCACCGTTTTGCGCTTGCGTTGTACATGGTTAGAATGGAAGGACCCCGGAAATATTTGGGTGGGGCTCGGCAATCCTTGCACTAATGAGGACATGGACATCATCTATGCCGCAACAACGATTTCTATTGGAGATGGGCTCAAGACTCTTTTTGGCATGCCCCTTGGTTGGAGGGAAGGAAACCAAAATACATTGCACCTCTCATTTTCGAGTGCTCTAGTATGAAGAATTGTACCGTTGGAAAGGCCATGCTTGGAGCTAGTTGGGTGGGCAAGGTGCGCCTTGAAGAAAACTTCACCATTGCCCACTTCTCGCAATTTGTGGATCTTTGGAGCCTCACCACAAACGTCCTCCTAAACCACAACGTTAGTGAGAGATCCATTGGAAGCTCACGGAGAATGGGGAGTATTCGGCCAAATCCGCTTACAAGATGCAATTCATGGGTACCATTTCCTCCTCCACGCACAATTCGGTTTGGAGGCCTTGGGCTCCGCCCAGGACAAAGTTCTTTGCTCGGCTTGCAAATAAAAATAGAGTTTGGACCGCCGATCGTCTTGCCAAAAGGGGATGGCCAAATTGCGGTCTTTGCCCTTTTTGCAAGCAAACAACATAGTCTCTTGTCCATCTTCTTGTGCATTGTCGCTTCACGAGAAGAATTTGGGATCTTGCAAAAGGTTGGCTTGGTCTTCTCAACGTCAACACCGGAGATTGGCTAAACCTCAACTTCAATGAGTGGTGGCTTTTGATGACCAACATTACTCCAAACCGCAAGGCCGTTGCTTCTTTCACCTTGCTTGTCACTTGGGAAGTTTGGAACGAGCGTAACGCTAGGTATTTCATAACAAGAGCGCGCCGCCTATAGTTTTGTTAGACAAAGTTAGAAATGAAGCCCGGTTGTGGGTTCTTGCGGGTGCCAAATGTTTGGGCAAGTTGATACGGCGAGAGTAATTGCGTTGTAATAAATCCGGTCACAAAAACTTGCTTTCTTACAATCTTCTCACTTAATTAATATACGGGGCAAAGCTTTTGCCCCCGTTTAAAAAAAAAAATCTCCATCCCTTCCTGGCGTCCAAAGCGCCAGCTCCCGTACCCTTTACATGTTGTGGTTTTGGATGATAGTTGTCCAGTGGAAAGTAGAGATAATCACCATGTCGCAACAAGTAGTTTTAACCAATTGGTAAAGAGCGAAGTTGCAGAACAACCTTAGCAAAGATCATCAGATGCATCTAGATCGAAACACAATGGCCAAAAAAAAATCTCGGAGCATGACATGGATAAGTCTTGGCAGCCCTGCGCTCGTCGTTTCTTGCTCGTCGTTTATTGCTGCCACCTGCTCTCTGCTCCCTGCTGCTACCTCGAGAGAGAGTTCGGGGGAGATAGAGGAGATGACTCCTTGGCCTTCCCCGTAGTTCGGCCCGGTGCCGCGCGCGTCTGCCCGGTGCTCCGCCGCCGTCACCACTACCGGCGAGAATGGATATGGATGCCGAATGCCTCGGCCGCATCGGGGGACAGAGAGGTGAGAGAATTCGCAATTTTGCAGAATCACACGAACCGACCCATAGACGAGCCCGCCCGGCAGACTCACATGGACTGCAGATGCCTCAGATGGCTCCTTCCAAGACATCATGGTCATAAACACACGTACATGGATGCACTCAGCAGCCACGGTCACAAACAGGCTTACAGCTTGTAGTAATCTATATGCTACTGAAAAATCTTCTTGTGCTGATTTGCATGTGCCAACTTTCTCTCGAGTCGACGAATATTGCTATGAGTTTTGTTCATTTTAGCACAATTGTAAGCTAGGTTGGTGATAGAAGGTACTCCCTCTATTCCTAAATATAAGACGTTCTATCATTTTTTTGGGCCCATGTGTCCCTAGACATTCTAGTGCAAGATTCACCTAAAACATGTCTAGGCACACATGGGCCCAAAAATGATAAAAACGTGTTATTTTAGGAACAGAGTGATTACATAAGTATAAGGTAATTGCTTCCACGTTGCTGCGCAATAAGCACGGAAACTTCTTGGAACCTGGGATTAATTACATGAGCAACGCTACCACCAGGATTAGTAGTACAGAAAATCTGTGAGAGTTCATGTCAGATCTGAAAATCTTGAAAGCAACATACAAATGACCGTTCGTTGTCAGCACTCAGCAGGATGTGGTACTGATTCCCAGAGTATGCAACAATCCCCGTTGCAGCTTCGATTATTGGCGCCAACGATGTCGACGGTCGACCTGACTTAGAAACCATTTTACCAGTCATAG